>BDMV01000003.1:39403275-39776465 GCA_008326285.1 Oryza officinalis
TGTGTTGTATGTAATTAATGAATTAATTAATATATACATTAATATATACATAGATGAAAATACATATATATATATGTAACTATGTGTTGTATGTAACTGTGAACGTATTATTATGTATAATATTTGTATTATACATATGTATAATATATGTGATGTTTGTAAATTAGATGTTTATTTATGTATATATGTATAATCTACATTAATATATTTAGCATTTTTTAATATATGTATGATATTAGCATTTTTTAATATACATAATATTTGTATTATACATAATATTAGCATTGTTTGTAAATATATGTATAATATATGTGATGTTTAAATTTTGCCCCAAATTTTAATACTCTAAAAATGCTAATATTATGTATAATATTTCTTCCGCCTGGTATTTTAGTTAAAATAAGTTGATAATAAAATTAATTGTGTTACGACCAACCGTAGATCAAATGTCGACCGAGAAAGCTCCCTCCGATGCACCCAACGTCGAACCAACGCAAGAGGTTTCGAGCGAAGGCACATGGCAGACACCAAGTGATCCGATGTGCCATGTCGAAGTTACGCCAGCACCACCGGTTGAAGAAGACCCCGACTACATCCCTATGGAGGAAGCAGTAAGTCGAGTTGTAGTGTTATAAACTAAGCCGTCTCCCTCTCGGTCGCGTTTAACTTTTTCTGATGTACGAACAGATGAAAACAAGACGCCAGTCAAAAAGAAAGGCTGCCAAGTCTGCCGTAATAGCCGAATGCGAGACGGACACGGCAACGTCCGGTCCGGTAGAAACCGACACTGGAGAAACGTCCGGTCAAAAGAGAAGACGTGCTAAGAGAAGTAAGACACAAACCCCCAAGGAGACATACTACATCACCTCTTTGAACCAGGATGGGAAACCAGTAGAGCCCAAGGTAGCAATGACTAAATTCAGCACCACCTGCGGTGTGGTGGCCAGAACGCACGGCCCTTCGAATGTAGATTCCTGGGAGCAGGTGGATGACAACATGAAGAACTTCATGTGGAACGAGTTACAGAAGTGGCTTGTCTATCCGCCTGGTTCAGAGGCTATGGGAAAAGAATTTGCCCTAAAAACGATGGCGCATCGGTGGAGGCAGTGGAAATCGGACTTGAACACTCACTACGTGCAACAGAACAAGACTCCATTCGCCGACTACGGTGGTATTACGCCCGCCGAATGGGACACCTTTGTGGCAAAGATGACTAGCCCGGAAGCCTTAGCGCGGAGGAAAAAGATGTCCGATCTAGCTAAAAGGAACAAATACCCGCACCGGTTGGGCTCGAGCGGCTACGATGGCCACGTAGAGAAGTGGCGAGCAACTGAAGAGAAGTTTGCCGCCCAAGGCAAGCCCCTGCTTGTAGATGCCCTAAAGGAAAGAAGCAAAAACTGGGTTTGGGCACGGAGCACAGGGCAAGTCACCGATGCGGGAGAGATCCAGTTCGAGGATCCGGATATCGAGCGTGTGACCAGTAGTCTTAAGGACATTGCGGAAAAAGAGAAAACAGGGGAATTCATTGCCAAGAGAGAACATGATCAACTAACAGCTGCATTAGGCAACCCTGAACATTCCGGACGAGTAAGGGGCCTATCGTCAAGGACGAGCTGGAAGGAAGGGTTTCCGGAGGAAGCTAAGGGTTATAAGAAACGGGACAGGTACAAACAGAAATTGGAAGAGAGGATAGCAAAACAAGTTGAACAACATTTCTACTCTCTTGTTGCTCAAAATCGTCAAGCCTTCCCGCACTTGTTCCAGCAATCCGAAGAACCCACAGTACAGGTGCCAAGCAGTGTCGGGTCAGTGGACACCGCACCTTATCCAGTAGACAACATAACTGGCCCGACGCCGTGCAGCCTGCTCGTGCCGATAGGAAGGGCCGGGAAGACAAAGGAGGTGGGTACAGGACTTGCGATACCAGGGCGCCAAATTCAGAACACGCCAATCCCTGAAGAATATGCAAGGGTCCAAGTGGCCAAGGTGCATGCAGAGCATACCAGTTTAGAGATAGATATTCCAACACCGGACGGGATACAATTGCTTGGGGATGCGGTGAATCAGTTGATACTATGGCATCGACGAGATATACTGCTGGTCGGTCCATCGCCTTCAACCCCACGCCCGCCGGCTCCAAAGATAGCTGCTGCGCCTGCACCACCTTCTCCACCAGGGCAAGATTCGCCAACTAATAGGCCTGCCTCCCCACATCCCTCCTCCCCTAATCCTTTAGGTCCAGGTTCACCACATCTATCAGCCCCTGAAGTCCAAGCAGAACAACCTCCTCTGACACCACAGTCTGCATTGGCGCTACCTGAAAGGCCTCTTATGAGAAGCGCAAGTCTTCCAAGTCCGACCAAGCTTGAACCTCGTCGGCTTATCCCGACAATGATTAGGTCAACTTATGATAAGGAAAAAATGGCCGTATACGAGGAAAGGTTAGTATTCCAGGCTTTCAGGGGGAGAGCGTCGACTGACAAGAAGCAGGATGAAACTCCACATTTGTCGGATTCACAAAAATCGGTGAAAAATCAAATGGAGGACCTGCAAAACTGGACTTCCGACGAGGTGCCAACAAAGTACGTGCACGGGAAGCCGTTCCTGCCCCCGAAGCTCATGGAAGGCCTGCCTTGGGAAATGAGGCTGATGCATGACTGGTATCTGAAGGCATCTAAAAAAGGCCTGGGCATGATTACTGTGAAGGTCCCGGATAACGCTTTCACCAGTGGCCCAAATGGGATGTTGGTAATCGATTTCAACGACCTTCACGCATTATTCAAGCTGGACAAAATGGATATAAATCTCGTTGCTGCATTTTGCCTGTAAGTCATTCGTAATTAATGTCATATATTAATTCATTTGCTAACTAACTTCTGATAAATTACCCGCTTTATTACTTAGGATGCAATTCCACGCCGCTGAAAAGGCCAACCATCCAGTAGGATACATAAACCCAACAAGGGTTTGCTGGACGGAACACACGGTGAATATTCGTGCAGATTCCGCTGAGCTCAAAGGTAAAACGACGTCCGAGAAAAAAGAGGTCGTCGAAAAAATGCACAAGAAAAAGATGGTCGGCGTAGCACTGTACTTGGGCAGAGCGATGGTTGCGCACAAAGACAAAACTGTCCTCTTCGTCCCTTACGCGCTGCGGTACGTTATGATTCTTCTGTAGTACTTATGTTTTAGTACGATATCACATACAACTAACATATCTTCTTTGCAGCGATCATTACATACTTTTTCTGATATATCCACGGGACCACCTGGCCGTAGTGCTGGATCCGGCGCACTATGGCGAGGAAACATTTACAGAGTTTCTCGTTATATTAAATTTGTAAGTCCTGTTATGCACCATTTACTAAATGTTGGCTATTGTACTCTCGAATACACATAATTGACTCAAATAATTGTTTTGTCTTTATAGAGCACACAGATATTACGTAGACCACGGTGGACCAATCAATAATCCACAAAAGAAGAAGCTTCTCGTGAAGACAAGATGGCCGGTAATTACATGTCTCTTGTTCCGACATTTCTTACATATACTTGTTTCACTCAAAATATTGAAGTATACAATTTTTTTCAACATAGTGTTTTAAGCAACCACCACAGACTAATTTATGCGGATACTACGTATGCGAGATGCTTAGACTCAACGGGAGATACACTACAAAGTTTGAAGAAGTAAGTCGAGAGAAAATATCTTTTCACACATTATAAGATCTTTTATAACTTTCCTAACTATAACAATGTGTATTCCTTCTGAAACAGATCCCGTCCGTTCCAGTTGTAGCGAACCGGTTCGACGATCGAACCATACTAAACTTGTGTGCAGATATTTGCCGCTTCATCCGCCGCGATGTCTGCAACCATTTGGGCGATTTCTACGATCCGGAGAGCCAGCTTGCGACGGAGGATACCTTCAAACGACTTAGAGAGTGGGAAAAAGAACATATGTATAGTAGCTAGCTAGTACAAATATTTCTAATTAAGGATATATTTTATGTGGTTTTTTAAACTTCTGTAAATTGCGAGACGCGATGATACGTATATTATATACATATGTGATGCATGCGTACAAATTTAATATCTTAATTCCATGAAAAAATAATTAATTACGTTCAATATTCTTAATACGAGCCATGTGTATGTATACTATTACTGAGAGTGAGAGAGACGGAGAGAGAGAGGGGAGAGATAAGGTAATATATTCACATAAAATAATAAACCAACATATAAAATACTATTTTATATGCACATAAAAAAATGGGCAGATCGCTTATCCCGTGCAGTCGCGTTAAGTGGACCGCACGGAATAAGCGAATGCCGTGCGGTCCACTTAACGCGACCGCACGGGAAGATCGCTTATCCCGTGCGGTCTGCTTAAGCGGCCCGCACGGGATAATGGATCTTCCCGTGCGGTTGGGCCGACCGCACGCGAAAATGGTCTTTTCCCAGACCTTTTCGCGCGTGCGGGCAGGCCTTCCGCACGGAAAGGTGCCTTTCGGCCCGCACGGAAAGACTGTTTCTGTACTAGTGTAGGCAAATAACAAGCCCGTCTAAAAGTTGTACAGAGAGCATAAGAGCATGCATGATTATTTGGCTAATAAACAAGTAGATAGCTTAAGAAAGACAATTCATTCATTGACCGGAGTCTAGTCATGAGAGGAATACACGGTTAAATTACTTAGATATGATTACAGGAGGCACAACGAAGTTTAACGTGAGCAATGTCCTGCTTGCCGACACGGGAGAGCCGATTTGGCTCTCCGCCACAGGCAAGCTTTCTGTGGCGGTTATAGCCCAAACTGCCCGGCAAAGCTAGCTTTTAATCTTTCTACCAAATGCCTCTCCTTGCTAAGCAAGGCTAGGATTTAGTTTGCCGAGGATCCAAACATGCCCGAAATGATCTATAGGGTGCTCTTGCCTGTAAAATCCAAGAGAGCGATACTGTTCTTTAAAAAAGACATTTTTTTTATACGAAGTTGGATGATTGCAAATTTTATATCAAAGTTATATCTCTCAACGAGGTCTAAAAGATATAATTGAAAGTGTTTTTATTTGAGATTGTTTATGAGCCTAAATATTTGTTACAATCTCTCGAATCTATTTTTTTAAGAAAATATTTTGTTTGAGTTTTTCAATCAACCTTTAGGCGGATCATGCCCTATATAAAAATTATAAAGCTCGATAAGATATACAATTTTATAGTTGATGATTTTTTAATTTCATATCATTTAGAGTGTCAAATATTATTACAAGTTTTAGAAATGTAAAGTTAAAGAAATAGCATTTTTCCTACATATATATAGTCAAGAAGGGCTTCATGGGTGAAATGGTAAGGATGCTACACGTAGAATGAGGTGTCCTGGGTTTAAATCCTATATATCATATGGATAATTCAAGTGGTTCGTAGACACCACGATTCGCTAAATGGGTGTGCATATATGAAAATAGTTAATTTCTACATGCCGTAAGTCACGGGCAGTTCGGTAAATGGATGTACGTAAGATGCAATACTATTCATTGTGGAAATGGGTGTGCGTACGATGCCATACTATTGGCTACGGAAGGAGATATTTTTAAAAACAAAGATAAGTTATGCCTCATTTCATTGATAAATGATAAAGAAGAGATATATATAGATGGACCTAACAAGAGTTTTTATTTCATTAATAAAGAGGAGATATACATTGACAAAGTTTCATACCCAAAACACCATCCTGCAAATAATGCAAGAAAGTCAAGAAAAGGTTCACAACAAAACACCATCCTGCAAATAACAAAAGAAAGTGAGACACAAATTCTGTTTCTATGTAGGTTGGTGAGAATGGTTAGATATGCATGATAGCAAATGAATACTCGATGATGGGGGATGATATACTAACAACTATCTGGCGGATGTCTCCATATATATGTATACTCATTTCATATGGTCTAGCCTTCTCAAGATAAGGTAGATAAATTAGCTGTTTTTGAAATTAAATTTTTTGTTTGCAACTCTAATAGACATTGCAGGAGTAGTGTACACTACTATAAAAATGATTTTTCTGTACGAGGGCCCCAATAAATTGCAGACGGATCGTAACTAGTCGCGTATGCGAAAATCGACCTCCATTTTTGCATGCGGCTCCTTAAGAGATCCGCATGCAAAAATCTATTTTTGCAGGCGGGTCTCTTAAGGGGCTGCATGCAAAAGTGAGTATATTTTTGCATGCGGTCCTCTTAAGAGGCCGCATGCAAAAATACATTTTCGCATGCGGACCTCTTAAGTGATCCGCATGCGAAAATACCCTTCTCTTCTCCATAGATATTTTCTCCCCTCCTCTTTCTTTTCCTTCTCAACACTTCAAAATTTTTCACTTCACCTCTTCCCTTTCTCTCCTTCTCTTTCTCTTCCTCTCCTCTCTCTCTCACCGGGCAAGAGCGGGCGCCGAGCGCCAGGCGGCGCCGCCGATGAGGAGGCGCCGGGAGCAAGCGGCGGCGCCGCCGCTGCCGGCCAGGAGTACGCCGCCCCCGCGTGGCTCGGTGAGCGCGGACTTCGGCGGCGGTCGTGGACGAGGGCCATAGCAGGGGCGGGCGTGGGCGACGGCGACGGCCCTCTGCTGCCCGGATCCACCAGCGGTCGCCCTCCTCCTCCCTGATCTGGCAGCGGTGGGCCTACCCTGCCCCGATCTACCGACCACCGCCCTTCCCGCCCGGATCTGCCGATCACCGTCCTCCCCCGCCCTGATCCACCGGCGGCCGCCCTTCCCCGCCCTGATCTGCCGGCCGCCGTCCTTCCCCTCCCCGATCCGCCAGCAACGAAGGTAGGAGGATGATGACGAGGGCGGCGGCGACGGGAGGAGGATGACGTCGACGGCGGTGGCGACAGGAGGATGAGGACAACGGTGGCGGCGACTGGAGGACGAGGACGGCGGCGGGCCGGCGGCGGTGGCGGTGTATGTTTTGATTTTTGGAATTTTTATTTTTTTCGCGATTTTTTTTTCACATGCGGTCGGCTTAAGCGCCCGCATACAAAAATTGAATTTTCGCATGCGGTTGCGCTGGTCGCATGTGAAAATCACGATTTTCGCAGACCTTTTCTTTCATGCGATCCACCCAACCGCCTGCGAAAATGCATTTTGGCCGTTTGCAAAAATCTATATTGTAGTAGTGGTAAATACTCAAGCGAGCCGTCTAACCTGAGATATTAGAGAAAACCAATTAAACAAGATATTTGTATGTGTCATATAAGATGACATTTATGCTCATTAATTAGATGGGCATAAAACCATTGAAAATAACGAGAAAAAGGTTGGGATGTATGGAACAAAATAAGCATGACACACTGACACGTGGTTAGTATGGATGGTGACACCATTCACATACGTCATAATTCATTCATTGAAACACGGTGGCATGCATGGTCAATTCGTTGACTGTATTTCACTAATCACCCCATCGACTCACCAGTGGTCGAGACCTATTTGTAATCGTTAATAATTCGTACTACTATTGCTATAGTATATACTTCTCCAATAACCTGGTCAATGCGCAATTTGTCTGTGAAGTGAGGTGCACACCATCTGCCTAAGTCACAACACACTGTAGCCATTTTCACCTGCTAGTGAAACTCTTACGTACATGTACACATCTTGTGATAGTCCATGTAGACATGTTACGATATGGAGATTACTAGACTTCAAATCGAATTGCATGCCTAATAATCGGTCGCATTTGCTCATAGTTTCAACCATTGGGAGGGTTGATGTTGCGCATTTGTTCTTCATGTAACTGGGACTCTACGTATAGATGCCCACTGCCCACCTCATGATGCGGCCATCAGAAATGCCACGATAAGGCCATGGCCTTTGCCTTCACATCTTTGAGTTTTTCCGTTTGTTTGCTGGCTCGCTGGTTATAGCCATCTTGCTTTGGTTTGTTGGGGAAGTCGGGAAGAAGGGAGCTGCCACTGTTTATGCGTTCGTGTAGTGGGCTGTTGCCTGTTGCAAGCCATCTCCGAGTCATATAGGAGCGCGACGGTGCAAATTCCCATCAGAGTTGGACTTGTCGACTTCGATTCGATTCTCGGAGGATTTTGGAAGTAACGATTTTGTGTGGAGTGTCGTGAATGTTTGTCACTTGGGTCGTTCACTTCTGTATAGTTTGGGGCAGGTGGCCTGCTAACAATGGGCTGGTTCAGCACAATCAACTCAGTTAATTACTATTAGTAATACAGAAAAACTAACTCACGGTATCCCGTCCGGGGGAGTGGGAACGTGATACTTAATGAGCGCTCATCATCCGCATCCACCCACCTCCTTTTTCACCCGACGTGATCCCCAATCTCTTTGTCGTTTTTCTAGTTGCACCTACCTCTCACATCCGCCACTGCCCTTCTCCTCTCTCTCCTCTTCCTCCTTGCCTGGCTAGAATCTTAGAAATGGCTCACGCTCCTGTTTTCTCCTGCTCACCTACCCTCCTGCTCCGCCCCTCCACCTCCTGTTATCAACGAATCAGGGAGAGGGCTGCCAGCACCAAATCTGGAGACCTAGGGCCTCCCTGTCACTAGATCCGGCCCGAGCAATGTCGGCGATGAGGCGATGGACGTGCCAGTCCAGTGGCCTCCTCCTCTATATCACGCCATCGGGGAGGACACCGATCAATGTGAATCCTCCTTGCACGCCACTATTGGTGGTAATGGAGGGGGAGATGAATGAAGGTGCTAGATCTGGAGCTTCAATTGACAATCGACGAGGTGCTGTAGATATCGTGCTGCTCGTCAGCATTGTGCACAAGTATTTCGTGTGGCATGTCACGATTGGCTCAGCTGGTACCTACAGGTACCAGGCCTGGTACCTGTGATGTCATGGTTGATACCTACATGTATCCGGCCTGGTACTTGAGAGTATCAAATTTGGTGCCTCAGGTACTAGCCGATACCTATAGGTACCAACCGATATCCCATAGGTACCAAGTACAAGGTATCAAGGTACGGGAAGAGGATGCACGTCACTATCACTTGGCCGGGTGGCGAGCCGTCTACCACCAACGCCTTGCCTCGTCTTCTTCCTTCCATTCCTTTCCCTATCTCCATCCTTTTTCTTCTCGATCTGGTGTTGGTATAGGGGTCACCATGCTGCTGTGGGGAACAACTTTGACACCTACGCCATTGCCGGTATCATGGCCTTCTCCTAGCACCTCACGCGTGCTCCTCCACCGACTAGTGCGTGAGCACGCGGGTCGGGGCTGAGTCATGGACTCACGAGTGAATAAGGTGGAGGTGGAGCGGACGTCATCAACATAAAGTATCCCGTTCAGACGGGATGCCGTACCCTAGTAGCCCTCTTATTAATAACATGTGGGCATGTAGAACTTGAACCTAGACTGGAACATCGTCGTTGCTTACCCATTTACACACAAAAATACGCCAGCATTGTGTGTAAGCGTAATGCTTGTTCGGTTAATTATCAAGAGAGACAAATCAAAGAATATTAAGGATTTGTTTGGTAGATTTTCAACTCCTAATTTTAATTCCAAAATCAAGCTGGATTTGGAGTGGATTTGTGGAGCAAAACCCTGCATCACCTCTCTAGTTCATTTTGTGAGAGTACTCTAACCCGCTCCACTTTATTTTTAGTGAAGCTAAAACCGTTTGGTTGGACCCCAGCTTCAGGAGAGGTGGAGTTAGTGCTAGAGCACTGTCAAATAGCCCTGAGAGGATAAATTCCGCACCTCAATAGTAGTTGTGGAATTATTCCCTCCAAATCCCATCAATCTCTATTAGGAGGAATTAACCGAACAAGATATAATAGGGGAATACTGCCCACTATTTGTGTTGAATAGTGTAGGGAGAGGAGATATACTGCAAATATTAGATACGTTGTATTGAGGCTCAAAGGCCGGTATATATAGGAGAATACATGAGTAAAGATAAGGAGGGATTAGAGATAAGGAAAGCTACAATACAAATCAATCCTATCCGAATACATCTCTAACTACCATATACTCTAACATCCCCCGCAATCCAAGCGTGAGTAGCACCAACGCTTAGATTGGAGAAGAAACCAGTGAGAGTGCTCAACACAGATGATAGCCATTTGTGCCGTAGTCGATGTAGCCAAAACGAAGGACGTGAGGGGAGAAATTTGGGATTATACCATCACAAAAGAGTGGTTTCACTGGAATGCCATCGCTTCAAACTGATTCGCTACAATGTCATCCTAAATTGAGAGGTGTTCACCAAAATGCCATTTTCGCTACTTTTTGTTAATACAAATGGTTTTCCTCTATTTTAATTTTTCTCCGAACCAAAATACCCCTGCCTCTATCTTCTCCTTTCTCCCACGCTTGGATATCGCACGCGTCACTCCCAAATCTCGCACCCATCTTCCTCTGGAGCCGCGACGGTGGTCGTCGCCCCTCCCTCAACGTCGGCTCCGACGCTGGTGCCGGCCCCCGCNCCCGCCCCTCCCCCCACCTGCTCCGCCTCCTCTCCATTCCCTCCCTTCCCCCGCCTCCGCCTCTCTCACTCCATTTCACGTCGTCGCCTCGTTGTTCCTAGAGCCACGATCGCCGACGCCCCTTCCTCCACGCAGGCGTCGGTGGTGGCGTTGGCGCCGACCCTTCCCCACCTGTTCCGCCTCCTCTCCCTCCTCCCGCGCCACCACCGTCTCACTCCATTCGCGCGGCCGCCGCCACCCACTCAACCCAAACAGCGACGACTAGTGCCGATATCCACTGACATCCACAGACGCATCCAGGCCCCAGGTTAGCTTCCCCCCATTCATCTATAACGAACCCCAGTGTCAATTTGGCGTGGGAGAAAGGAAAAGATAGAGGCAGGAGTATTTTGCTCGAAGACAAATTAAAATAGAGCAAAACCATTTGTATTAACAAAAAAATAGCGAAAATGGCATTTTGATGAACACCTCTTAGTTTAGGATGGCATTGTAGCAAATCAGTTTGAAGCGATGGCATTCCAGCGAAACCACTTTTTTGCGATGCTATAATCCCAAATTTCTCCACCCAAACGAGTCTAAGATGAGAGGGGTGTGGGGTGGGTTCATATATGGGCTCAGACTTCATTCTATTTACGGAGTCGGCCTTTTGGTTTCGCCGTTTCGGAGCCTAGGGTAAAGTCTGATATAAGTCGCTCAACTATTTTTTTTAAACGAAACACACGGGACATTGCGAGGTGTCCCTCAACTATTGTAAAATTATGAGGAACCATCCCCTTACCGCACCATAAGCGAAATTCAGTCCTCTTCGATTTCTCAAACTAAATTCTTGCAGGATGATAGACGAAATTACGGGTGAAGTGCTGGTTGCATTCATTGTGCTGATTGAAGCATCTACAATTGGCGAGAATGAGATCAAGAAACTCGTGGCAAACGAGGTAATGCTTACTTTCTCAATATCTCCATGTACCCACAAGGAGGTGGCGACGGCAAGCTCACCACAATTCTCTTGAGTGTAGGGGAGGAGAAAGAAGAAGATTCAGTGGAGAGCGAGGGGGAGGCTGCCTGCATAGGAGAGGCACCGATGTGTGCTCATCGATCCAGGCCATCCGGACGTCAAGCAGATTGCCGTGCTTGCTCACGTTGTTGAATGAGAATTGGATCGGTAGTGGTCCAATCTTGGAATATCCAACTGGGATAGAAACCTCACTTTAGGCCATTACTTCACCTCGATTGCACAGTATGTAAGCTTGTCCCGTGCGCCCCATGCTTTGTCTTCCAGCTCCGGCTGGTGGAAAGGATCACAATCTGTTGATCGGCGGCCATGGACATGATAAGATTCAGGGCTCTTTTACTCACAGGATATGTGGATGTGTATAGATTCAGGCACTCTCTCCTCTCACCTCTCACCACCCGCATGTTGACGTGTATAGACTCACACACTCTTATTCTCATCCTCTCCTTGTTGGACGTGTGATGTATCATCCTCGGTCTGTAATGCATTTGTTTTTGATGATATGGGTATTCAGGACTAATTCTTTTAAGATAATAATTAACTTATATGTTTTCTAACATATTATCGTAACATATACATGTTTTTCTTACAATTAAACCGATCAATAAAAAAACAAATTAATTTGAGAAATTAAGCACTACAAGCATTGAATAACCAAGAATGTTAATTCAATTGTAGTATAAAATTATTAAGATCTTAAAAATTAAAAATATCTTGCTCTGGTCCAGCTGAATATCCTTTTGTACAGTTAAGTTGATGCGGTTGGACAAAGAGATCTTGTCCATTTCTGACAGCCGACTATATCTTTTTTCTAGAGCGATGTTTCCACCGCAAGATAACTAATGTTTACAATCCAAGGTGGGACAAGATTGGCTTCCAATGCTAATGATAGGAAACTATTTCTGATTATTTGATTATGTTGGCATGAGTAAAACACCAAGAAAACTATAGATGGAATACATCTTTGGTTTCCTCTAATATCACATAACATAGAAATGTTAGGAAAAGTGTAACCAGCCACCACCACATAGCCATTTATATCGGGGAATTACTTGGCGCATATAGCTTCTTAGTTTATGCCATGCTCTCATGCATAGGGTAATGTGCTTTCACACAATATTTACTATTCATATATTTTGTATGACAGGAGAATATATAGGTGCAGTTTTGAGAGCAGTATTCTCATCCACTTCACTCTTATTCATCAAGAAAATGGTAGGTCCTGCGGTCCGGCCTGGTTTAGCTTGTTAAATAGATGTATTGGACAAGCCAATGGCTGCCATCTCTTCGCTCAAAATTTATGGACCAAGCTTGATCCATATATAGGTCGATTTGAAACATATACAATTTTGACATTCTACGGTATACAGTCCCTTTCTTTGTAAATACATGAGGATAGATTAAACCTTAATTCATTTGCACATAGACGTAAAACAAAAAAGGAATAGGGCCTCCATGTCGCTCCCACCCTAGGGCGACACGGGTGGCGACCGAAGGAACATCACCACCGCAGCTCCTCCCGCCTTTGCCGTTGCCCGAGCGGCCTGCCAGCAAAGCTGGGAGGCCACGAGGGCGGTGGCGCTGGGGCTCTCTCTCCCATTGAATTTTTACATGTGGACTTGCATGTTGTGCATAACCAGAATTTAACGGAACATGTGTCTAGTGGGTAGTGATGGAGTTCTCATCATTAGCTATGAATTTAATAGAATTTATAAATTTGGATGTGTCTATGAATATGAATGAATGTATGTATGTTGATGAATGGGTGAATTTGGATGAATGTGAATGTGTGTATGTTGATGAATGGATATATGTGGAATTGAATAGAGTTTAGATTAATGCGAATGTGGTTGTATGTTGATGAATGAGGGTGAATTGATGTGAAATTTTGTTATTGTGTGATTTGTATATGAAATTGGTAGGTCTTGCCATTTTTATTTTTTCCCTTGCCAATATATAGGAGCCGGTTTTTCTTACAAACCGATACCTATAAACTTTGCCACGTGTCTTGCCTGGTCTACAACCGGTGCTCTTATAGATGCCGTTTGTATTTAAGAACCGACACCTGTAAGTTTATTCACGTGACTTTCAATTTAAGAACCAGCATTTATACTGCCGTTTAGGTGTTGGTTCTTTACATAAAATCGACACCTATGTATGTTATAGGTGCCGGTTGCATTGTAGATCCGACACCGATGACCAAAGTCAAAGGTGCCGTCTACTGGGTGCCGGTTGGGATATCCTGCACTTATGGCCGATTTTCAACCGGCACAGGAGTGGATTTATGTAGTAGTGTTAATTTAATAGAACATGTGTGTAGTGAGTAGTGGTAGAGTTCTCACATCAGCAGTGTAATTCAATGGGCCGAATATGAATGAACCCATGGAGTTGACCTATTAAGCAAGCTGTCAAGAATCAATTACTCGTTCAAAATCTATGGCGCGTAATTAACTTTTGTGTTTGAAACATTAAAAATTTAAGAATGAACCATCGTATGATTTTTGTATGAATCGAATTTTGTTTTGTTTCTTTGAGTAATGGAACAGGGGTTTTGCCCTTATGATCGTATTAAAAAAGTATGAATCAGCAAAAAACACACACTACTTGTTCTTAATTGAGTCTGGTATGAGACCGTATTTGATTTTGCACACATGGCTTGTTCGTATGAATGTGAAACACTAAGATACAAACGTGAACTTTCAAAAAGATTATATATTATACATACTGTGTGCCGTCCATATTATTATCATGTGGTAAACGTACGGCTCCTGCACGGCTGCACTTCCATCTTTCATGCACTCATACACGAGAAAGAATGCATCAAGCTTGACCTTTATGACCGGCCAAATTAGTCAGAAATGCAGACTGTTTTAGTTGTCAACTGTCGTAAGGTCAGAGACACGGAAACGGCGACCAACCAAACTCTACACGGCCGCTATGTGTGCAACAACTATGTTCTACGTTAGGCACCAACCATACCTTTTTACCTATAAAATCAAGATCTAGCATGCAATGACGCAAAACTTTGTTCTTGCTAGCTCAATATCTAAGTCTAACTGAACAAGAAACCTGAAGATTGGAGGCGCCGGCCGCCAATGGCGACGGCGAGGGTGGTGTTCCTGCTCCTGTTTCTGGTGCAGATCGTCAGCGTCCTGACCGTCGCGGCGAGGCCGTTGGAGGAGAACGGTGTCGCCGGAATCGCGACGCAGATGCTCGGCGCCGTGAAATCGAGGGGCAACAGGCGCACACACTGCTGCTAAAGGCATGTGTTGTAACTTGTAAGACGTTGATGTACAGCTATAGCCATTCCCGAGTAGTGGCTTAGTGCAGAAAATAGAGAAAGCAGAGAAGAAGATGTGTGCTTCAATGCCTCGTTAGTGCTTCATTTTTTTGTTGTTACAAGTGGGATGCTGGACGCATAACCAATCTTTCTGTTATTCATCACCATACAGACACATGAAAAAGTTGGAGATTAATTTCGTTGATTTTTTTCTTCAACAACCAATAAGTTATATGATGTCACTATCAGTTTTTTCTCTCTTCTTTCTTCTTAACTAATTTCATGCCATAATGTATAACTAGGAATAATAGACTTTGAAAGAATTGTCATAGACTTGTACTGAAAATTTTAATTTTAGTTTCTTCTGTTCCTTCCAAAAGAAAAATTAGAGATAGTGTTGAGCTTTTCTAGTTTTAGCTTGTGTTAAGGAAAAGTTACTGATGTATATACATGTGGGTGGTGTGTAGTGGAGCATATGTATCTCCATACGAAAGAATCCATGTGGGTGGTGTGTAGTGGTGCGTATGTATCTCCATACAAAAGAATTGAAAGATAAAGCAAAAGGTGTGTATAAAGCTAGACCCTGTGGCACCTGGTGGCTGCATTTTTATAGCACACTTTGAATCGCCAAAACAACACCTAATATTTTAGAATGCCTTTTTATATCGCACCTTGAATCGCCAAAACAACGCCGAATATTTTAGAACAGGTTATATATGTACTTTTTGTTTGATTTCTTTTATAAGAGATAGAGGATAAAGCAAAAGGTGTGTACAAAGTTGGACCCTATATATAGTATGGCTTTTTTTTATTGAAGACTTTGAACCGTCAAAACAACGTTGAATATATTAGAACCATATATATGATACTTTTCATTTGAATGTATACTAGAAAGTATGTTCGTGCGTTACAACAGGATACAGAATCAGTTTAGATTATGCTACTAATCTTTATTGCATTGCATCCAAGACCATGACGCTGCTAAGGGTCATCACTCTTTTGTGTGCTTGCACCTAACCTACTGGAGGATACCGTGAGATCAATCTGGACATGATGTTTGTTGTCAATATTACCATAAAACCAAATTAGTAAAGAATAAAAGTGTTTTTAACTTTATACAATGTAAACAGTAAATTTAAGACATAGTTTAGAGATCCTGTATTGTCTAGCATTATTTGTGCATTGGCAATTCTAGATTTCTCAAAGAAGAAAATTACGAGGATTACATGTGAAAATAGAAATGGTGTGTTTGTATTTGACACTGACACTAGGGATACATATAAACATGTCATCCAGAAAGGCGTTCAAACTACACCTCCATCAGACCAGAAGGACTAGATTGTACATTCTGGATCCTGTTTGTATCGTCAGGATGCAAAAGATCAACAGAACTCTGAAGCTTCCATCGTTGATCCATTTGACCTCTTTATATTCTAGGGATAACAGTATAACTATAGCTGAAAGTACCCATAACATCAAAGCGCAAGTCAACCTTAAACATATGTCATTAGATATATGGACAGCAACTCAAACATATCCTACACTTCTTTCAAGCTAGCACCATGTATATCAATAATGAAATATTGCAGGTCTACTCATTTGATTGTGCAACATATAAATGCAACTATTAAAATGCAAACCAGAGCGAAATAAATTTGTTACTTGCCCATGATTCACCCATGCTATCTATTTTAGTTAGCAGGTTCAGTCCTAATCAGTTTTAAGGTGCTGCTTCGTATTCAAGCAAGAGGCGTGCTTCTATGCTCCTTGGAAAAAAAGAACGCACGGAAATTAAAGCATGTCAATGGCCTAGATTAAAAGTTGGTTAACTGTGTAAACGTCATTAGCTTGGGGACATTTTTGTCCATGGGAAAGTGAATTGGTGTGGTGTGGCGTCATTAGCAAACTGCCACTGCAAGCTCTCGTGTTCATTAGCGGGAAGCGGAGGAAGGGAATGAGCTCCGGTGTTCATCAGCGGAGAAAGGGAATGGGGGCACACGGCGTCGCGGCGGACGAAGGCGGTGGAGGCGGATGCTTTCGCACTCGCCGACATGGAGGGGCATCGTCGAGGACGTGCTCCACAGACGGCAAGGCAGGCAGCAACGCGAGTCGGAAGGGGCGGGACAGGGCAATCCGGGGCAGCGTGGCTGAGGAAGGGGTTCGTCACGTCGCCAGCCAATTGCCGCCGTGAATCGATGAGATGCGGCTGGATACGGGCTGACGATGGAGCGATTGATCCGTCGAGACTGTGCTCATGCGAACGGTGGTTCAACTTTTCTATGGACGAAAATGCCCCATGCTAATGAGGCTTACCCTTTTAATCAACTTTTAATCTGGGCCATTGATGTGGTTTAATTTTCGTGCGTTCTTTTTTTTTTTAAGGAGCACAAAAGCACGTCTCAACAAGTATATATATATGCAAGCAGACTCCAAATGAACTCACTTTGAAGCAGCCCAATAAACTAATTACAGCTAGCTGTAAGAATTAAACTAAAAATAAGGACTTAATATATGTGAAATTTGGACAAGCCCTCTGTTATATGAGATGATAGTATTAATATAAACTAAATACAACTAGGCCTAATAATTTTTTTAAAAAGGACTTCATATATGTGGAATTTGGACATACCCTATGTTATATGAGATAATAGTATCAATCTAAGTTGAACTAAAAATGTATTAGAAGTGATGACAAGGGCATCCATACGGACCATACCAGTACAGTAGTCATTCATATTCTTAGCAAATTCAACCAACAATTGAACCAAGTTAACCAGACCAAGCCACATGCTTGCGACCATCAGCTAGAGGCGTCTTCCCTTCCTTGTCGCTGGGTGTTTTGTTTTTGGAGTATTTGTTTGTGCTCTTCTGGATGCTTTGGATTTGGAAATATTTTCTTTGCATTATCTTTTCGTTTTTCCTTCTTTATGTATACTAGTATACGATTGATTTGTCTATTGAAGAGCTCAAAGATGGACAACAGATGGATTCGACTGGAGGAGCCATGAGCGATGTGGTCCAGCTTAGATCTAAATCTTGCCATTTAACACTTGATTTAGCAATAACCATCTAAGGACTGAAGCCCAATCGCATTTTCCCTTTTAGACAGCAAGGGCAAACCAAATAAGCAAGTTCTCAGGCCGCCTGGCCAGGTAAGATGTGAATTTTTCATATGCCTGTTAGGCGTACAAAATTTTCAGGCAAGGTGCTGAGGGCATCAACCAAACAAACCCTGAGTCCGTAGGGGAGAGGCGGATCAGGGATGCCCACAAGAAAGGGACGGTTAAAACCCAACCCAAAAAGCTTTTGAACTGGAATCCTGTCTAATATAAAGAGTAATTGTTTGTAAGATAATGGATGAAAATCTGATCTCTATATTCACAATTGGACATACACATCTAACGTTACAACCCTGAGTATCTAGACTTCAAGTCCTCATAACCGAGAAAAAAAACAAGAAAAACTTTTTAGGAGAAAACTAAAAGTCTAAGCTTCAATTCTTCTTATATCTTTGTTTTATCCACGTGCAATAACAACCCTTCACATCGTATGTCTACTTAGAAACTTTGACGATGGAATCTTGTGCATCAAGAAACCATCTCTCTTGGCACTCACGGCCATTCACGGAGCTCCCCGCCGCCCGCAACCAAGCCCGAGGGGGAGGAAGGGACGGTTCTAGCCCACCCTACCACCACCTTGCCATGCCATTGTCGCCACTCCTATGACGCCGCAAAATCCAGTTGTGGACGCGTGGAAGGGAGGAGCAGGACTAGGCCACCCTATCACTGCCAAGCACCACCTGCACCTGTCTCGATGTAGCTTGCCATTCAGTCAATCTTATCCTCTCTATCCATCTTGACATGGGCTCTTGTGGTCACCGCCACGCTTCGATCTAGCCGGGGAAACGCTGACGACCGAAGAAATGTCATATCTGCCTATTCCTCCCGCCCGTCGTCGTCCCGGGAACGCTGCATCACCAAACACAGCGAGCTTAGCCGCAGCCATCTGCCGGTGAGCAGTGCCGTACGTCTAAGCAGCCTCGAGGAATCCTCCCCACCATCATCACCACATCTCCTGACCCACCGTCGTCTAATCCGAAGCTTTCCGGTGCAGCCCTCACCAGTCACTAGCACAACATCAACCAAGCCAAAAAAAAACCGGATCCGAATAAAAAAAAATCCGGAGGAGAAAGAGGAAGGGAAATGAAAAAAGGGAAGGGAGAGAGGGAGGAACGGGGAGGGTGGTGCCGCTAGCGGCGCCGAGGCGATGGTGGCGGGATAGGGTTTGGGGACGCGGAATCGCCTTCCGAGCCGTTCGAGCGGGCGAGCGAGTGTTTTAGGAAATACTCGTCTAACAGAGTGATTAATGGCTCTAATACAGTGATTAACTATGATGCTTTGGGATTCGTGCTTATTTGTTTTTGAAGAGCATAGAAGCACTCCTCGTGGATATCCACATAATAGTGCATCACATATATCTTCATTATTACTAATATTCATCATAGAAAAGAGACTGAATCGTTGCATCATGCTGCACGCACTTAATTGCTTAGCACCTAGTGCAACCAATAATCACGATGCAATTACGTGATAGAACATCCTTGCACAAATAAAAGTTTTATTGCACACCATTGGATCATCGTACCTGTATTAGGCTCCTTCAATTGGTCTGATACTCTGCTCAATACCAGAAACTTATGTGGTTTACATCAATATCTCAGAATGCAGAGGGAAGCAACAAGCAAATATTTATGAAGATAACTAAACCTATTACTTGATCAATATACATATCTGCATATCCTTCGCAATTTATACTGACTAGAGTATATCACAACAAGTTCATTTAGTTTTTCTACCGTTGTCGTCATCAATCATGAGTCTTTTTCTTTGCACAGCCCTATTTTTGCATGATAGGAGCACACAACCTGTGTGCTTAGAGAAACATGACGGAGCTTAATTTGACCAACTCCACACACTTGCAGACGGAACTCTGCTCTGCAACTGCAATTCTACAATGGCCATCCATAACAAGCTCATGTTTTAGTCGTAGTTTTCAAGAATTAACTTATTTGTGCCCATGTAAAGAAAACAAGTGATTTTGAAAGTACTCCAGTGGTGAATAGAATTAAAAAAAATCATTTTTTAAACTCCTTATGGGTTTATCTATTAATAGCGGGAAAAAAACTTTAGTAGAGGCTGTTAGGGCTAAGATTAAAAAAGAAGAAAAGGTAATACAAGGGTACTTTACATGCCTAGCAAAACCGCACATTTCCTCGGTTATCCCCTTCACACCCCCTGCCTTTTAAAACCACATTCTCTCAGTTATCCGGTTTGTTATGTTCTGTATTGGTGACACCTCATCTTGAATCCTTCTGTTCCTCTCCTTCCAAATTTCTCACATTATCAAGATGAAAATTGATTTGATACCATATCCCTTTTTGTCTTACTTGCTCTCTTCATCCCATGGATCCATGTTCAAGTAAAAAAAATTAGGACACCAGTTACGCGGTCTTAGCTTCTCGCAATGGTATCCCAGGCACTCTTAATTACTCTCTTAGTCACGGGACAGTCTCTAAATAGATGCTAGGCCGTTTTCAAATTGGAGTAATTCGTAGGCCTTTTAGAATACACCACTTAATATCGCTGGAATTTATCGCCGGATATATGAATTGTTCTAAAAAAGATAATAGAAAAATTGGGGAAAATGTGAAATGAAATAGAACAATTTGCATCATCGGTGACAAATTCTGAAAGACATACGAATTAGATATGATAAATTCTGAAAGGTATGCGAATTTATTGGTAAATACTAAAATTTGTCTTCAGTATGCCCCAAAACAATTGACAAAAATAATAGTTTGGCCAACCGCGAAGCTGAAATCTATCTGCTGTCGGCTGTCCACATGTGGTTTTGCAGCAAGAGCCAAGATGGAGGGGCCCCAAGCTTTCCATGCTTCGATTTGTTTTCCTGTTTGGTGCCGTTTTAGTTTACATGTTCTGAAACGATTCAAATTTTGTCAATGGCCTCCTTGCACGAGTACGTTCGAATGTGAAACGGGACGGATGCATGCGTTGGTCTTGGTCATCAAGGAAGGTTTGCATGCTGTGTGCCGTCCATATTTATGCAGCAAAAGTGAAACGGAGAAATGTATAGCTTGAGTCGTCCTGTTGCTGGTAGCTCCGGCAAATCAAAAGTACTGACCATTTTAGCAGTCTCAGGGTCAAAACACTCGGAAACAGCGACCGACTCTACACGCCCAGAGCTACACGTATCGTACACATTCATCTGTGCAACCTACCACGTGTTCGTCCGGCACCTACCGAGCCCTCACTAAAAACAAGATATGCAGCATGCAAAGTCTTTAGATTTCTCCAAGCTCAACAACAACTGAACAACGAAAGACACAATCTGAAGGCCGGCAAGGCGCATTGTCTCCATACATAGTTTCTGTCTCTCCGTCCTCTGAAAAACAGCAATGGCGGCGACGGTGGCGGCGGCGAAGGCGGTGCTGTTGCTTCTGTTCGTGATCAACGTTGTCAGCGTGGTCGCCGTCGCGGCGAGGCCGTTGGAAGGGGGCGGCTGGTCGGAGAGCGGAATTGGGATGGTTACGGAGATGCTGCGTGCGGCGAAATCAGGTTCCAGCGGGCGAACACACTGCTGCTAGAACATGTTTAGCGTGACCATTTCTTTAATTGACAAATATGTACAGGATGCATGGGAGAATATATAAGCAAGCAAGATGTAAATATGTCCGACAATGCTTAATTTTTATTTCGTATTTAGTTCATCAGCATCATTCTTTGTTTCTTCTGCTTTGATAAAATAAGCTAGCAAGTGTTCTTGTTGGGTCCTCTCCTCATCCAACCACAGAATACAACTTGCTCATAGAAATACACACTACTAAAAAACTGTCATAGGTACCGGCCACATAGGTGCCGGTTTAGATAGAACCGGCACTTATAAGACGTTTCCCGCTCACATTATCGCGAACCGGCACCTATAAGATCTTATAGGTACCGGTTCGTTGAGAGGAGTACATTGGTGCCGGTCTATAAGAAAAACCGGCACCAATGACTCCGCTCCATTTCGTCCTCGCGCCCAAAAAGGTACCAACCTTCATTGTAAACCGGCACCCATCACATATGTGCCGGTTCGTAACAAGAACCGGCACCTATGTGATGGCTTCCGTCGAAAGAAAAGCTAAATAGGTGCCGGTTCATGTCATGAACCGGCAACTATATCCCCTGTCTATATATACCCCTTGTTCACTGTATAGCTCACAATTTTGAGGTTTCTCTTAAGCTCATCCAAACGGGGGAGGAGGTTTTGCCTAAAAACTTCAAAAATATCGAGAGATATATGTGTTTGCATGCGTAAAGGTTAGTATATGTTGATTCTCTATGTCATTTGCACTAGTATTTGTCAAGTTATTTTTTACAATTTGTTTTGTTGAATGAGAAGCATGAGAAAGTATGATGACTTATTAATATTGGAGTAATTTAGAGATTAATCATCGATGAGTAATGTACCTATTATTAACATATATTAGAATTTCAATAGATATAGAGAATGATATATGTATGTTAGTGGTTAATTTAAGAATTTTCGTAGGAGCGATGGATGAAGGAGGGATGAACGTTGCGAAGCGCGGTACCTTGGAATATGCCAGGAGAGTAACCAACTTCGTAATTGCAGCCACGAGATCTAGATCATTGAACACGACGGAACACTTGCGTTGTTTGCAGGAATGAGAGACAGTTTCGTGCAAAACAAATTCATGAGCATCTCCTAACAAAGGGTTTTATGCCTCATTACACATGTCAGGACAATCATGGTGAAGATGAGAATCCGGATGTAATGGACAGAGACAATGTGGAGTTGCCTACTGACGGATGTGGCTATGATAGTGATGAATTAGATGGTTTAGATCAGATGTTACGCAACAGGGAGACAACTTACGACGATGACAGGCAATACGAGAAGTTCAAGGGCATGGTGGAGGACTCAAAAACCCCGCTTTATCCAGGATGCAATGAGCAGCACACCAAGTTACACGTTGTCCTCTCGTTGTTGCAGATGAAATCAACCAACGGTTGGAGTGACAAAAACTTCACAGAGCTTCTACAGCAGATTGGAGATCTCCTTCCAGCGGGTCATGTACTACCAGAAACAACATACCGAGCGAAGAAGGTTGTCTGCCCACTCGGACTGGAAGTGCAGAAAATTCACGTATGTCGAAATGACTGTATCCTATATCGAGGTGACTATGCAGACTTGGATACGTGTCCAGTTCGCGGAGCACCGCGGTATAAGGGTGGAGTTAACGATGATGATGATGTTGATGCTGACAGTGGTGGCCCAGTCCTGAAGAAGAGGAAAGTGCTCGTTAAGGTTGCGTGGTATTTTTCTATAATCTCTCGGATTGAACGCATGTATGCAAATAAAAAACATGCAAAGATGATGCGTTGGCACCACGAAGAGCGTAAGAAGGATGAGATGATAAGACACCCTACCGATGGATCTCAATGAAGAAAGATAGAATGAAGAAAGATAGATAGAAAGTATAAAAAGCATTTTGCGCAGGAGATTAGAAATATAAGGTTTGGGCTGAGCACGGACGGAATGAATCTATTCGGTGACATGAGCAGTCGGCATAGCACGTGGCCAGTGACATTTGTTATCTACAACCTTCTTTAATGGTTGTGCATGAAGCGTAAGTATATTATGATGTCACTTCTAATCCAAGGGCCCAAGCAACCTGACAACGATATCGATGTCTACTTCAGGTCATTAGTGAATGATCTTAAGTTTCTATGGGACCGGGGTGTGCAGATGTGGGATGTGTACAAAAGAGAGTACTTCACCTTAATGGCAATGTTGTTCGTTACCATCCAAGATTACCCTGCAGCTGGTAATGATATTTATTTGAATAGACATATTTGTATCAAATTAACCCAAAAAATAATTAAGGGAGGGTCCAGTGGTATATATATATACACACACACACACACACTGCACTCTTGCAGCTTCCAGCTATCAGTATGTGCTATTTTACAAATGCTGTTTGTTTTGAGGTGTTACAAAATTTGCGTGATATTGGAGTGAACCAAATCAGGAAAACACTCTTTAATTCGTTGTTAAGTGGCGATGATGTTGAGACTAGTAAAGACGAATGATTTCGGATGATACTAATGAGTGCATTGGACAACCAATCTTATCAAGTTGACATGAGGACACAGGAATGGCACACTGGTAGATCTGTATCAATCTTTGTATTTGTAACAATCAAAGAGTATATGTAACAATTTTTCCATTCTACAAATATTCACATCAGTTGAGTTTTCGGGTTCACCTTTCATCTTGCCAAATTTGATTTATACAAATCCCGTACTTGTACAAATAGGTTACACTTCATGATTATTTGATTATTAACAGAACATATTTACAACCAGATTTTGTTCTCTTGTAAAGTGTTATTTGGATATTAGGAAATATGGTTGTCTATATATACAAGTACTCCCTCAATTAATGATGGGAGAGCGTCTTGGTGGGCTTGTCAGGTGTCAAGGACGAGCCTAATGAAAATCAAGGACTTTTCATCCGCAATTGTCATCGATCACAATTCAGAAGCTTACAGACTATCATAGGAAACAGAAGCAGAGGAAATCAAGAAATAGAGGAGGCCAGCAAGTAGCTAGATCCTCTACTCCTCTCGCTCGATCATCTTCAGGGGCATGCTGGCTTCAGCCAAGCTCTTATTAGAATCCTGATCACTTTCAGGTTGCCATCCACGCATTCACGATCTGGAAGCTAGAAGAGAGAGGCAATGCAGGCACAACTAGCGACGATCACCTCGCCAAGTATGTCCCAACTAGCGACGATCACCTAACTAGGCAACTAGAGATGATCACCCAGAAAAATCCAACCTAGTTTCAGATTCGTCGTACTATATTATATCACATCTTTAATTAGGTTAGGTTTTTTTAACGAAAAAAGTAGTACGTAGCATCCTCCGTAGCAAGCAAGAACAACAATGATGCACGTCCTGCATTAACCGTCCTTCTCTAGATAGGCAGTAATTCTACGACTCCTCCATCACGCTGCAAATCAGCGCCTCCCCTCTATTTTTTCTTATCAATTAAAATTCACAATGAGAAATAATCACTATTTTGATTATCAATAATTAAAATCACACTGACAAATAATCACTCCTTCGCATCTCATCGGTTTGTTCTCTATTTCTTCCTAAACTCATATTGAGCTCCAACAATTGCTGCTGAGGGAGCGAGCGTGACAATCGCAAAGGAAGGTGCACACCGATCAGCTGTCAATGCCACGAGCCTTCCTAGGCTCGCGATTTTTAGAATTTGGATCTACAACTCAAAATGAGCACTACTGTAACAACAATTCTTCTATTTACTGACTTTTGAGTGCTAAACGTGAACTAGAATAGAGTCTTGATGACTGAATCTTTAGTGTTTTTGTCAAACACGGAGTTGTCAAATAGAAAGAATTTGTTTTATTCGCTGATTATGTTTGAATCTTCAATGTTCTTTTCTAAAATAGAGAGGTGTTTTATTCGTTGATCATATCTAGTAGAATTAGAGAATACGATTATAAATAGGGAGGTGTTTTTCTCAAATAGGGAGGTGTTCTATTCGTTGATTATATAAGCATAAAAATCTCTAGCTCAATCTTAGGTGTGCTATTCATAAATTTTTTTATGAAAAAAACCTCAATTTATATCAAAAATCAAAATTAATAAAAGAACATCAATTTACATCTGAAAATTAAATAGGGCCACCTTATTCCCATCACTATAACTGCCACTTCATCAACCCATACATCATCCACCACATCAACTTGGTATCTGTGTGCAGACCTCTAACAATTACATGTTTTGCCCCAATATCTCATGAAAACAAGGAAGACTTTTTGCCTCAATATCTCACAGAAGGAAGGAAGACTTCTCTAGATATAGACACTATACTATTATCATTTAGAAGTTCATCTCCCATTTATACTGAAAAATCAATCATTGCATTCAGATGATAATAAACTACTATATGTACGGAGATGATTCTCACATTTGGTTCATGACTTTCTCAACTTAGTTATCCCATAGTGGGTGATAGGTCTGAAGGGGTTCCGCTCGTTGAGCATAACATTTAGCCGCAACGGCAGCAGACTAATTCAGAGCAAACCCGACAGGGTTTTAACTGTTAGAATTTCTTTTAAGACCTCTTATCTGTTGATCGATCCCACAATAAAGTGTAAGGATTGCATGAAGAATAGAAGAGGCACTACATGGTTATTGCGAAACCATACAAGCTGTGTTATGCTTCATTATTCTTAACTTCTTTTGCATGCTGAGCTACTACCCGCCGTCCATCCATGCGTGAATTCGATGATCAGCAGGGTTACATGCAGGTCCTCTGCTCCTCTCAGCTATCGCTCGATTGGCGCATGCTTTAGCTAGAGATCGGATGGGAACAGTTTTGAAATTCTAAGCTTGATTGCAAACAAAATGAATGACGAAATATACACATGGTAATATGATAAGGTGGATCATTCGTGCCTGGTTGGCAGGCAAAGAACGCCACATATGGAGCCTTCAAACCTTCAGTACTGGCTCATGGGCTTAGCTTGCACTGCTGGACCCATTTCATCTCCCTCATGGGCCTCTCAGTAGAGAGATGCGAATGATCGAGTCCGTGCGTACGAGGAGGGAAGTATCATGCTTGTTCAAATTCAGTTTTGAAAATAATAATAATAATAAAAGTTGTTGCTCAATCGGAAGGGATCAAAGGCAAAGAAATGCATGAGAACAGAGGTAAATGAATGAATGATCCAGTACTGGATGCTGAAGCGCTAAGAAACTCTTTATAAATGATGCAGACCTGAGCATGCATGTATAGTTGACCACCTTGTATAGTTGGAATTTCACTTACCCTTGCCATGTATTGATTGGTTGAAACTTTGTAGAGGCTTAGTATCAGATATTGGAGTAAGCCAAATTAACAAATCATTTCTCATTGTATACTAATGATATGAAGTCGCGCAATGCGCGACTATGACCATTCTATTGTGAGTGATGTATAAGAAAATTTATTGATGGTACTAGATAAATGAATTTATTGTGGAAAATGGCAATTATGATAATTACCTAAATTTTGTAATAACAATTAACAATGTAAATAAGTCTTTGTAGAACATACTTTGTAGGAAGTGTATATATAATATTAACACATTAACAGATTTATCTTGAATTATAAATAAAAATATTATCACAACGGACCATGCATTACTGCTAAATAATTTAACATACATTAATGTAACTATTACGTACCTACGTTTTGATGAATTTCTAAATGCGTCATTTGTAACAATATTGTAAATAAGCTTGAAATCTGAAATCTGCAGCCATTTTTCAGTTAAACAAAACAGTGAGTGTAGCAGGAAAACTTATACTCCTAAACATTTGCTCTGACAACATATATAAAAAAAATGAGAGTAATGAGCAGAGATGAGTATACAAGGCCAGTGGTATCCAATTATTTTTCTTTGAGAAATATAAGTTTGTTATATTATTCACACTACACAGGAGATTAATTAGTCTGGACTCTTGATGGAGTTAAGCTTGCACTCGGGCAGAAGATTAATCATCGTACTCTATACGAAAAAACAAATATAATGTACATCATGGGTACATCTGTCAGTCGGCTAGCACAGCCAACCGGCCCATTAACCCAGTAGTTAATTCCTAGTAATTTCACGTTCTTTCGTTTTTCACCCTCTGCGACATTTTTTTGATTTTGTTCTACAGGACTCTATGAGATCGTTACCGTTAGATTTGAATGGGTGGTAGGTGTGCTGAACTGCAAGGTTTGTTTCTATGCCTTTGGCAAAGGATACGAATCCATCCTCGTTACGACGCCAGATCCACGTGGCCGTTGCTCGTCTCCTCGCATGGCTTTAAGCCTGCACCTATTTTTTTCCTTTTATTTTTTTTCATTCACCAAGGCGCTCCAAGGGTCTAGACACCGAACACCCCATATATTTGCGTTTGCCTTTTACTGTCTTTTCCCTCGCTTATCCACGCTCGTTTTTCCACCAAACCGTGTATCCGATGGTTGAGGTTTATTTGCTGACATGGCACATCCTAATAGCAGATTGAGTTTTATCTTTGACTTAGAGACAAGTGGTTCCAAACAGATTATGTTAGCAAGTAGTATGAAAAAATAGGGTTATTGACATAGGCTTCGTATGCGTCATTGGCACATAATCATGAAGAAAATTTAAAAAATCAATCTTTTGAAACACATCTGTTATATATGATATTTGTAATGCAGACCTGCTTGCTGACGTGTCTTATTAGCAAATTAAAATATATTCTATGTATAACCATTTTCCAAATCTCATGTATAAAGATGCATTATCTAAAAAATGTATAAAGATGTGTATAGAATTCAGTCCTTCTTCCAAAATCCAAAGTAACTTATCAAACATTTTATCAAGTAAACAATATACATTACATTGTCTTATTAGCAAAAATATATTCTACCTTCAATGAACTTATGAAATCTAGTTATAAAGGTATGATTAATCTGATAGAAGGTCATCTGTAATATCGTCATTGCACATCTCTATAAAAATGAATGAAGTTTCCACAATCAATGGTGAATTGTCCTCCCTCGTCAGCTTCTATGTTAGTTCATCTCGTTTATATAAATATCATTAGATTTACTATTCGATATATCAACACAAGAACTAACTCATGTTCTTTAATTAATAAATTAATGTGGTTCCTCTTCATCTGATGTTAGTACCTCCGTATTTAAATATATAATATTATTGGTTTTATTTAGTATTCGTTATGTAACTTTGACTAGTACTATTCTTTTATTTGTACATCTATATCTATATCTATTTAAAAAATATGTAAAGCTTTCGCGAAGTTTTTCGTCCGTCATCTGATTTTTTATCCATAATCGTGTTAGCGTTGGTTTAGTTTTCGGGCAAAATCAGCAACGCATCATGCGTGCCACGCATGCATGCACTCGCTCGTCGCATCACATACGCGAAGTTTTGATCTACTCTACGGGCCGGCTGGGCCATCTGCTCACCGGCGTCGAACCTCTACTTTAGCTGCGAGTCAGCTGTGTTTTTAGGCTGTTTTCCCGGCGCGTAAACGGAACGATTCATTAGTACGTGATTAATTAAGTATTAGCTAATTTTTTTAAAAAAAATAGATTAATTTGATTTTTTTAAAACAAATTTTGTATAGAAACCTTTTGCAAAAAAATACATCGTTTAGTATTTTGAAAAACGTGCGCGCGGAAAAAAACACTGTGCGCGTGGAGAACGGTCCTGAACTTAGGGTACCCACATTCAAATTGAACGGCCGTTCTTCTGCACTACTCACACCCCATGCAGTATATGCATATCTTTGTATTGTACGCGGCACGGCGGCTTCATCTAAGTGTGTACTGCAGCAAGTCGGCTGACGAGATGCATAACGGCAGCGAGTCACACGACCAACGTACTGCAAGTAGCCTCATGCATTGGCAACGAGTACTGGTAGTCTTCACGAAGGAAAAGGAGCTAAAGAGTAATGTTGATTTTTTTTCTTTGTTGACAAAAAACATGCCACTCGATCGATTACCTTTGGACGGTGGATGCTTGCCGTTACTTTGCTAAATGCCGGTAAAGTTTGTGTTGTGCATTTTTTTCACTAATGCATTTTTAGCTGTTCATTGTTCTTTTAGTTGATTCACCCGTTGCGTACATGTAATATATTTTATAAAAATTTAGCTGGTTCAAATAATACATATCTCTTTTTCTCAATTAACATAGATGGGGTTTGATTCACTATCCATGGGCTTGCCAGGCCAATGAATGATTTCAACCCAATAGATATCCTTATGGTGAATGAAAATCATTATACCTAAGCACTAATGGATGAATTCACCTCTAGGTATTTTTTTTATTAGTCATGTTGCCATCCCTAAGACCCTCACACACATCTCTGTCATGTTTTTCATCCGTCATATGCACAAGACCCACCCGTATTCAAAAAAAATTGTCCTAAATCCCAAGTCCACCATTAACCTCTTCATCTTACATATATAATGGATAAGAATAACACATATAAAAATATAAAACTTGGATATTCCGTTGTAACGCACTAGTAACAATAATATCTAACAAAATCACAGTGTTGTAAAAGTTCTTATTACAAAGAAAAATCTACCTATATGATTTTTTATGTTTTTAAACTAAATATTTTATAGTTATTGATGATCAACGTTTCATTGCTCGAATAAAACTAGCAGTGCTTAAATATGGAGTGAGTATATGTTAATGCTACTCAGTGATATGGTGGTACACTACCGCTACTTATCACCAGGGTTAGAAAAACCGCCGGGGGCCCGGTTACCGCCACCCAGCGGTACGGCGGTTACCGGCGGTAACCGCGTAAAACCGCGACAAATTTACAAATCAAAATTTGAATTCAAAAATTCGGGCAAACCGCGCGGTTTGTCGCGGTAACCGCGCGGTTTGGCACGGTTACCACGCGATGTGTGACGGGCCGCACAGTAACGGGCCGGCCCATTTTTTTTTCCAATTTTCAAATTTATTCTCCGTTTTGCTCTCAAATTTGAATAAATATTACTCTTTTTTGAGACATTTTTTCACCATAAAACACTATAAATCAAGCACTACTTTCACCATTTTTTTTGATTTTTTTCTTTTTTTTTAAATTTTTGAATTTGGACAAATTTTATTAAACCGTACTGCGCGGTACGGGTAACCGTACCCTCACGGTACGGGCGGTAACCGCGGTTACCGCCGGTTTTTCTAACCCTGCTTATCACTCATCGAGTGACTATGGGATCCTCTGTTCCCATCGCTCTATCATCTAGTGCATGCACACGGCGTTCGAGCTATGCTCTTGAGTCTTGAATCCTAAGCACTTTCACATTGTCATTCACGCGCATTCACATCACAATCTCGACGCTTATAGGTGGGTTTTTGTACCACCTGCGAAAAATGAGATTTTTACGTAACTTTGCTTACATGCGGTCCCGCTCACCCGCCTACAAAATGCATTCTGACCGTCTTTAATAACTCTTTTTTTACTAGTGAAGTGCTCAAGCTGATGCTCAACAGTATGCTCACCTAGGGCTAAATGACTACATGCTTGCGAATTGCACGGCCGTGGCAAGGCTATGCCGTTCGTCCGCCATCTTCAGTGAGCACACTGATATTGGGGCAGAAGTTGGGGAAGAAGGGTATTTTTGTTTGAGATAGTATTATAGCGATAATGCACATTTGAAAATGGTAATTTAATGAAGCATATCTGCGAAGTGGCATTTTGGTGAAACCCACTTTTGACAATGGCATATCTTTTAAAACCAAAAGCTTCATCAGGTTGATTTCCGGCCTTCGCACATATCCAGTTTGGAACAAGCTTATGTATAACCGTATGATTACTCGTTGACTATCAACCTTTAAATCCCCTACTCTACTAATACAAACACGGCAAAGATTTTATAGCCTCTTAAAAAGAACTTCAAATGGTTTCAACTCTTTGACTATCAAGTTTTCAATGGTTTTCATATTAATAGGTTATACATTAAAAGATTAGTTAAGAGTGACAGTATCTATATTAACAGTTTGTACATTACAAGGTGCGAAGAATTAGATTTAAATCACCCATGTATGGTCTTGTTATTCATTAGTATTGCTGGTCCATGCTGCCGAATTGTATTGTTGATCCATCTACCGTTTCTAAATTTTATAAACACAATTGTCGATTGTAGTTTAGTCAACTGTTTTTGACATCTTCATCATCCCTAGCTCATTAATTACCATCTCTATTTACTTAGTGACCTAAAAAGCTAACACCCTATCAATATGGCGTAGTGGGTCCATATAGAGGTAATATCCATATATGGTTTGCTCCAGTATCTCATGGTAAATACAATTTGAAAAAACATTGATTGGATTTGGAATTGAAAAATAGTTAAATGGACTAGGTATTTCTCAGATAGAACTGGAAGTTACCACCTTCATACTAAGTATCACTAGACTGAAGTAAATGTATTTATACTAAGAGGAGGATGGTTCACGACTTCTCAACCAAACGGGAAAAGCAATGGCATGAGAGCAAAGCCAAAACTTTTTTGCCCCTCGGTTCCACAACAATATATACTGCAAGACCATCTGGTGCATACATGCAACATGTTGTTAAACCCTGATCACTCTCTCACGTTATTATTCATTCAAGCGATAACAAATTCACAATCTCATTTAGCCGAGATCGACAAATACAGTAGCAGAACTGGCAAAGAGAGCACAACTAGCATCTGTAATCCGTACTTCACACATGCCATTCATATCTCCAAGCTTGGAATGAACCAGGATGGAATCAGGCTGGTCAGACGAGTCCGTCGCCGAAAGTACACTATTTCAGGACTCTGTTTTAGAACAAAATGTGTTGGCAACCAGAAAGGCGTCAAAGACTCAAAGGCGATATATGCATGAGAAGTCAACAGAGCAAAAGTGGCATGATATACTGGTAAAGATGCGCTTGGGCATCTCTATGCACAACTGTTTTCCAGTCTTGCAGCTATGAGGTGAGCGGCTGAATATCTTCTTAGTGAGTTGATTTTCTTACCCAAGTTTATGAGGAGCGATTTAGAATCTTATCGATGCAGCATTATTAAGAGATTTATAAAGAGTAGTCTCAATTACTATCACAACTTAGTTGGAGGAAAAGCATGTCGCTGGTTCATGCCAAATTAAAGGCTAGCACAAAAAAAACCATAATGTAAGCTATATCAAGCAAAGAAGAATTTACATGTTCAATATTTTTATCATATAAATTTTCAGTTATGTCAAGCTTTAATGTTTTGTTAACTGTAAAAAAAATCAATTTCCATGAGCAGCCTTTGCCTACCTCTCTGCTGCATACGAGTGCATACATATTAGCGGCTGAACCAACTCCCGAGCAAGTCGCGTGACAGTCCGGGCTCTGTCGTTACTGTCTCCCCTTAACAATAGTCATCAACACATATAAAAATTAATTGATTACTGAAAAACGCTATTAATCATTTGACAGTGTTGCTGACTCTACTGATAGAAATATACGGAGATTAGAGGAGACATGGTTTATTGTCTCCAAGGCGCGTACGAGCGTAGCGTCCGTGCAACAGAAATGCGTCCTTTGATGCACGGTGTTGGTCTCCGCCTCTACGGCATCCTCAATTCCTCTGCTCTCCCTCGATCATCGACTGCATTGCTCTTGGAATCCTGACTAGAGATGGCAACGGGTACCTATCCATCAGGTTCCCTTGTCCCATACCCATACTCACGATGACTAAATATTCCCGTTTAAATACCCACACCCGTCACGGGTACAAAATTATCCCTATACCCATACCCGTGCGGGTAACGGGTACCCAACGGGTACCCATACCCATTTAATTGAATTGTATTACTTATAGTTTTATACTGTAATTAGTCGTATTAGAACTGTAAACCATCGATATTTTCTCCGACAACAATGCTATTAATATTAACGTTCAAAGGTGAGAAAAAAATTTCTACAACCACATTACATAATCAATAAATCAAATAATAATTTCATATAACTAGACTAGAACAATGCTTAAGAGGTGAAAGGGGTTTTATGCTATGATTTAGTAATCGTTGGGACTTATGTTACTCATAATTTTAGGTTTAATCTACGGGTTTTTTCACCCACGGGTTGATGGGTATGGGTGGATAAAGAACGGACCCATACCCGCGTAACCAACGGGTAAGAGTTTTTGCCCGTTAGTAGACCCATGGGTATAAGAGTTAAAACATGATTAGCTCCTAATAGAGTAAAAACCCATCGGGTATCGGGTCGCTGGTTCCCATTGCCATCTCTAATCCTGACTAATCTCGATAGAGGAAAACCAGAGAGATTCTGTCATGGACTGTGGGTCACCACGCGCTTGCAGTGGATGGCTCCGCTATACGGAGTATGTTCTGCTGCCCATAAGCTGAGACCTTTTGGTTGATGAGTTAACGAACAACACAAAACAAAAATTAAGGGCACGTAACAAAAAAGCTATTAGCATAGGGATAATTTAGTTTTAATTATTATAAATTTAAAAAATAGATTTATCTGATATTTTAGAGTGACTTCTGTAAAAAGGTCGGACACATTCGAGTCGACACTGCTCGTGCTGAGAGAGAGCGTGGTGGGGGCCCACGGTGACGGCGCGGGGATGACACCACGGTAACCGCATCACTGCGCGTGCAGGCGGATCACTACATGACATGCAACATTTGCCGAAGGTGAAATCACCATTGGTAATCCAAAAAAATTGTAGGGAATGTTGTAGCCTACAGTTTACGGTCAGGAATTATCGGTCGGGAATGAGTGTGTCGGGGATTTTTCAACTCGCCAACGGTGATTCTATGTACCGTTGGCCATTACATTTTCAACAGAATATTACCAACCATAAGACCGTCGGGGTTTCATGGATCTCCGTTATATCATCCGTAACAGATTTTAGGATTCTCTACAGGACAATTGGATTCCCGATAGATTTTAGGAAACATTTTTTTGGTAGTTTTTTAGTAATGCAGTTTAAGTAAATATCAACAAGATTCATGACCAAACAATTACTGTGAGTTTTCTAGAGTTTTTCACTACTCGATCAGTATAGTAAAATTGGCCAAACATTTGGCTTAATATAAATAGTTCTCTTAATGAATCTCAAGCTAATCAGTTTGAATGAATGCCAAGAATATGACTTTAGCTATGCATAGCATCATCATGACCATCACCATAGTACTCTCCATTATCATCAACATGATCAACACCATAGTTTCTAACATCATCATATGCAGAACCACCATCTCCATGATTTGATTCACAAGCTTTTCTTTTTGAGGAGCTTGATGCACCATACATTGAGCTTGATGACGACTGTCCATTCATAGACAAAAAAGCATTTAACCAAGATTTTAGTGAAAGAAATTGGTGGTAGAGCACACATGTTAGTATTTTACTCCATGAAAACTGTGATCCATATCATCAATTCATAACATGTACAAACTACAGAAACTGATAATGGAAGCATCAGAGAGCATCCAAGTCCATGGGAATATTAGAATTTGCCAGGATAAAGTGCATCAAAGCAGTACAATGTTTACTATTCTTCTCCCATGACCAGACATGTATAAAGTTAGTGTTCTTTGTCCATATCAGGTTGTTGATGGCCTCAATCAGCATGTTGTATCATCCAGTAAAGCACAGGTTAAATGATAGGGATCAGCTCTAAGAGTCTTTGTAGAGTTGATATATTTTGAAAGATTTAGTACATTGGGTGTACCTACTGATATCAAAATTGGTTTGATTCCTCTAATACTAAGATTAATTGAATCAAGGTTTATGAGTTAAGGCTGTACAATGTAAATAAATAAATGATGGTTACTGTTACACTAACATATACATATATAGGCAGTACAAAATTCACCATGCACAGTGCAATTAATTGTCTCATATTTGGAGCTTAGGTATGCTGCTAGCTAGCTTGCTAAAAATTAGTGCAAACCAGACCGGCATTTGATATATTAATCATGATTTTGATTGTTACAATCTAAAACAATATGACTATAGGTGATCTTAGGGAACCTAGGCAGCAGGCACTTACACATGTTTTAGTATGTTGCTACATAAGAAGAATTAAAGGGACAAAAAGTCAATTGTATTTGCTGACCAAGACAGACATATAAAATATTTTAGCAGANAAAAGAAGCATATCCAGAAGAGGCCGAGTTCAAGAAGGATGCGGCATGAAAATTTATTTATTTATTAGGCAGAGTCAGTTAGTCTCCTTTTTATTTTTAGAAAAGATTGTTTAGAGTCCGATCAGGACTTATATGTGTTACTTTATCTTTAGAAAAGTCTGTGTTGTGTCCAATAAGGACTAGTATCTACCCATAGGTATAAATATGTACACTCGAGGTCCATTTATCTCTCGATCAATACAACTTTCGGCGCATCGCCACCTTCTTTCCTAAGGTTTTATCACCGGTGGGGGCTGCATCGCTTCGCTTTGGCGAAGAGGTAAGCCCTAAGTTCCACTGGCCCTGACAATTTTATCGGCTATATTGGCGTTGTTCAAGGCTGCCTCGCTTTGACCTCTTGGATTGCTCTGGTTTGGTTGGTATAGTTGCCTATCTGATATTTCAATTTTATTTTTAATTGCACTGTGTTTAGAGAAACATCGGTTTAGTTGGGAGTGTCTCAGTTAGGTCCGATCTTCTATCTTAGTCGATATATCTCTACAATCACAATGTTGTTTTAAATGGGTTTGTTATATCCATCACGTTAGTATAGATCTATCGGCTTATCTAGCTTATTTGATCAGACGTAATCTAGAACTGTCTCGGTTGGGTCCAATCTTCTATATTACTGCTGATAATCTAAGTCTTGCTAAGTTTATAGATTTGTGCTACGTTTTATCGAAGTGCTAGCTGATAAGTTATCTTTACATTGGACATCCAGCCGATGTATGCTTTAACCATCGAGCCTACATTTAATATTTTTTTATCAATATCGGCCGATTGGTTCATTGGACATCTTCTTCACCATATTATCATCGGCCGATTGGATTGTTTGTTCAAGTTCTTTCATTATTTTTATTTAAGTATCAGAATCTACATCCGATATATAGCCGATTGTTTAAAATCCTATCGACATCGGCTAGTATCACTACATCGGCTTATTGGCCGATCGGCTCTTTGATCATCAATTTATCTATCTTGTCAGTTGAAGGATCAAACTGACTGGCACACCTTGAACCCGATATTTTAGGACCTGCACTGGAGCTAAGCAAGCCTCCCAGGCCTTCATGTGTCACGACACAAACTTTCCTAAAGATAAAGTAAAAGATACAAGTACTGATCGGACTCTAAACAATCTTTCCTAAAAATAAATAGGAGATTAACTGATTCTGCCTAATTAATAAATAAATTGCCATGCCACATCCTTCTTAAACTCGGCCTCTTCTAGATAAGATTCTTTTAATTGATTAATTTCCTTAATCGAATTCACTAAGAATCCGATTGCTGGCGACCGATAATTTTCATCGGCCAATTCCAGGACTCTAAGGCCAATACTGACTCTAGACCGATGATGACTTCGGGGCTTACCAAATTTTGGTGTTAATACAACTTTCGGTGTGTCACGATGATTTTCGCATCAACACTTTGACACCTCATATGCCCATGATGGACACATCATGAACAAAATGATTGATAAAATCATGAACAGAATGTGAACAGTACAAACATCATGAGTAGGCCTATTATCATCCATCCTAATCTAATCTAGTCGACATTTTTCACATTGAGCAGACAAAACATATAAACAGTAGCATTTCGTTTTTTAGGTTCACAAATGTATCTTGATCAAGATAAAACTAATCACCTATATAAGCAAGAACAATCAATCTAGTCATTTTTGTTTCACATGCTGTAGCGCAAGGTGTGAGTGACATTGCATTGTCTATCTTTCCTTGATATTACAAACATAACTGTTAGCAGCATCAAATGTACAGAGCATATGATTTCTTCTCAAAAAATATGCATAGAACACTTTTCACAACATAAAAGAAACTAGTCCATTTTTATAGACAACTAATCTAGCACCAAGGCATATGATTTATTCAGAAAACTTTGTGTACCATAGATATTTCTCTTATTACCTTTCGAGGAGGTTTGTTACAGAACAATGCCCTTATGTCAATTGGAATAGTATCCGCCATAGCATGTAACATATATTACATAGATATATATAAGACCTAGGCTCAAAACAAATATGACAAGCTATGTAAAGAGAAACAAACCTCGAGGACACGTTCAACACCATCACACCACTCAGTACCAGCTTGTAAATCAGGTTGCATTAATCCGCTAATGTCCATCCCAATTTTCTCAGCAAGTGCCTAACTTATGTAAAAACGCTTCCTTTATTAAGTATCACTTGGAAAACAAATCACTTGCCTAAGTAAAAGATTTGAGCATACCTGAAGGACACGCTCAACTCCAGCTCGCCACTCAGGGGTCAACTCCATTTGTCAAAGGAAAGTTCTTGTACTTGACTCACCACTAGTTTGCGAGTTTGGATGTGATCTTTTCCTAGACTTGATAGAATCAACATCATTTGGACTGATCACACTATCTCCCATTGCAAATCTCCCATGGGGCAAACCTAGAAATATAATTTAGACAAATAAAATTGCTAAGAAAGACATCTAATAGCTATATCTCATGTAGCAAGCTTAGGAATGAAAAGACACAAGCTGCACATATCAGTCCTGAGGTACATAATATTTACACAACAAAAATAAAATATGAACAATTGTAATTAGTTCTACACACTTTCAGAATTACTTGCACTACAATTAAATGAGTTGATTATTACCTGATATGTCGTATACAACTACATGATCTATGTCCAGATTCTCAGCTTGCTAATCTTCTCCATATTTCTCTGTCATTGCATTATTATATTTTGCCTTTCAACAGAAAAAGATGTTTAACATTAGCTATAATGTCTTGGTACAGATCCTACAAATATGAAAAATTTCAAGAATTCACAAAAGATAACAAGAGAAACTAACCCAAAATATAGCAGTTTTCTCACAGCAGAGCCCTCTTGCCCCGTCATGTTCCATTCGGTGTTGATGATGCCATGCTCCTGCCTGCCCAGGATCAACACCAGTTTTTGTCTTCTACATAATTTGTTCAAAAAGGTTGCAACACATGAGAATGAAAACAACAGTAGCAACACATGAGAATGACAACTATTGCAGAGCAAATTATTCTGAAAGTAGGAAACTTACTAGGAATTGTTGAGTCGCTACTAAGCCACGTGATCCGCTACGATGGTATACTGTATTACCTCATACTAAGCGATTCTCCTTGCCACGCGTTGACATCTTCCTGAAACTTGGTGTACTCTAGTACATGCATAATGCACGCCATGCAGCTACAGTGGCAAAGTCTTTTGGTTTCACGGCAATCAATTCCTCTACTTTTGGCCATAAGTTACCCTCCTCATCCTCTTCTTATTCAAAATTCTCTTTCTTGTAAACCTTTTCGAAGGCCTCTCTTTTAATTTCACACAACATCTGTCTTACCAAATTCTTCATATTCTCATTAAGTACTTGGTCAACCTCTTGTAAGTTCACTTCAGGAGCACATCTAAACTGAAGCTATAAGACAAAAAACATACATGTTATTAAAAAGGAGTACACAATAAGAATCTGAGTGCAGAAAAATAATGTGAATCTAAAATACATAATGCTTTGCAAAAGCATACCCAAAACTCCCGCTTGACTATTGAGGCTGCCGATGGTGTTTCCTCGTCCTTTGACCATTTGTAGTCTTCCCATCTCTTAGCAACCCTCTTCTGTCCTTTAGGACCTACCAAATCTGGGTAGAACAACTTCAGTAAAGCTCTGGAGCTACTCTTCTAGAATTCAGAAAAGGATGAACTTCCCACTCCCTGTTGATACATAAAATAAACATGTCAATTCAGAAAAGGATTACAATTATTGGAGTGGCTTAAAGATATACAGAACAGTAGAAGTTGTTTGTTCTAAAATAGATCAAACCAAACAGAGCAGAACACATGCAGTCTAGCAGCTATCCAAAGGAAGAATCATAAACCAAATAGAGCAGAACACATGCAGTCTAGCAGCTATGATCCCCACACTGCAACATAAACAATACGGTCGTTTTGATATAGAAACCAAGTTGTTTATAACCATTTTGCACATCAAGTCCATTTTGTTCTGTTCAGTTATCTAAAAAGAAATTTCAAGAATTTGGAGGTTTGTTCAGTTCACTTACTTTCCAACAGGCTTGATAAATGGCCTTTCATTCTCTAGCAATCGGTCACCAACACTTGTCCTTTTTCGTGGTGCCTTTTGAACTGATGATGACAAACTTGGTTCTTCTCTTGATGATGATGTTGAAGAGGGCCCTGCAGCAACTGAGGTGACTGACTTTGGTCAATGACACAATCGTTCACTCATCCTGCATCACATTAGTTTTAAAAAAATAAGGATCTTAATATCCCGAACAATACTATTAAATCAAAAGTCAAATATATTGTTTCAATAATTTACCTAATGAACTTTTAGGTCTATCCTAGTAATCATCATAGTCGTATTCTCCCCACACATTTTGTTCATTAATATGCTCACTGTCCTCATCACTATCCTCATCAATAAGCAGATCATTCACAGGAAGCTAATCATCACTAGATAACTTATCTAAAGAGTCCTCTTCAGCACTTTGTGCTTCAATTGTTCTGATATCAAGTGGATCAATCATGTCATCTGACTCATTCCTTGCTATCGTGCCTTCATCAACCAAGTCCCCAATATCCACATTTAAAACATCTTGCAAGCCATGTTCTTGAAAGAATTTATCTTTAGTGGATAGTTCATCCAAAATACTGGCAGCAAAACTTCCTGGAGGCTGCATCTGGTAAACTACCAACCAGTCACACAAATCACTCTGATCAGATGGGTAATTCAAGTAAAATACTTGTGTTGCCTGGTAAGCCATTGCAAAAGGATCGAAATTTGATATCCTAGAGGTGGACTTGACCTCTACTAAACCTAGATTTGGAATAGACTTCACACCATTGATAGGGTCAAACCAACGACATTGAAACAAAACAATTTCAATTTTTCGACCAGCATTGTAAGACAACTTGATTATATCCTCAATGACACCATAGTAATCAATTTCCTTATTGTCTGAGGTGAAGGATGTCAAACAAACCCCTGTGTTTACGGTTCTCAATCCTACATGGGATCTCTCATATTTTTCAGATCTAAACCGATAGCCATTAACGTCATATGAGTCATATGAGAAGGCACATGGGCTGCAGCCAATAGCTAGGTTCCGCAAGTCATCATCCACACTTGGGTCATTTCGGCACTAAAATATAATGATATACTATGTTATTGACTAAAAAAATAACTTGAACTTAGAATAAAAATAGAAGAATAGTGGGGCATTACAGCATCTTTAAACCAATCGATGAATTCTTCTCGTGTCAATTGGTCTAGGGCCATAGCATCTAGCCCAGGATGCTCCTCCATTTCTCTTTTTCGAAGGACCTAAAGGTAGGAATGGTTAATGACTCTGATAATGGCAGATGTAACTATGCTGTATACTAGAATCACTTACTCTCGTAGACGATCAACTTGTGTACAGTTTGTCAATATATAAAGTTTCGCAGCATTAAGCTCTTCTTGTGTGAGGTCTCATGGAATGCCCCTTCCATGAAGTGTGCCAGAGTGCTTAAACACATCCAGAGTGCAGTCATCATTTTACACACATGTTCCACTAGTATGGTGCCAATAGGACTTTGTCCAATTAGTCCGTACATGGCTTGCAAAATATAGAGAGACAAAATCGGTGACTTCTTGCACGGTGTATGCTTCCACAATGGAGCCTTCCACCCTAGCCTTGTTACCCACTTTTAGCCGAAGTTTGCGATTAGCACTCTCGAAAAGGTACATCCAACGGTATGCCACTGGTCCACCTACTCTAGCCTCATAAGGTAGATGTATGATCAGATGTTGCATCACATTGAAAAATCCTGGAGGAAACATTTTCTCAAGCTTGCAAAGTAAAACTGGAATTTGCTTTTCTAGTTGATGCATCAACTCAGGGTCAATTTCTTTTGCACATAGTTGCCTATAAAAGAAACTCAATTTAGCCAAGTTCTTCCATTCATTATCAGGTATGAACCCACGTAGCATGACCGGCAGCAGTCACTCCATGATGAGATGAAAATCATGACTTTTCAGTCCTATCATGGTGCGTCGAGATAAGTTTACAGCTCTCCTCAAATTAGCAGCAAACTGATTTGGGAACTTCAAAACCTTAATCCACTTAAGAATTCTTAACTTTTCATCCTTACTTATAGAAAATCTTGCTCTTGGCTTCTTTCATCCACCATTTGTTGTCCTTGTCAACTTCAATGTAGGACGGTTGCAGATTTCAGCCATGTCAAGACGTGCCTTTATGTTGTCCTTCGTCTTGTGTGAAATATCTAAACATGTATTCCATATTGCCTCAGCAACATTCTTCTCATTGTGCATCACATCTATGTTGTGTCAGATTAGCAATTTACGAAAATATGGTAGCCTCCATAATCCACTGACCGCGAGCCAATTATGTGATTCACCAAATCCCTCAAAGGTAATCTTTCCTGTTTTTTCTTGTTTAAGTCCTTGGAGTTGTACATATATTTCATCTCCTGTTAAGCGCCTTGGTGGTTCATCAGTCTCTTTTTTATTTGCCCGGAAACATTTTACACTCTTGCGAAACGAATGGTTATCTGGAAGAAATCTTCTGTGACAATCAAACCAGCAAAGCTTTCGACCATGTTGTAGCTGAAATGACTTGGTGTCTACACCACAATATGGGCATGCAAGCTTCCCACGGGTACTCCAACATGCTACCATTCCGTATGCAAGGAAATCATGTATAGTCCATAACAGAACTGCACGTATATTGAAGTTTTGTTTCAAATGACTGTCATAAGTAGTTTCTCCGTACTCAAACAAATGCAACAACTCATCCATTAAAGGCTCCATAAAAACATTTAAATTCTTCCTAGGATGGTCTGGCCCTGGTATGACAAGTGCAACGATCAAGTTATTCTCCCTCATACACATAGTAGGTGGCAGATTATAGGGGATAATAAATACTAGCCAGCAAGAGTAAGATGTTGAGGTGTAGCTAAATGGGGTGAAAGCATCTGTTGCCATTCCTAACCGAATATTCCTCTTCTCACTAGAAAAAGTGGGATATAGTTTATCAATCTCCTTCCATGCTTCACCATCTGAAGGGTGCACCATCAAACTGCTACTTTCATGGTCTGCATGCCAAGTCATATGTTTGGATATCTTACATGACATGTATCTTCTCTGTAGCCTTGGAGTAATTGGAAGGTATCTAAGAATTTTTCTTGGAACTTTACGGGACTTACTTGCAGTAGTTGTCTCCTTGTACTGGGACTCCCCACAAACAGTGCACTTATCTTTATTTTTATTTTCTTTGTAAAAGAGCATGCAATTGTTTTTGCACACATCAATCTTCTTATAGGGCATTCCAAGGCTTTGCACAAGTTTCTTTGCCAAGTGGAAATTCCGAGGGATTTTTATTGCCACCACATCCCCAACAATGTCATGTATCAAGGCATTGATTTCATTATAACAAGCTTCAGACAGGTTGTAGTGGCACTTTATGGTCATAAGTCAACCAACAATGGACAACATTGTTTGAGTTGTGCTCTCATGGACTGGTTGATCAACATCCTCCAATAATTTGTAGAATTGTGCTACTGCTTGTGATGGTTCCTCCTCTGGAAACACTCCTTCTGCCACAATTGCATCAACCAACATCTCATCATTCTATCCACCTCCTCAACAGCTTCATCGTCTTCAACGTTATGTGGATGCAATTCTTCCCCATGAAAGATCCATCGCTCATATCCTCACTGGAAACCATTCTGCAGCAAGTGCATTGTTACCTCTTCTCTCTTTCTCTTGTGTGAGCACACACATTTCCTACATGAAAATGCATGCTCTATAAACTGATCGACCCCAGTAGCCCAGACTTGGCTGTACAGCCTACCTTTCTGTTCTCTATACATCCAACTACGGTTTTCATCCATATGAAACTGAATCTTCAATTTATAAGATAGTGTTCCCTATTAAAATTCATTCCTAGAATTAGTTCTAGTGCTCACTAAAATGTGTAGCATCAGGTTAAAGGCATCAAGGAAAGAAATACTATAAGATTTTGAAGCACAACTATATTGAATCACTTGGAAATGTAAATAAATTTACTACATATTGTAAAATTTTGATTTAGACATCGAAAATTAGTTGGTTAGGTCTCTCAAGCAAACTTGACAAAAGGAAAACCAACTCTATTTTGGCATCTTTTCAGATCTAGCTAGTTATTCCCTGCTCATGCCAAATTACATTTAAATATAGGTTGCTCATGCTTAAGCACATTTAAATATAGGATACAAATCACTACAAAACACAAAACCCACATGTAAATCTATGCCTTTTGACTTCATACCCTAATTTTGAATTGCATAACGACATTGTAAAGGAATAAAATCGCAGAAATATAATTCTAGGTGATATTCCGTAAGTCTCACATCTGGAGCTCCAGAAAAATTCAAACCACAAAACTAGGTCACCAAGGAATAGAGTTACATAAATACATGTCTAGTTCATATTCCATAAACCCTAAATCTGGAGCTGCAGCAAACCTCGAACCAAAAAAACTAGGGGATCTAACTAGGAGACTAGGAGAAATTTGAGCTTGCATCATTACACGATTTGTGCCTAGCCATTTGAGAAATTTCATCGAAAAAAATCTGAATCAAAGAGTAGGGAGTGGAGACGGCCGTAGGTTACCTCTCGACTGGTAGTGCTTGGTGTTAGGAGGCCAGCATCTAGGTCGAGGCGAGTGGAGGTGGTCGTGCGCCGCCGCCGCCAGCAATGGCGACTGGAGGGAGAGGCAGGTCCAGGCGGAGGCGACTGCACGGCAGTGCGACATGGAGGCAGAGGTCGAGGCGGAAGCAAGGGCGACGCGGAGGCGGAGGCGGAGGTGGAGGTGGCCGCGTCGCCGCTGCTGGTGATGTCGAGTGGAGGCGAAGGCGTGGGGATCCTATCCGCTGCTGGTGATGTGATCCTATCCGCTGCTGGTGATGTCTCCTAATGAGCAGTGCTGCAGTGGCGTGTGGACTTCCTGTCATGGGCCTTGATCCTATCCTGTTATGGGCCAAAAGCCCATAAACGTTTCCTGAAGCCCATAAATGTGTGGACTTCCTGGAGTAAAAAAAATTCTACTGATATGAAATGTAATCAAAATGGCTTCCTGGAGTAACGTGTGGACTTCCCATTTTGACAAGTAACTGTAGGAGACTATAAAATGGTCGACAGTTTTTTTTATATGGTCGGTGATTAGCAACTCTGTCGGTAACTTTATAATCACCAACTGTGTTTTTGAAACCGTAGGCTATTACTTGATCACTGTCGGTAAAAGTTGTATATCTTGTACTGAGTAGGGAGACATTGACCAGGATCCATGCATATTGAAACTCCCTCCTCGGGATCGATAAGCTCAGAGTACGAGGTAATCATCCCAAGCCCTGAGGCATGTTCGGGGTATGCAATGCACGCGCACGCGTGCATGGAGGAGCGTACGACGTCACCCTAGCCGTCGGCCGTCTGCTGTCGATCGGTCTCCTCTCCACACACATCAATATATTTTGCTTTTCTCAACTCCTACTCTTATCAAATCGTTTTTCTGAACCTTAAAATCAGATATAACGTCTCCTCTATCTTTGGAAGCTGGAGCAAGTCGACTTCTTCAGTGGTTTATAAAGCGGTTTCTACATGTGGGACCCACATGTCAGTGAGACATGGCAAAACATATGCTGTGGGCCTCACATGTATTTTCTCCTTCCCACCTCTCTCTCTTCTCTCCCTCTCTCCTCGATGGTTGGGTGGACAGGCTCCGTATCCACTGTACGCTCGCCCAGCAGCTTGCAGCCGACGCGAGCTTGCTCGCTACCCGCATCTTCCCACCGCTGAGCCGTCGACCCTATGCCTCCCACCTCCGAGTCCGCCCCTGCTCCTCCCCACCTTCAAGATCTCCGACGCGAGCAAGCTCGCCGCCAAGCCATCGCTCCTATGCCTCCTTGCCTTCAAGTCCACCGAAGCGGCGGTGGCGGCATGGGAGGAGGAGGAGGAAGAGTAGTGAACAACGGGCTTGCCGAGACGTGCGGCCGCAGAGGAGCGCACGGACCAGCATGGCAGAGTGCGGACCAGATGTCGCTGCCATGGCCGAGCAGTGGCCGAGCTGCTTCTAGAGGGAGAAAGAGGGGGAGGTGACCGAGTGCGGAGGCTCCGAGGCAAGGGGAGCATGGGGAGGGACGAGCTTGGTGGCGGCCGGCCTCCTGCTCCCTGGCGACAACAATAGCTTCTCCCCGATTTCCTCTTGGTGGCTAGCAAGAGAAGTGACGTTCCAGGCCTAGCAAGAGAAGCGGGCGTGAGCTCCGTTAACCCATCCATTTGCCTCATCTTCTTCCTCCTCCCAAGCCTAGCAGCAGGCGTGGGGGCTTGCAGTGGCAGAGGAACACGCACTAGACGGCAGGGCCGATGGCCGCCTTCCTGCTTGCGCTTGCTAGGCTAAGGCTGGGGTGGCGGTGGCGGGGGAGACAGGGAGAGTCGGGCGCTGGGGAGCAGAGGGGAGGGAGGGGAGTCGACCGTCGAGGACAGAGAGGATGAGGGAGAGAACGGGGAGCAGCATTGGGTCAACAAGGAGCAGTGGTTGAGGACAAAGAGTAGTCACTTACATGTGGGTCCCACTTACATCAGGCTGCCACCTTAGCAAAACTACCCTCAAAACCATCAAGGAAGTTCTTCTGCACTGGTTTTGATATTTGAGGAAGCCGATATACCCAGTTTTGAAGTTAAGGGATACGATTTGACCAAGGGCAAAAGATGAGGAAAGCAAAATAGACTTATTCCTCACATATCACTACTATAGAACCTGATCTAAATAGAAAACATTCGCATATGTGCCAGACTATCACTACCAGTTTCATGAGAACCGGCACATACAAGCCATTTCTCGTCCGTCAGAGCTCTTGAATGGAGCCAAATTTTAAAACCAGCACTTATAACCTCTTATTTGTACCAACAATATAAGTGTCGTTTTTTTAAAAAAAACCGAAGCACATAGAGAAACCAAATTAAGGTGTTGGTTTTCTTATTTGGTCGGCACAAAGAGCAATGGAGCAGCATTGCCGAAGAAAATATCACGTGGACCCAACTCCAACCGTGACCTCATCTCCTCCGCCTGATCCCTTATCTTCTCACTTTATCTCTCTTGATGGTCTTTCTTTCTAACTCTCTCATCTTTCTCCACCTCTCCAAGCCAGCCAACGATGCGACTGCGATGGCCTGGCGACCCAACGGCGGCCCTCATCGACCTTGCGATGGCCATGGCCTTGGCCCCCACTACCAAATTCATCGGCGACGGCGACGGTGATGCCTAGACAACCTAACGGCAGTGGCCCGCCTCTCTCAGATGACCCAACAGCGACAGCTCACCTCTACACGGCGACCCAACAATAATGGTGGCCCGCCTCTCCCGTCGACACGATGGTCGTGGGCCTCCTCACTGTCGGATTCATTTGGGAAAGCGATGACGGTGGCCCACGCGCTGCCCACTCCGTCAGATCTGGAGGCACCTCGTCCTCTTCTCTATCGTAGCGCCAGTAGTCCTCATCCTCGGTGCCACCGTGGACATCAAAGGTCACCATTACCCCTTGTCCTCTCCCTACTCCCTCGTCCTCCTCCTCATGCCCTTCTCTCTCCCGCTAATCTCGCCTCCAACGATTGTCCGCATGACAACAGGTGGGCAGACCTCCACAGTGGACAGTGGCAACGAGCTGTCTAAGAATTTCCAAATCAATTCAATTCCATGTGTTGAATTTTGTAAATTTTATATGATGTGTTAGATCGATTCTCTGAGTGTTGATTATATGAAGTTGTGAATTTTTGTTGGATATTTGTTTCATTTCGAGGGATTCTAATCGTGGACTCGATGTCTTGAGCCTAGCTCGATGTTTTCTTTTTGTTCCTCGAGGGCCATCAGTGCTGGTTCTTATACATCCGCCACTGATCAGTCCCCTCATCAGTGCCACTAGGTAGGTGCCAGTTCTTAAATCTGATACTTTTGGGGATTTTGAAACTGACAACTATTAGGGTTAGCGTTTTGTAGTAGTGTATGCACGTACTCACATGTTATGTACGCGTGCAAAAACTGCAGGTGTACTGTGTACATGTGGCCATGTGGCCTTGTGAAGGCTGGCAACAGTAACATATAGTTGGTCCATTAATCAGTTCCACTAAATAAATTACGCTCTGTTTCAAACTTTCTGTCGTTTTAGTTTTATTCTAAGTTAAACGTTTACCATTAATTTCTATTAGTCCATGCACCCTCCATCTCAAAATATATATATATATATATATATATATATATATATATATAGCAATTTTAGACTTATTTGTCTTCTCGGCTTGGGTGGGTATAGATCCAGGGCTGGTTGTGGCGATAATGAAGTCGGGAGTAGTACAGGTAGTTTGTGGAAAAAAAATCATTTTTATAGGTATAAGGGTTGTTATAGTTGAAACAAAATTTAAACAAAAAGGTTATATTTTGGTACGGGAGAGTATATTTTAAAGACATGCAAATTATATATCATGAAAGTATTTTGATGGTGAGTCTAAAAGCATAAAACTTATGAAATGTTAAACTACACATCTATCTATTATCTATTATATACTAAAAGTCCAATAAACTTCATACAAACGCTCTAAAACCGTCACGTGACATTCTTTATAAACGTTCTTAAGCCATCACATGGCATTGTCTAATCTTATCGTCGATTTTCATTTAAATTAGTGAACCCATTATTTTACACCATTAGATTAAATTTATTATTAAAAAATAATAGCTTTCTCCTGTATATACGATACATACGTATGTACAATTGAAAACAACACTTGAGTACGTACGATTAAAAACAGAGCTTACCAACTGTTGTCGGAAGGAAAAAAAACTACACACACACGTGGATAAAAGAGACAAAGCCAAAAAAACATACGTCCATAGTAACGTTGGGAAAAAACGACGGTCTTTTAAATAGGATTTTTTTACTATATAAAGATAAATTATATTACTTCACAAATATAAATATTATATATCAAAAGTCCATTAAACTTTCTACACGCTCGAAAGCCGATAAGTGACACTCCTATAAACTTTTTTAAGCCGTCACATGACACTGTCTAATCTCATCGTCGATTTTCACTTAAATAGGTAATTAAACCCATTATTTTATACTATTAAATTAGATTTATTATTAAAAATAATAACTTCCTCCTATATATACGATACATACGTACGTATAATTGAAAACAACACTTCACTACGTACTATTGAAAACAAAGCTTACCTACTGTTGTCGGAAAGGAAAAAACTAACTACATGCATGTAGATAAAAAAGACAAAGCCAGAAAAACATACATCCATAGTATCGTCGAGAAAAAACTATGGTCTTTTAAATAGGATTTTTCTACTATATAAAAATAAATTATATTACTTCACAAATATAAATATAATATACCAAAAATTCATTAAATTTTCTAAAAATGCTCTAAAGACGTCATGTGACACTCCTATAAACGTTTTTAAATCGTCACATGGCACTGTCTAATCTCATCGTTAATTTTCACTTAAATTGGTGAAGTCGTTATTTTACACCATTAGATTAAATTTATTATTAAAATAATAATTTCCTTCTGTATATAGATACATACATACATAAAATTGAAAACAACTTGAGTACATACGATTGAAAACAAAGCTAGCTTACCTACTGTTGCGGGAAGGAAACAAAATTATACGCACGTAGATAAAAAAGACAAAGCCAAAAAAACATGCGTCCATAGTATTGTCGGGAAAAAACGACGGTCTTTTAAATAGGATTTTTCTACTATATATAAAGATAAATTATATTACTTCAAAAATATAAATATTATATATCAAAAGTATATTAAACATCCTACAAACGCTCTAAAACCACTACGTGACACTCCTATAAACAATTTTAAGTCGTCACATGGCATTGTCTAATCTCACCGTCGATTTTCACTTAAATTAATGGACCCGTTATTTTGCACCATTAGATTAGATTTATTATTAAAAATAATAACTTCCTCCTGTATGTACGATACATACTTAAGTACAATTGAAGACAACACTTGAGTACGTACGATTGAAAACAAAGCTTACGTACTGTTGCCGGAAGGAAAAAAAACTATACACATGTAGATAAAAAAAGACAAAGCCAAAAAACATACGTCCATATATAGTATCATCGGAAAAAAAACGATGGTTTTTAAATAGGATTTTTCTAGTATATAAAGATAAATTATATTACTTCATAAATATAAATATATAGTTAAACTAAAATCTATAATAAAAATATAAAATATCCAATCAACGTTCTTTAAACCATCTTTGAAATTATATATCCAATTTATGATCCTGTTGTATTTCTTAAATTAAATTATAAAAGTTAAATTATGGTACTAAATACATCACAACACATGGGGCTGACATATAACAATTAGTTGTATGATAATTTATCAAAAAATTCACATCATATTTTAGGGTGTGAAACATCACTTCACAAATATACAATACTAATTTAAATCTACATGTGTAAAAAATGAAAACAACACAATTTAGTTATGTATTTTGTTTAATTGTAGTTTGTTTGAAATTAAGATTCTCAAAGTTTTTTTTGATATTTTCAGAACTATTTGATTGGTATTTGAGAAATGGATAGCATACATGGTACATAAATATGAAAAAGAATATCAACAATATTTCCAGCCAATGATCTTTCTATAATCCATCATGAGATTTATGGTGATATGTTTTTTTTGGCAAATATTATTGACACAAATGAACAATGAAGTAACATGTATAACAAACTACTCATGATATATTTTATTATACTTAAGGAATTTCAGCATGTCAGACATAATTGATGGATATATGTCATAAACTCCATGGATATATGTCATAAACTCCACTTACGTTACTAGAAGTGTACTCCAACGGATTAGTTATTGTAAATAAATTTGGGAAAATAAATATATTCTTCAAACTAGTAAAAATATCTCATGTGGTTATAAACAATAGGTGTTGAAAACAAACTAGATGCTAAACTATAATAGATAGTTGTCAAAATATAAACAATAATATGGTGCTTTTGATATTATCGTGGTGGCATGTCTCTTTAGATTTTAAGTATCATTGAATGATTAACCTCACTCATTATCAAAAGAGAGTATTCTATCTACATCATAAAAATTTGAGTAGTAATGATCAACACCAGAAACAAACTGTGTTACACTATACCACAAATCTACTGAGAACATTAAAAAAGAATTATCTAGATCACCTCCATCTTCTCTTTGTCCTTCCCTAAAGGGCATTAAGCATGGACAACAGAGTTCTCTACGGTACCGTAAGTATAGCATGGAACATATGGCTAAGTTAAGCTAGCGCCAGTGTAGGCCACCGTCGCTAATAGTGCTCAATTTTCTACTTATCGATGCAATATTTCATGAGTGTACGATAATAAATTAGGCATTAAAATTGTGTTCCAAGCTGGTCTTGAAGAGTACGGCTATATAGATACAGGACCCATGATTGAAGGCAACAAAGAAAAATAGTCTTTGGTGGCTATGATCGGCTTTGCCTATTAGAGTAGCATTTATGTTTAACTCTAATGGTACTATCCAATTAATGGATACAAAAGGTGGTATTTTCACATTATTTATATATGGATTTATAAATAAGAGAGACACGAAACCTAAGTAGTGGATATTTTAATGTATTAATGATGTATTACACTTATTTTATTGGTACATATACAATTTCATCTATTAATAGAATAAAACAGTAGTAATGACAATAAGAGAATTTATACGTTACTCGGTCAAAGTGTTTTTGTTTAAATATGAGAAACATTCTTATTATTTAATATCATTTAAATAGAAATAGCGAGATATGACTTTTTTCAACATTGCTTTTAAAACAATCAACAAGATGCTCGCACATCTGCGTAGGCTTTCTTCCTAGCTTATATAAAATATTGATCAAAGACTAGAATAAATTGAAACGAACAAGGTAAACTTTATTTTAAAGCTAACTAAAATGAACTATATGTTACTTCTTTTTTCAAAAAGTGAAACTTAATTAGTTGCTCCGATCGTTAAGGACATGCCTTTTCTAATCGGATATACTGAAACTTTGGGAGGATATAATAACAGTTTTGTTATTTCACTTGCAACAAATTTTTGAGTTTTTATCTTTCGATTTTTTATCCGTAGAATCTTGTATCAAGATTTATATTCATATAAATTCAACTTACAGTTACACTCAGTTACAGGCACTTACATTCAATTACAATGCATCAAAATTAGATTTTTACAACTGTTATTGTCTTTAGATTTATGATTGTTGACATGTTTATCTTTTTTTATTTCATTTAAAATGAATTGTATCCATCAGTTCAAAATTCTGTAATATTTGAAGCTTCAAATATATCAAAAAATCAATAGACAGCCCTTATAACAATTAAACTAAAGTAGGCCGTATATATCATCGGCTCAAGCCCATCCTAAACTTTGGGAGTACCTGATTGGGCCGATGATTTCGCCTAAGCCTCTCACTGTCCTTTAGGCCCATCTCCTAGCCGGCTCTAGGTGCCAACGAGTCAGAAGTTAAGTTAGAGTGAGGTTTCTGTAGGGTCTTCACTCTAACTTCCTCCAAACTCTAGGTTAGAGTGCCAGCTCGAGCCTAAGCCTGAGTTGCCCTTCGGGCTGTAGGGTCTGTTTGGGAGCTTTTGCTAGCTGTTTCTTCAAACAATTCAGATTTTTAGATAGATTTTAAAAAACTGTAGTTATAGAATTCAAGAAATAAACTAAAAGTTAGAAGCTATGTTTTTAGCTTTTTTAGATTCTCGTCAGCTGCTTTTCAGAATAACACTCCAAACAAGACCTTATACAACTTTGTGGTCGTCATGCCGCGGTAGTCTGGTGGGCCGATGGCTTCGCTTCCTAGCTGGCAGCCTGGGACTGGGCTCTGATTCTATTTGGGCTGTTGCAAATCAGTCATGAAGGCTTGTCGTCTCGTCGAGCAGCTTGGGTCATCTGGTGAGTTTTTTTTCTATTATGTATTGATTTTGCGATAGATTTATAGCTTTGAATCTTACAAAATTTTTAACCAATGAATATATATTTCTTCCATTTTATATTATAAATCATTTGATTTTTTTTAATAAATTTATTTTAAGTTTGACCAAATTTATAAAAAAAATAGTAGTATTTTCAAATGAAATAAAAAAAGACAAGCATATAAAATATTAAATTTAGAAAAAAACTATTCCAAAATCTAATTTTTGGTGTAATGTAACTGAATGTAAGTGCTATGAACTGAGGATAAACGCACTGCAACTGACTATAACTACAAGTTAGATATACAAGAACAGGAAGAATCTTGATCCAAGATCACTACTGCATAATACCTTTTTTCATACGGTCAAAATTGATTTTCGTAGGCAGGTGGGTAACCTAGGTGTCTGTGAAATCGAATTTTTTTCACGGGCACTTAAGTCGTTCGTCTGAAAAATAAAAAATCACAAAAAATAAAATATCCAAAAATCCAAACCTTAGCCCCGAAACCCTAGCAAGATCCGTCGCCACCTGGTCGCCGCCGTCACTCGAAACCCTAGCCCGCTGCCTCCACCCAGGCTGTCGTTGTCAAGGTCGTCGTCGTCGCCATCTTCAAGGTCATCGTCGTCGCAAGGGAGGGCCACCACCAGTGGATCTGCACGGGGGAGGACGAGGGAGGATGGCCGCCGCCGGATCCGCCGACCTCCCGCTTGAGCTTCTCCGTGGCCCCCCGCTTGAGCCGGCCGCTGGATCTGCGTGTGGTAGGACAGAGGAGCGGAGGGGGCCGTCGCTGTTGAAGCCTGCGCACACTGCCTGAGCCTTCCACCACCGTCGCTCGAGCCCTCGCCCGGCCACCGCCGTTGAGAGGGAGGAGAGGGGAGAGGTGGAGGTTGGGAGAGGAGTAGGGCAGAAGAGGAGGCCGGGAGAGGAGTGAGGCAGAAGAGGAGGCCGGGACTTAGTGGAATACTGGAAGAAAGAGATAGGTGGGGAGAATAAAAAAAAGTGAGAAGAGGGAGTTACATTTGCATGCGGATCATTTAAGAGGCCCGGCTACGCATGCGAAAAATACTCATTTTTACATGCTTAAAAATCCGTGTGCGAAAATAAATTTTTGCATACGGGTCTCTTAAAGAGTCGTATGTGAAAATGAATGTCGATTTCTGCAGACGTGAGCAGTTATGGTATGTCTACAACCTATATAAAAGTTCTCGTAAAAAAATTATTTTTTAATAGTGAATCCTACTAAATTGTTATAACTGCAAATTAGATGTACAATAATAAAAAGAATCATCTTGATGCAAGATTCTACCGATGAAAAAAATGTTAAGATAGAAACCTAGCTAAAATACTGCAATTAAAATAGCAAAACCGTTTTCTGAAAGGGAATTGCAAAACCGTTTCCTAAAAGGGTGTTTTTTTTGTGAGTTGGGACCACGCGTCGGAGCTCGCAAGCTTGGAAGCAGAGAGGTAAAGCTCGGTACGAAGCCGAGGCGAGCTCCCGTGATCGGCCGCATACGGCATACATACACGCTGTGAGACCGGTTCTCCAATTTTCTCCGCACGAAACCATACAAACATCTTGAAATACTCCAACAATTCAGATTACACACAACATAAAGGTGCTAATTCAGATTGCGCACACAAAAAGAATTGCTGAAAACGTGCTCTTTTGTTTTAACTTTTTATATGTGATGTCATTAACGGTTGACTATTCGTCTATTCCAAAAATTATGTAAATATTATTCAATTCGATCTCATTTTTAGGGTTGCTGGGGATACAGCAAAGGAGATATTCTATCTGCAAATTGTCCTCGAGGTGCCTCGTCTACTTGGATCGTAAAAAAAAAGAGGTACTAAGAATAGAACTGATCGGTAGGATCTCGAAGATGGTCGTACCACTGCTGAAATATGGCATGATCAGTGGATAGTGGATAGATGAACTACTGAGCACGAAGAAGTAACTTTAAAAAATAAAAAATGGAGGTGGAGGTGGTAGGTCTAAGAAGGACCCAGTCCCAAAAGTACATTCACAATTTTTACGTGCATACATGCATGATACATATATATATATATGGCAGCATACGTCCGACGACGGATCATATCAGTCGTTGGTGTTGAGTTTGCCCCTGACGCAGGACTTGACCAGGCTCTTGAGCCTCTTCCCCTTCTCCGCCTTCTTGCCTGCACTCCGCCGCTGCTTCTCATCGCTGCCCGAGCTCCTCACATCCGACGACGTCACCTCCATCTCCTCCTCCATCTGCACAACACAAACACAACAAATCCAAATTAATTAATCATCATGCCTAATTATCACTCATCACCACGTACGGACGTACATGCATGTGATCGCAAAATTGGCAATAAATTATGGCAAATATATCACTTATCACCAAGTATTTGATTACCTTGAGCACTCTGGTCTCGAGGAAGGCGATGCGGTCGACGAGGCTGCCCTTGGCCCGCGCCTCCTCCAGCGCCTCCTTCGCCGGCCGGCAGCTCATCCCCCTCGGCGTGCTCGCCACCGACGACGACCCGGAGCCACTACTACTCACGGTCGTCGTCGACGGCGAGCCGCCGCACGACCTCCTGCCGCCGCCGCGCATCTCCTCCAGGTACCCCACCACCAGGTCCAGCCGGTCCACCCGCGCCATCACGCTCACCGCCGCCGGCTGATGGCTCGCCGCCACCGCAGAAGCCATTATTACCAAGTCAACTCAGCTCGTAAGCTAGCTTGCCGCTGGCGATCGAACACGTTGATCCGACACTGATCGATAAGCCTTCAAAGCAAATTAAAACTGATCAGCTAGCTTGTCGAGAATTTTTGGTTAGGCGACGGTCGACATGCGTGGCGCGCATGGCGGAGCTATAAATAAATAAAGTGGGCGTAGCTGAGGCTGGAGACGATGGGGGGTTTGCACGTGTCAAGAGACGCCTACGTGGCACCGGCGACGGAGGCACGCGTGGCGGGTGCGCCTTTTAGCTAGCTCGGTGCATGCATGAGAGCGCGCATGCACGCGTGGCCTTCGTCGGAGCCCCTGCCGGTGGTGGGCGGCGAACCGGAGCGCGACACATAGAACGGAGCACGACGACAATGACTTGTGAACCACAGTATTCCAGACGAGACGGGTAGCTTATGGATGAGCTCTATAAGGCGGCGCCCGCCGCCTAGCTGGGCCGTTGTCTGACTCTTGACCGGAGGAATTCGCTCGAGCTATATTAAAGATACAGCTCCAAAATTTTTAAGAGCTAACTCAAAGCCAACTCCATACAACATGTTGGCTACAAGCAGCAACTTATCTTTTATCTAATTTTTCAAATCATAAATATACCGAATGTATTAAGAACCGATACTAAACATGTATTAAGAACCGATACTAAAGCTCTTTAGTACCGGTTTTAAAAGCTCAAGTCTTTAGAAATATTTTTAGTCTTTTTTGGTGTTACCAACCGATATTAAAAATACATCTTTATTGTTGATTGGTAGCACCAACCAAAACTAATACCGGTGGATCTTTAGTCCGGTTGATATTATCAACCGATATTAAAGATGTCTACATAATTAGTTCAAAAGAAAAACATCTATCCAAGTGTTAACGCCAGAATTTGGTAAGCCCCAAAGTTATCATCGGCCTAGTTTGTGTATCGGCTCAGAGTACATATCGGCCTTAAAGTTTGTATCGGCTTCGGAGATCTACGAGCGGCCGATAGGAGTTATCCATATTTTCAGCAGTCGGATTCTTGTTAGATTCGGTTTGGGAGGATTTTATCCGGAAGAAATCGAATCCAAGGAGGATGCGGCTTGTATCTATTAATTAGGAAGAGTTTGTTAGTTTCTATTTTATCTTTAGGAAAGTGTGTTAGTGTCCAATATGAACTTTATCTGTTTCCTTTTATCTTTAGAAAAGTTTGAGTCGTATTCTGTTAGGATTTTTGTTGGTCTATGGGTATAAATATGTAAGCCCGAGGTTCATGTAAAATCATCTCACGATCAATACAACTTCGACGCATCGCCAACTTTTACTTTTCGTCTTCTCCAGCGAGTTCATGCCCTTCTCGCGAGGGGTAAGTCTCGTTATGGCTGCCTGCGCTGTCGGGGCTAGGGCTTCGACGTTCTGATCTCGTCAACGTAAGCACCTACTATCATATAACTTAGTCAATATGGTTTGGCTTCTCGATTTAGTCTTATCGGCCGAGATTCGCTTTAGGATTTACGCCGGTATCGACTAAATCGCCTCGCTAGATTAGATTGGCTAAGGTATCCACCATCCTGAAAATCAGTCGAAGGCTTGATTGTCTAGATCTTGCATTTTTTTTCATACTTAGTGTTGCATCAGTTCGGTTTGACCTACTAAGTCGTGATTAGAACCGTAATCTCTAGCCTGCTTGTTGGCTGCCAATAAGGGTTTCATCGGGGTTTCAGCCGATGAGTTATCTGGACGTTGCATCGGCCCAAGAGTTTTACATATAGATTGGATCTGGCCGATGACGACAGAGTATTTATCGTTTATTTACTTATTAAGAGTTTATGCCATCGGACCTCTGGCCGATGTGTGATTTAATCCTCAGATCAATATTTATTTTATATTTGGATTATGCTATATCACGTTGCTATATCATCATGTTATCATCGGCCGACCGGTTGTTTTGGCTATCGGCCTACTGGCCGATGTGTTTTTGCCCTATCGGCCTATCGGCCGATACGCTATCTGTTCTGCTATTTTGCATATCTTGTCAGTGGCAGGATCAAACTGACTGGCACGCCTGCGCTTCATCAATTTTAGGACCTGCACTGGGGCTAAGCAGATCTCCCAGGCCTTCGTGTGTCCGCACGCCGGATCCACATCGATGGTACGGATTTGGCGTCAACACCAAGTTAGATGTATGGAGTAGATGACATGGTAACACACATGAGTCTTAAGATGAGAGATCTTAAGTTTGAATCTCACATCCCACATATTTTTTTGACTTATATGCATCTTTAGTACCGGTTCCTTCAACCAGTACTAAAAATCAAAAACTTTAGTCTCGGTTTCCTTGTCTCTTGAGTTTGAATCACATCCCACATATTGTTTTTGACTTATATGCATTTTTAATACTGGTTCCTTTAACCGTTACTAAAAATCAAAAAATTTAGTCTTGGTTTCCTTGTCGCGGTTACTGCAACCAAAACTAAAGAGGGTTTAGAACCGGTATTAGGTACTAAAAATCAAAAACTTTAGCCTTGGTTTGCTTGTCTAGGTTACTATAATCGGAACTAAAGATGGTTCAGAACCAGTACTAAAAATCATTTCTCTACCAATGCAGGCTACAAATTAGCTTTGGTTAAAGCAACAAAGGCCCCGTTCTTTTCTTCTAAAACAGTGCGGATAAAAGATAAAGTTTCGTGGCACGCTTTTCAATCTCTCAAATGGTACGTTTCGTGCAAAAATTTTTAATATGAAAGTTGCTCTAAAATATCAGATTAATCCATTTTTTAAGTTTGTAATAATTAAAACTTAATTAATCGCACGTTATTGTCACTTTGTTTTGTGTGAAACACTTTATCTTCATCTTCATCTTTATCTTTAGGACTTTCAAACACCACCAAAATATGTAATAATACTTGCATAAGCATATCAATTGTTGTGATCAATACTGGACTCTATCCTTGTGACTATCTTGGGGCACCACAAATGCACAGCATGATCATACCAACTCAGCTGGATAATCCAAACGGTTGCAATGATTCAAAAGACACGACATTTAATAAAAGGATACTTACAGTAAACAACAGATAGATAAAAGTTCTTGATCTAATTTAATAGTACAAAACCACAGTAGGCAGTTTTTAGGAAAACAAACAACTTGACATTTTAATATAAGGGCATCGAAAATGGCATAGAAGCTCTTAATCTCCATTGTCTAACTACCATATTGCTCTGCTGCTACCGATCTGACTGGCATCTCGGTAGGGAACAAACAAGCAGAATATAAAATTATAAATGTGAAGCTATATCTTGGTAATTTTTTGTGATGTACACTATGGTTATGTAAATTCTAGTAAGCTATTAGTGAAACTAAGAACTTTACTGTGTCCCATAGCAATAAACCTGACTTGAAAGAGTGAGATGATGACATACACAATTACAGTTGAAATCTAGAAAATATTTCAGCAACAATAACATACTGTGGTGTAACCCAAGTCGCCATCATATATGATCATCCAATAGTACTTATTAATTTGATGGAAGATGTCATGAACTCATAAAAATTTAATTCAGTGCACTACTTGCAAATAATGCAACCCAAATCATGTTATTTGAACTAATATGTACATAGTACAATAGTTAACATTTCAGTGCATGGTTTGTAACTTTCTTTTCAGTGTACGATTTCAGTACTTTTTTCTTACTGATGAAACATGGGACGACTGGTGACTACTTTGGTTCACATGAGTTTCTAACAAAAATGTGTTTTTCTCCCATGAACAACTTTCTTACAACTAGTCCAGATCATTGCAAAAAGTAAACAGATAATTTACACTATCAAGGTTCGGCTTGACAAATTGCAAAAGCTAAGCTCATAGAAGTTACCTGTTAGAAGTTCAGTAGTATGCAATGGCCAACAGAGCATGATCCTGAAATAAATTAGACAAGGGTAAATTGATATGATCTATATATGACAAAAAAGTGGAAAAGAAACATAGGCTTATTAGTTATTACCCTACGATGTTTATGTTTGCTGCATATTTTCAAACTGATTCCAAATATGCTCAATTAAATCATTTTTCAGTTTGGTATGGACTGAACGAGCACGAATTGCAGATTTCCTACGTAGCACATCGGCAAAACATGGGTTATCACCACAAGTTACTTCAGGAGGCAGAACTATTGATGTCCTAGGAATTCTATTGAGGTCAAGGTCACATATCGTATCCTCTCTCTCGTCTTCGACAATCATATTGTGGAGAATCACACAAGCTAGCATGATTTTTCCAACACTCTTCCGTTTTCACTTCTTTGTTGGACGGCGCACAATGTTGAAATGGGATTGCAATACCCCAAAAGCCCGCTCCACATCTTTCCTTGCTCCTTCTTGGTGTTCAGCAAACAATTTATGCTTATCTATTTGTGGAAGAGATATTGTCTTTATGAAGCTTGTCCGTTCTGGATATATACCATCAACAAGGTAGTACCCATTGTTGTACTCATTCCCGTTAACGAAAAAATGAACCTGAGGAGCCTCCCCTCTGACTTGTTCAAGGAATAAAGGGGACTGATTCAGCACATTGGTGTCGTTGTTAGAACCAGCGACCCCAAAAAAACATGCCAAATCCAAAGGTCATGTGAAGCAACTGCTTCAAGGATAATTGCTGGGACTTTATAGTCACCCTCAGACAACTCTCCCACCTCCAATGCATGCAATCAATACTCCCTAGCATACCCGGAAAGCCACGAGACTCATTAACCTGTAGTATGCGCTCTATATCCTCACTTGTGGGTTGTCACAAGTATTTCCCACCAAAGACCTCAACTACCCCTCGTGCAAAAGTGCCCAATCACTCTAAGGAAGTGCTCTTGCCAATTAGCAAGTATTCATCTAAGGCATCAGCAGGCGTGCCATATGCTAACATATGGATCGCTGCTGTGCACTTTTGAAGTGGAGAAAGGCCTGTGTGACCAGAACAATCTTCTCTTTGAGTAGACCTAGGGCTTGCACAATACGTAAAAAGAGATGCTTTCGCATATGAAATCATGTGCGAAACATTCTCTAAGGGTAGAGTGGCCGATCTGCAAAGTAATCAGCCACTAGACGTCGGTGACCTTCTCCATGATCCCTTTCAATAATCTTCCTTGTTCCACTTTGATGCTTGATTAGCCTAGCTGCAAACTTGGCCTTGATCTTATCTACGATTCAAGTAGCAAAGGAGTCTAGTACATTCTGATTAGAAATGTACTTGTCAAGAAATTTGGATGGGTCTAGGTCATCTGAGTAGGAGGATGAGTTTGACATGGTAGTTTTAGAGAAAAAGGATGGATTGGTTTGGGAGTTTTAGAATGGGAGAGTCAATATATAGATGGAGGCTGTAGTAGTTTGCATGCTAATTTCAGCATAATAGTTTGCTAGCAATGAATATAGTTGACTGCGTTATAATTTGGACCTAGTGCAATCAGTATATAAATTTAGACTGACTGCATGTTTTTTGACTAGCTACAATTCACAAGCAATCGGCATGGAAATTTGGATAGAGGTCATGTTTTTTTAACTAGCTGCAATTAATAAGCAATCAACATGGAAATTTGGACAAAGGTCATGTTTTTTGCACTAACTGCAATTAATAAGCATGAAATAGGGGACTACCTGAATGTTTATTTTTACTGACTTCTATTAACATTCATAGATTTTTGAGCTGATTACATGCTTTTTTTGAATAATTTAAATTAATTTTATCTAACTACATTTTACATAGAGATTCATACCTTACTGATTTTTGGTGAATATCTCTTCTCTCAGGCATTTCAGCATCAACACTAACTCAGACCTCACATCGTCAGGCATCTCTCTTGTGTCTTTATTCATTAAGTCTTGATATGTTTCAACCATAGTTGTCTGGCGAGCAAGCTTCTTGGCTGCAAGGTTGTCACTAGAAACACGTATTTGGGTATCTAACACTTTGTTTGCCCTTCCTTGGCTGTTGCATGCACTTCCATAAACCTGAGGATGTCATTTTCTAGCTTAGCTGTACAAGCTTGAATCTTGCTCTTTCCTTTGCCACTACGTTGTGCCTTAGCTGCCTTGACTCCCATTGGCCGTGAGATATCTTCTTCATCATCAAGGGGAATAACATCACTGTAATCTATCTTCCTTTTGTTCGACTTACCAAGCTGCTCCAAATATGCATGCCACTTTGGTTTTTTAGTTCATTCCAACAATGCATAAACAAGAATGGACCATCCTTGAAGTCATTCTCATATATTTTCAGTGCCTTGTTCATCATATCTTCAATAGACTCCCCACTAGCATATAATGAATTAGCCTCCTTCCAAGAGCAACAAAAATTCCCGACCTTCTTTTTAATTTTACCAAAATGATCCTTAACTTGCTGGATTTGCCTAACCCGGCTTTTTGGGGTAGTGCTATTGTAAGCTGCAGCAACATAACTCCAATATTTATCATTCTTCTTGAAATTCGATTCTATAGGATCGTTTGAGTTGTTCATCCAGGTGCTGACCTACAATTTCAAGAAATAGATGTTTATTGCTGTTAGTAATGCAAGTGACATGTATGCCATCAACAAATAAATAACTCACATAGGCCACTTACCAATCTCAAGTCTTCATCCTTCGTCCATGAAAAGTGTTTCTCAATCCTAGCGGCATCTCCATTGTCAACATTGATAGGCTGTGACGGACTCCCTTCAGCCACATGATGTATATGGTTTGATGGGGCATTGATAAAATTAACGAAACCGCGGGCGAATGAGATTCCACACCCCGGTACAGAAAGCATGAACATGCAAATATTGTTCAAGTTAAGTCTGAATAACATAATATTATGGGTGGAAAATGGTTGTTCAGCAAGTAAATGTGCATTCAGGTCTTCTAATATTATGGGGGAAAATGGTTGTTCAGCAAGTAAATGTGCATTCAGGTCTTCTATACAACGTTAAAAAAAATAAACAACCACTGATCTTATATATGCTTAGAGCGAGATGGCAAAACCTATAAACACCCAGGCTAGCATACTCTTATCCCACTAAAATGGCATAATGCTCAATGCAACCGTAACTAAAACAAGGTACTGATTTCAAAAAAAAAAAGATACTGAAACTTATAGCATGTGGGTGCATATGTCACAATTTTTGAAACACAAACAATATCTATCTGACAAGTTCAGTTTATTTGAAAGAAGTAGTTAGTACATGCAATTTTTATCATCACCAGTTTATTTAACAAGTTCTAGTAAAACTAGTCCTTTTGTACTTAGCCAGTTTACTGGGTAAAAAGACAAAAAAATCTGCTAGGAAAGCAATAAAACAGTGGTGACCAAAGTACAGATGATTATCTGACCAAATTTTTTTTTCATAACTATTGCAGTATCATTATCAAGATTTTGCACAATAGTAACCATATGAATTCTGAAATTTTAGGCACAATTATGAAAATTTCAAAACTAACTCTTACCATTCTTCAAGATCGAGTTGCACATTGATGTTGGTCTTGTCAGCCGTAGGAAGAGAGCATGCAGATGAGTTCGGCATGGCTTGTGATGGTGGAGCAAACCAACCTGGCGGTGGCGTGGGAAACCAAGGACCTCCATAAGGATATGGTGCTGCCAACGGCATAGGAACACCAGGAGGACAAGAAGAGCTCGCGATGGTACGAGAAGGTGGTGCGACCTCTCTCTTACTCCGACAAGACATGACTATTGGTGGTGGGGAAATAGGGTTTTGGGTAGAAATTTGTCACGTGAGGGCAGGAGAGATTATATGAGGTGGAAGACAAAAGGCGGATTGTGGTTGTTGGGGGCAGCGCCTGTCGATCTACCGGATTTTTGGGGCGGCAAAATAGTAAGATGGGGATTTTTGGGGGGAAATTGGAGAGGTTTTTCATCGCCGAGACCGGGCTACAAGCGAGCACTAGCGCGTGGAGAAAAGGGCTATCGCCTGGCAACAAATTAGTCGTTCGCTTCATTCTCTCTCTTTCACATAGGAATGAGCTGATGTGGCATATTTTTGGAGCTCGCTTAGTCAGCCTATTATACCTACTCTTAAACTAATGAAAAAGAATGACGTAAACATCTATAGTTCTCAAGTGTCATGACTCATGAGTCATATTAACTTAATTAGCTTCGGTCCATGTCTGAAACTATGCTAGAAAGAGTAATCAGGGATATGCATGTGTGGTCAACAGATCACATGAAGAACCTTCATAACATGTAATACTCCATATGTATTAAGATGGCACTACTAAAGAAAATATCCTTGTATACATGTGGCCAAGCCAACCTCCTACAAGGTATCTATGGAGATCCTAATTTTTATGTGTGAGCATCCCAACCACACGTAAAAATCAGTTTTTGCTGCTGGGCCTCCTAAGGAGATCACCTGCGAAAACACGATTTTCGCAAACAGTCAAGTTATGATAGTCGATTACGATGACTTTTTCTTTTAAAAAAACAAAACAATTGCAGCAACCCTAGCTCAATCCCCGCCACCCAAAGAGATGAGCAACTAGGTCCTGATCTTCTGATAGGTATTGATAACTCTTGATTTGGTGGAAATTTGACACACACGATCCGGCTTTCGATCAACATGATCCAAACCTTGCAATCGCAGCACCACGTCTCCTCTAGTTATCAACCATGCACTGCTCGATTGATCTTGCTGAGAAGGCTAATCCTTGCATGCGAATGGAAGAACACAAGCAAGAACAAAATAGATTGTAACTCAATTGCAGATGAATGATTAAGCACTCGAAGTTAGGGTTCTACAAACCAAACTTGCAACGAAATTGCAATGGCAGAAATAATCTACGCAAAACTGACACTAAACTATGATAGCTATTGGATAAATATGATTAGGGACGTCCTAGGGTTAGCCTTAGGATGTTCACCCCATGGGCTTAGCCCTCGACAAAATTACAAGGCCCAAAGACCAAATTAGACTTGGACTGAATGAGGCATGTGGTTTGTTTTGCAGATTCCCGACAGCTGAGGAGGAACTTTGACGTGGGACCAAAACCATCTGAAAGTAGACTCCATAAGTTTTCCATCAAGTACTCGTGGGATCCGAGATTCCTTCTGGATCAACGACTAAGTCCGTTTGAAGTTGATGCTATTAGAAGACCCTAATCTAAATCCAAACCATGAAAAACTTCATCTCTTGTCTTATATGGACCAAAAGTGACGTGGTGATATAGGAGTAGACTTAGAGAAGATCTTGATTTGGTCCCCAATCAACTTTGTTGATCACTCATGGTGTAGTAACGTTTGTTCAAACATATAATAAGTAAACCTAATATAGAACACATACACCTTTAGCTTGGTGATATGTAACATAAGCATGGTTATATCCAAGCCAATACTGTCCTCATCATGAAGCCCAACACTGCCGCTCCTCCATTCCATGGCTGTCTGTGGCCGTCACCTGGTTGCTCCTGCCTTGTCCCGAGCTCGCTGCCGCACGCCATCGCCGCCGCCAGCCCGAGCTGGAGGAGGCAAGATGGTAGTGGCAAGGGGAGAGAGAGGAGGGGAGAAGTGGGAGAGAGCGGAGAAAAATGAGTGGGGAGAGAGAGGTGGTGAAGGGAAAAAAGGAGTGGAGAGAAAGGAGGGAAAAAAGGATTGGAGAGAAAGGAGAGAAAAATAGCAGGGCACGTGGCTCTGCACAAACTTTAAGCATGCGGAGGAGAGAAACCCCGCCTGCGAAAATGGATTTTCGTAGGCGGGTCTTAACCGAATACCATCAAAATCTTTTACATGCGGGTGTTATTTTAGCTCGCCTGCAATTAAATAGGGGATGCGTCTGCAAAAATCGTTTTTTATAGTGTGGGTCCACCTACTATATGAGTATTGAGAGATTTATGCAATGCATAGGACACATCTAACCCTATAATAAAACCCACACCTATTTGTATTAAGGTGGATTCATGCCATGCTAGTAAAAGTTACTAATTTTATTTTTTTATTTAAGATACCTAGTCTCAAGGGAACATACACTTTTAGTGCTCCTCTAAGGCATGCTTAATATATATAGACTACCTTGACATTATGGCAGGTTTCCCTAAAATATATTGCCATGTTTTTAATGTATATGGCAAGAGAGGGTATCAAGGTGTACTGTACCCTACAAATCCAAGACTAGCCGCTGAGAGAAAGGGTGAAAGAGTAGCACTACCATGGGAGCAGTGGCGAATCCAGAATGAAAATAGAGGCGGTGCTAATACTCGGTACTGGAAATCATATTTCCTGAAAAATATGATCTTAAAATCCATGTTTCATTTTGTAAAATCATGTTTGCCCAGTTTATTAGACCCTCCAATGTGCCACGGACAGATGCAAACCAATAGCTCCTAGATGGTAATATCTGCTTTCTCTTCTCCTCACTGGTTTGGTAATTGAATTGGGCTCAGTATAGCATTTAACAATTAATAAACACCGGATGATAGATGGAACACTAATCACACCACAAAGCTACAGGCGAGTTGCCTTCTTCTCTAGCCACTACAAGCCCAATATGTCTTCTTTGACTATCCCAGTGTCCTTTACTAGCTTTGAGCTTACCAAGAGAATACTTGGGGGCTGAAAGATGGAGCTGGGGCTTGCGCCTCAACAAGCCCAACGGTGAATCCACCCCTGCATGGGAGAGGAAAGAGTGATAGATTTTTTAATTCCTTGTGAGTGGTCTTTATACATATTGCTAGCTCAACCAAATGCCTTCGAGAAATTCCCTTATGTACCCCTCGAAATATACCTAAACCTTTCTATTCCCTGAGTTTTGCTCATTCCTTTATATACACCCGAATTTTAGTTTCATGTGCTGAGTCGCTCGATCCACTGTCGTACGACCGTGTGACAGTCTATCTCTCTCCCTCCCTGCAACGATGTGCACGGCGTGCCAACCACGATGACGCCCGGGAAGGTGTGGGTGTCGCGGTCTCGGCCTCTCGGGGGCGCGCGCCGACTTCGGCGAGCGGTGCATCTTCCCGAGACCACGTGCATAGTGCAGAACCTGACATGGGCAGCCGATCGACTTCGGATTACCGTTGCCAAATCTGAATCCATATGTATTAGTATTAGAGCGTGCTAATCACACCCCTAATCTCCCTAATCACCTTCGAAATCGAGTTGTACGTCTTCCATCCCAAATCTACAAATTTCGAAACTACCAGCACCTTCTACTCTATAGATGGCCAAAAGGCCCAGGCCCGACCTTTTGGCCCGACCCAGGCACGACACGGCCCGACTGGTGTTGGGCCCATGCTGGCCCAACCTGGTAGTTGAGCCGTGCCTGGGCCGCTGCTTTGGCACAGTGGGTCAGCCCGACAAAATAGACTTATTTTAGCCATATGTAAGGCACGACCCAAAGAGGAAGGAGGAAATATAGACTTATTCCAGCCATATGTAAGGCACGACCCAAAGAGGAGGGAGGCAAAATAGACTTATTCCAGCCATATATAAGGCACGGCCTAAAGAGGAGGGAGACAAAATAGACTTATTCCAGCCATATATAAGGCACGACCCAAAGAGGAGGGAGACAAAATAGACTTCTTTCAAGGATGAGCACGATGGGCTAGTCATGCCTTCGGGCCGGCCCGACACGGCCCGACTCTTATTGGGTCATGCTTAGGCCGTAGGTGGAGCCCGTGGGCGGGCACGGCCTGGCCCAACTGTTGAGCGGGCCGTGCCTTGGTTGTGGCCGGGCCGGGTGGCCCATTTGGCCATCTATAGTCTACTCTGCTTCTTCACACCCACGCCAGCTAGCAATTATGATTTGGAGTCTAACGCACCACGGGTTGGGCAGTTTTGGCCTATATACCCTAGGTCCAACGACCAATACCCCATCATGGCGCAGTAGCGGCGCTCATACGTCGTCGTTCTCCTCCCCTGCCATGCGCATGTTCCAGCACGACCTCGACGGTGGCAGGTGATAAAGACATCACTAGTACACCCACACCAACAGGACCAATCACGCGAACAAGAGCAGGAGAATTAAAACACTAGGTGAATCTTTTCCTAAAAGATACTAATTTTAGTGGGAGTGGATTACTACCTAATGCACCAATTTTACTTGTTATTAGATTCAAAGAATAAGAAAAGGGAATAAAGAGCAAGCAGGCTTGATATTTGGAGAAGAGATCAACTTGAATTTTGCTCGCTTGCAACATCAGTATACAATATATCTTAGGCTAGATATTTTAGAGGTGAAATTGCACTAGAATTTTGCTACATGTAAAAGCTAGCTAGCTTTAAGTTCAAGCATGCAATGTACCTGGACATGTACTGTAGCGATGACCTGGCACTGTAGCAGACAACGTACTGTAGCACCAACAAGACACTGGAGCTCCACCATCATACTGTAGCAACCGTCCTTATAAGCCTATATAAAGGGCAGCCCACCTCCTATGTAAATCAGATTTTGACACTTTGAAATATAGAATTCTTGTTCTAGGGTTTGTGTGTGACACTACTCCACCCCCATAGAAACAGGAATTGATTTGAATGTCTTGCTCCATCGTTCTTGTGGTTTGCTTTGCTAATTGCAAGAACACGTTTACTCCATGTGAAAGAGTAAACAAAAAGGATCGAAACGTGTGGTTGGGTGAATCAAGTGTCGCAGGTTGCCGTGATCAAGACGGTGGTTGACGGTGTCATTCATCAGGTTGCACGGGTTCAGTTACCCTTCAATCCTACGCTGTGAAGATCGGGCCAAACTCCATTGCCCCATATCAGCAGGCAGCTCACCATCACGTCGATCAATGAGTCATCCGCGTCGGTGCCTCTGCTTTCTCGATCACCTCGCCATGTGCGTGCCCAGGCCTCGCCGATCCTGGTGGCGTCGGAGAAGATCTCCGTGGGGACAACCATGAGCATCCGCACCAGAGTGGGGAAGCTTCCCGACGAAAGGCAACTGGTGCTATGGCTCTTCGCGGTGGTCGTCTCCGCCGCCAAGGAAAGCTACCTCACCGTCGTCTACAAGGGCAACATCTCGCCCGGAGACCCCTTCCAAACCGTGTGCGTTGCGAGGAAACGACACCAAGATGATGAATGTCGGCATCGCCGCCGCCGCCATCACCAACCCAGCCACGACGTGTCCCTCCAGCAACAATGCGGTGGCCCTTCGTCCGAACATGGGCGGCAAACAAGGGCGTAGCTAGGGGATAGTCACTGTAGGCTCGGGACTACCTCGATATTGGCCTAGAGACTCCCCACTCCCAAAAAGAAAATAGGCCCAAACAGTCAAACCTAACAACCCAAGTGGCCAAGAGCCCATTAGCCAAAGCCAGGCAGCTAGGGTTGAGTGGAGGCGGAGGCGCGGAGCAACCAGGGCACCAGCGCTACTCTCCCTTTGGGCTTCACCTGTGCGCCGCGCCCCCGCCGACTCCCGTGGTCCGCCAACTCTACTGTCTGCGCAGCGCTTTGCCGAGTCCCGTGGGTCCGCCATCCACGACGCGTATGCGGGACGCCATTCCTTGCGTCGCCTCGACGTCCTCGCAGCGAGCCAACAACTCCGCGAGCGTGCGATGGCGGCCAGCTCTACGCTTTTCGACTGGCGCCCCTCCGGCACTCTGCCTCTCGTCCTCTCCTCGCTGGGGCTGGGGCGCTAGGCGTTGGGCACTGGGCTGAGCGGCGTCCAGCACAGCAGGCAGCTGCAGTCTCGGGCGTGCTGCAGTGCTGCCTTGACGGCTTTGATTCCAGCCTTCCCCTCATCCAGAAATCCCTTGCAGGTAATCTATAGCTCTACTCCTCTAGAAATTTGTGCTTGTCTCTACTAGACTACTATCATAATGTCATTGTCGATTTGTGATTAGTGAATCTGTGAATATGGAATTTATGAATTGTAATTACTTGTTAGTGATTGTGTCATTGTAGTTTGTAGGATTGGTAAGACATCTTCTCCTAAATTAGTGAGGAAGACAAAATAAAAACTTTCATGGCTAAGATCAAGCGTAGATTGAAGTAGTGACTTTGTAATTTTTTATTTGTGTAAGATCTTTTGGATTTGAACTATCTATACACATCTCGAACTTACTTGTTAAGTTAGCTGCTTATTGATGTTATAAGGCATTGTTACTACTTTTTATTGCATTTTCACTAAATTTATACTTGTATATGGGATTTACGGTGTTCAAAAATTATAATATGTGGTGTGAACTTGTGAAATAGACCCAAGGAATAATTCCTGGCTACGCCACTGACGGCAAGAAGGTGGCGGTGCTCAAGAGAATTTACCCGGAGGCGTTCTAGTTCGTCTACTGCAGTAGTCTGTAGGAATCAATCAGGATTCAGGGCATGACCTCTCGTCTTCCTCTGGTTTTTTTGGTGTCGGAAGCCACATGTGATCGATGTGCTGTACTAGTAGATAGGATGATTCTTTCACGTTCGTTGCTTAGAGCAAGAAGCCAAGAACGCTTAACGTATTTATTTCATGTGATTATTTTCACAGAATATATATTTGTGAATGATAAGATTTTATTCATGAGCTCTAACAATATCTTTTAACTCTGTCTTAGGCCTTGTTTGGGGAGCTTAAGATTTTAAGAAGCAACTGGTGAAAAGCTAGCTGGTGAGAATCTGAAGAAGCTGAAAAACTCAGCTTCTGGCTTATAGTTCATTTTCTGGATTCTACAACTACAATTTCTCAGAATCTGAGTGAAAATCTAGACTGTTTGGAGAAGCTTCTGGCAGCTGTAGAAGAAGCTACAGCTACCAAAAGCTCCCCAAATAGACCCTTAGTTTTCCTATGAGGATACACAATGTTGTTCTTGATTTTTGTTGCACCATAAGAATTGTCATATATATATATATATATATATATATATATATATATATATATATATATATATATTATATATATATATATATATATATCTATCGAGCACCAAAGGGAAATCGTTTTTGACAAGATTGTCACAGTACAATGGCTATATATATATAAACGATTCCCCTTTGGTGCTCGATGCGCAACAGAAAGATCAAGTGCTCCATATGTCCATCCTCCCACGTGCTCGACCGGAGGAGACTTTTGGAACCCACTGCCTTATCTTCGTTCTTATCCACTCATTCCACTCTATCTCCTCTAATCCCACCAAGCCACCAAGGCAACCGAGGTGCTTGTGTGCTTCCTGCCTTCCCGTTCCTTTTCTCCCTCCCCATCTCATAGCCATGAAAACCTCCTTGCTCACTGCTTCCGAGCCGTGCTACGGCTTCTCCCGCTTCATTGGAGTATCCATGTTAGCTAAATGAGCTGTACAAGGCAATGGCACGAGTCCTAGACGGCCACACCGCTTGCTAGAGCTCATGTTCTGGTAAATGCCACTTCGCACCAGCAGGGGAGGGAGAAGGCCAACTCGTCGTCGCCATCTGATCTTTGGTTGGAAAGAAGAGGGTGGAGATCCGGCCTAGGAAAGAGGAAGAAGCCATATTTAGGCCGATACATTTTTTGCGATTTTTTTACTGTTTGAGTCAATGCATTTCGTGCAGCTGAGGAACTAGGGGACCTTCCCGAGCACAGGATAGGCAATTGAGAGATAGAGTTAGCCTATTCGTTAGGGGGAATCAATGTTCCGGATGTTGTCTTATGTAGCATCAGAATGTTGTGCCGGGTATGTTGATGGTGTTTCACTTTTTTTTTTCTTCAATTTCTTGTGGATCTATTGATGTTTCAACAGATGGAATCTTGATGTTTCCTATGTGAGAGTGAAATGTTTAACTATGATTTAACAATGTTTCACTAGTTTAATAGTATGAAACATTTTTTTAGTTTAGTGGTGAAACAATTTTCTATAATACGGTGAAAAAGCGTTCGATTTTTGATGAAAAATTGGGTGCTCGATTTGTAGTGGTACCTCGGTCTTGTTGCAAGTTCCCTCCAAATAAGTTGAAAATCAAGAAGATGATGAAGGCCCAGCCCGTGTGCCTCTCTCCTTTGAGTAGGAGCCAATGGACCCAGACCAAGTACGGTGACATACAGAAAATCGCACCAAAATCTTTCAGATGTAACTAACTACTATACCGGCCATTCCAGCTCCTCCACCGGCTAAACTTTGCCGGCGCGCACTGCTGACGTAGTATCCGGCCGAGGCGCCGGCGGGGTCTTTACACCAAGGCTCGTGAGACGATCTGGACGAGGCGTGGCGCGAACAGGAGGCGAGCGTCATGCGCCGTGGCGTGGTGCAACGCGACCTGATCAATCCGATCGGATGTATTAGAGCGAGTTAATGACATGAACAAGAAGAAGCTCGCCGTCATGGCCAAGAAGCGCTCCCCGTCGCCGATCCAGCCAGCCCCGATCAAGAAATCGTCCGAGCCGACGCCTCCGCTCTCCCGATCGCCTCGCCGTGAGCGCGCCCAGGCCTCGGGGATCCCGGCGGCGTCGGAGAAGATCACGGCGGGGACGACTGTGAGCGTCCGCACCCGGGTCGGAAGCTTCCCGACGGGAGGCAGCTCATGCTGTGGCTCTCCGCTGTGGTCGTCTCCGCCGCCGAGGAAGGCTACCTCACCGTCGTCTACAACGGAAACTTCCCGCCGGAGGACCCCTTCAAGACCGTCCGCGTCGCAAGGGAAGAAACCAAGAAGATGGCTGCCGCCGCCGCCACCATCGCCACTCCGGCAGCAGCTTGCCCGTGCAGCAACAATGCGGCGGCAAGTCGGCGGTGCTCAAGAGAGTTTTCCCGGAGGCGTTCTAGCTAGAGAGTTCGCCGAGTGCACTAGTTTGTAGGAATCAATCAGGGCATGTCCTATTGTCTTCCTCTGTTTTTTTGGTGTCGGAAGGCACATGTGCTTTGCTGTAGTTGATAGGATGATTCTTTTCTCGCGTCCTTTGCATTGTAGCAAGAACGCCTAATTTGTTCAATGTATTTATCGAAGTTCTTTTTAATTAAAAAATGTACTATCATCGATTATTTCTGAAGAATAATAAGATCTCTGTCTCAATTTTCCCATGAGAAAGAACACTGTTGTTCTTGGTGTTTGAATCTCCTTAATATAAAGATGAAAATGAATATTAAGTGTTTCACGTAAAACGAGATAATATTAATGTGTGATTAATTGAGTTTTAATTATTACAAACTTAAAAATTTGATTTATTTGATATTTTGAAACAACTTTCACATAGAAAATTTTCATACGAAACACACCGTTTAACAATTTAAAAAGCGTACCAAATTCATCCAACAGCAGTTGGATAAAAGAACGGGGCCTTGTCTCAATTTTAGTTGAGAATTGATGTCACGACCAAAGCCCTACTTCATGGAGTCTTTTCAAGTAGTAACAATCTTGTTGCAATTTCCCTCCAAGAGAATTTCAAGATCAAAGATCAAGAGTTGCGCCATGGGCAGGGCAATGGCGATCGTACAGGGCTAGCCCAGTTTGTGCGTCTCTCTCCCATCGGTGGAAAGAGCCCATGGGCTGCAATGGTGTGGATTTGTAGCCCATCACTGTGCGGTGCCAGCATCCTAAAACCCTAACCCCCGCCTTTCGCCGCCGTTCACCCGATCCCCCACCACCGCAATCCCCGCCGCCGACGAATTCCCCTAGCCATGGCGTGGCGCGGTGCCGCATCCCGCTCCTTCCTCGCTGCCGTCCGTGTGCGCGCCGCCTCCTCTGCGTCGCGCATCTGCGCGTCTCCGCTCCCCTCCGCCCCACGCCGCCGCGTCCCCTCTGCCTTCTCGCCATTTGCCGCCGCGAGGTAACCGCACGAAGCGCGCGCGCGCCCTCCTGATGCGCTAGTTGTTGGATGATGTGATGTCGACCGGTTGTTTTGTCCCGTGCAGGCCGATGGTGGCGATGATGGGGTCGCCGGCGGCCGTGGCGGCGAGGCTGACCGGGCACCCGTCGGCGAGCGTGCGGGCGTGCTGTGAGCTCTCCCAGGGTACCCACTTCTGCCGCACTTGTCAGGATCGCTAACAAGTTAGTGATCATGAATCGTGATGCATTCAACCATCTCATGGCATAATTTTGTTAGAATCAAATATTGCTTCTTCCATTCTAGATGCGTACTTTTACGTGTTTGCGTAATTGATAGCACACGTGATGATTTGGTATGTATGCAATGGTTGAATTGCTAGCTTTGATAAGTCTTGGGTTGTTAGGCTGTGGGGGATGTTACTGCAATTTTGATGCACTTCTGCTTCTATGAATTAAAAGTTGCTTGAAATCTTGATTTGGATGTATGCTTATGCATGTTGTGCTTCATGTTTGATATCTTTATGGCTATGAGCGAAAATTGTTTGCTCAACACAGTAGACCGTGATGTTAATTGTTTGCTATCAGTACTGGAATTACTGAGAGTGGATAAGGTTTTTGCTGGTGGATTCATTGGATGACAATGATGGTGCATTTGTGTCAATGTGTAAGGATTTCTATGAAGCCTCAGTTAGCATGCCCATGTTCATTGTTTCCTGTTAGTAGCCGTTTGATCAGAATTAAATCGTACGGGCATGACTATCATAACTAGCTGAGGATTGAAGTTGCATGTTTCCAAATCTAAGGTTGTGTTTTGTTTTTTTGTTCAGGGTTAAAATAACTATAAGGTACTTTTATCTTTACCAAATTGTTGTGTTTGGTAATACAACCGTAGGTAGTCCAATATTCTATATTGTATGGGTTAGCTAGATTAGCACTTTAGCAGTATATAACTTGATCTAGAACCAGATCAGGGTTCTAAAAAACAGCATTTAGTTTCATGTGGTCATGCTCATGTCACCATCGCGCTTAAGCATTACAAGATTGCTGTACCCGTTCCATGTATACAGCCTTGTAGACTTTATTTTAGAACTGTGCCTAAAGTGAGTTCATTGTGGTGCTAACTCCATGCCAGTTCTTGAGACTTGAGAGGCTTTTACCAGGTGAATATAACTATTATTTGTGGATTAACTTAACTCTACTGATGCTTAGGATTTAAAAAAAATCTCCTGGTGCTATTTCTCAACCTATGTGTGATTTTGACTATATAATCTGATCATGCCAGAAATCTGATTTCTCTTCTTATAGTTTCTGTTGTTTAATGACCAAAGTGAGACATACACTAGAGTGAAGGGTTTATCCTATATTGGTCTTTTACTTGCTCTTTTGATGAAGTTGCATTACAACTAATATAAGGACATCAAAATTGGGATTTGATAGGGGAAAATGGGAAAGATGGTTGATGCCGAGGACATAAAGAATGATTTGGGATACCCTATTCCCTAATATGCTGTATGTCCCGCCTTTCCCTATAACTGTTATTCTTTTTTATCAACAAACTATAGAAGTTGTATAATAAGTATGGCAATTACTATCAAGAAACAATTGTATGAGTATGACAAGTGTACCATTCTGGGCCTTACTGGTATGTTGGGTTTACTGCTTGAACTAGGACTAGGCAGTTAAAAGGATTTCCTGGAGATAAATTTGATTGTGTATTTGCTTAAAATTTTGGAATATACTACCTCCTTTTCAAAATGAATGACTCTGTTGACTTTTCACACAACGTTTGACCATTCGCCTTATTCAAAAATTTAGTATAAATATGTAGAATTATAAGTTAAGATTATATTTTATTTGATGATAAAACGAGTCGTAACAAAATAAATGACATTTATATAATTTTTTTGAATAAGACGAATGGTCAAACGTTATATGAAAAGTCAACGGCGTCATACATTTTGAAATGGAGGTAGTATTATATTTATTTAGCATACTTATGTGCTATGTGAGCTATTCAATTCATGGATTCTACAAAAAGGCTAATATGCCAAGCAAATTTTGTGTTAACTATACTTACGTGCTATGTGACCTATAATTTTAACGCCTGATACATGTGGGCTAGATGTATCATTGGTACTTCTGCCCCCATTCTCAAAGATCATTACTGCACACTGTACTAATGCATATCCGATGTCTGTATTGGAATCATGGGGATAATTCTGTTTCCTTTAACACAATAATGTTGGATATTTTGTGGCTTCTGTATTGGTTGCTTTTACTATCATTGAAACATTCCATTGTTACCGGCATGGTATACATTTTGTAGCCATGCTTTGCACTGTGATTCCTTCTCTGATTTTGTAGTCTGAACTACTTATTCATGTACAGTATGAGAGAGTACACCTGTTTGCAATGGGTCTCACTTCTTCTTGTTGCATTTCTTTTATTATTTAGTCTGCCCAAACTACTCCTTTGCTAACAAATTCTCTCCTCATACACTAGCTTCAAACATTTTTTTTAGCAATACTGAATGTTTTGTTGACTTGAGGATTTGTGTGGTTGGGATCTGTTAGGAAATGGAGATGATGTATGACACGTGGGAGGCCAGTTTAAAGAATAGCAAAGGTGCTAATGTCGAAGCACTGTACTTCTGTTATTTTGTTAATCTAAACTTGTTAAGAAATCGCTAATTCAATCCATATAGCTGAAATGGAATAGGATATTGCTTAGGGGGGAGAAATAGTGAAAATTATAAGTTTTATCTCAAGTTTCTATATCTTGTCTTTATAATGTCAGGAATCAGGGCCTACCAACACCTCCGCCTCCCTCTCTCTCTCTCTCTCTCTCTCTCTCTCTCTGAGACTGAAATTGTTCTGTTCTTTTGAACAGTAATATATTCGTAATGATCACCACTGGCATATCTTCATTACAGATATATGTAGAATCACGAAGCCTAGAGAACATGCATGTATGAACCCACTAATTTTCAAGATTGGGATTTATATGTTCAAAGTTGCAACAACATTTCTGTATTCAACAATTGACATTGATCGTACAATGTCCATGCCAAGGTTTTCCGGTTCTGATCATTTTCGAGAAAAAACATTTTCGACCATGATGTTATCATGAAGTCGTCCGAACATGCATTAACAATTTCAGAACTCGGATTCTCTCCATTTTCTTAGATTATTGACTTTACCATGTTAATTTGGTATATCAAAGAACTAATTTCTTGTACCCATCTTATTCTGTACTATTTTCTTTTATGTCCAGCCTACATGATATGTGACCTTATTTTGCAGGTAATTAGGCTTGAACAGTGCTGTCCCGACTCTGTTAGGATGCAATTTTTTTAGGGTTACAGAAGCTCTCTGGCTTGTTTTTCCCCCTGCCTAATGGGAAGTTGTAAGGAACAGCCAACATGATTTCTACATTAATAATCCCCTGTTAACCGGTTACCCGTTATATTCATTTTGTCGTGAAATATTGAATGAAGCGTCATTCCTTTTCATGGGAATGAATGTTCTTGTTTTGCAAAGTTTAATATGTTAAGATTTCTGTAGAAGTTCTCTCCATGCTTTTGTGCTCTTTTTTCTGCGTAACGCGATCTCTTTTCTATCGTGAAAAGTGAATGTAAGTTTACTTACTAGTCGACTCTGGTACAGATTATGTTGGGTGGCGCCTGACTAATTGTGAATCTTGTATTTTGCATTGTAAACTTAGCTTGTTCTACTGCTGTTCTTGTTTGACACCGTGTGGATAATCCCATTTTTCTGTCGCGTTTGCCATGGGACCTAAAACAATTGTGACGCCTACTGTAAGCGCTATGGTTTTGTGTAATAGATTAGCTTACGTAGATAAGCACTGAAGCATAGTTAGCTCTACTATTAAACTTGCAGATAGCACTGTAAGCTCACAATAGAGAATGAGCTGCATTTAGGGGATGCATGCCTCTTTGAACTGCTGAGTAGCGAGAACCCGTACACGATGAATGTCCAAATCATCCGAAAATAGTCACTGCATCTATAGTTCTCTTGGTGTGTTGGTGTACTTTTCTGTTGAATTGTTTGTAGTATGACAGGTTGAATCGGTGAAATGTATGTATAATCCATCTTAGTAGCCTGATTGTTAAGCTTTGCTTGCAGTGTGGTGAGTTCTGTTCACATGCCTTTTGTGCGCTAGTAGTACTATGTTGACAGAATATTTCATGATTCTGTTGACCGAACGTAAAGTTTGTTACGTAAAACGAGATGACATTAACATATGATTAATTGAGTTTTAATTATTATAAACTAAAAAATGGATATATTTAATATTTTAAAGTAACTTTCATATAAAAAGTTTTTGCACGTAACGTACCGTTTAATAGTTCGAAAAACGTATCATGAAGACAAAATTTCATCCAACGTTTTATGCAGGAGAAGGAAACTTGTCGTAAGAAAGCTTATCATGGAAGGAACCTTACGACGTAAGCAAGCTTGTCGGAGAAGCAAGCTTGCTACAGAAGCTAAGTTACAGCTTAATCAAGCTTATAGCGGAAGCCCCCAACCTTCTTTACATATAAATAGGACCTTGAAGGTCCAAAACGAGGTGGAACCCTCTTGGACACCTACCTCTCGTCTCTTCTTTTGTAACTTTCATAACTAGTACTTTCAGAAGAAATAAATTTATTTTTTACTTCGTTTCAAAATAAGTTTATTTTTTACTCATTTTATACATATTAATAAAAACTAAAAAATTATAATACCTTTATTTTATCAAATTTCATTGTAACTATTTCTCATTTTATCTACTTTCAATATAATTTTTTTTATTTTTACCAACTCTGATGCAATGATTACTCTAAAAGTTAATTTATTTTAAGATAAATGAAAGGAGCTAAAAAATATGAAAAATGTGAAGTAAGTGTACCTTAATTAGTTAGATTTTTTTGTGGAACCAGTCTATCCGAATTTAAATAATAGATTTTATACGGGAGCTCATATTTACAGCTAATTATTAGACGACGTACCCATCTACATCCGTGATAATGGTTTAGTTAATTTTAAGAAATACGGACCCAATTTTGAAGGTGTTTATATTACAACGATAGTGTGTACTTGTACGCGTTCATCGGGTGGATGTGCTTCGCGTTATGAGCGCTACTCTCACAGCACCCTGTCCACCCACCCGGCCACCCGTTTCGCTGGCGCCAGGGCCCCACAACCGGCGTCCAAACGCAAAAGCGATGCGGCGCCGTGTGCCCGTCCCCTGTCCGGTAAGGAAAGCCGAAGCCGAGTTGGCGCCTGCACCGCCTCTCGTCCCTCCCGCCTATTTAATTTCAGGCGACGCCTTCTCCCCACCTCGCGTTCCCCCCGGCCTTCTTCTTCTTCTCTTCTGCGTGTGCTCTCGCCGGCGTCGTCGCGTTTTGCTTCTTCCCGTTTCCGATCTTCCTCTCTCGATTCGACTCGACTTGTGTGTTCCTTTTTTTTTCTGAACCGTCGGGTTGATTTGGATCGTCCTCGTTGTTGTTTCCGCCTTCTGTGCCCGCAGATCTCCGGTGAGAGGAGATGAGATGAGCCCTATCTCAGCGCGACACCGGGAGCCCCTTCCCCACCCCATCTGGATTTGATCCACTTGATTGTTCGGTTCGCTTGCGACGTGTTTTCTCTCCGGTGATTCGATTCGATTCGATCCGAATATCCGATCCTTTTCTGGTTTCGAATTCTGTGTTCTACCTTTTCCCGTGTTTGCCCTCTAGGCGTGTTCGGTTGCAGGAACGGATTTGATCCGGGATTGGAGGTTCCTGTGGCGTCGTGTGGTGGAAGGGGAAAGTGGATGAAGAGGTGACGTTTCTCGTCCACGGTCGTTTGATTTAGTCACTTGGTTTCGGTGATTTCAGATTTGACTATCTGAGTGGTTGCTAACCTTCAATCTATGGATGGATGATCATCGGTTCTATCATTCCTCACACGAGGTGATTCAGACCCTGGGTTGATTGTTGTTATTTGTGACCGCTGATCTGGCTTGTTGGTATGTGTTTGTGCTCCTCTAGATGATGCAGGAGGGAGGCTGACTGTTGAGATGAACCGGCTTGGTGGAGGTTTGATGATTATGGTCCAGGTTTTGATATTCATGATGAATCGGGGTGATCGAGGTTTGCTTATGGTTCATGGATGTTTTGATTAGTTCATGGTTGTTCTGAAATTATCCTGACATGGAAGTTTGTGGTGCCGTGACAACCCTCACTGGATTTCCTTTGGTCAGATCCGCAAGATGTGCACATTTCTAAGTGGTTTGGAAATAGATATACGGGAGATTGTCAGATGGGATTTCAATGCTTTGTTTGGATTCTGAACCCCCCTCGATTTGATTTAGTTGTCAGCATAATTTGATTTATGTCTGAAACGTCTGATTTGGACCGTTGGTTGTTCTTCAGAAATTGGAGTTACGCAGCTCACAGCGAGTCCTATTTGCCGCATGAATTGGAATTATACAGGCCGCTAACAGTCCCTTTTTTGTGATCGACAACCTTTCCCTGCTTAATCTTTGATAACTAAGTTCTTGACTTAGACGTATTCTTTTACATGTTCTTCGTCAGTAATTCGTAGTTCTTGAAGAAATGCCAAAGATGGAATTTGCAATATATATCTGCCTCGGTCTATACAACCTGCAAACTCCAGATAGCCACTCAGTCTTTTAGTGTTTTTGTTTTTGCTTAGACTGCTTTCTTCCAAAATAAATAGTCTCCTGGTCACTGCAAGTCTCTACATAATTTTTATGGCCAATCTGAATGAAGCCTTGAAGCACCACCCTTTTCCCTTATTAGATGTTCAATGCTTACAAAGTTAAATTTCTTCCCAAATAAATGGTCCCTTTGCTTACTGGTTCATAATTTTACAAGGCCAATCTGATGTTGAGTGAAATCTTTAAATCACCTTCTCTTAAATTCATCACTGGAAGTTAAATATTTACAAAGTTGAATTTCTTCCCGAATAAATGGTCTCTTGCTGTTCATAAATTTGCAAAGTGAAATCTTTAAATCACTACCCTTAAATACTCACAAAGGCAGAATTTAAGTACTCGGATTTACCTGCAGAGATGGAATTGCGTAGGAGTTATGGAGCTTCAAGATAGATGGGACTACTGGAGAATCCTACAACCAGAACATACTTTTGCTAGTCTGCCTAAAACTTTTCCCTTCTCGTTCAGTTTCTGTTTCGGTCATCAGAATTGCTCCCTACGACACATAGCTATGATTTTGGTGTGCCTTTGCTTTTCTTTGTTTGTCACAGATTCTTTAATTTTCTCCCAAGATTATTGATTGGAGGCTGTTGACTTGTTCGGTTTGATCACTTTACCTCAATCATTAAGTAATGCCTATGTTGTTCGTTCGCATGAGAGTCACAGGGCTGGGAATTGGAGCTCTGTATGTCAAGGAAGGGGCAGCATACAAGGTTTGGTTGATTTGTATATTATGTTATCTGGATTTGGTGATTTCAGAATACAGATTGTTTGGCTTGGTATTCTTGTGTGGTCTTCCCTGATGGGCAGTTGTTGGATTATCCCGTAATTTGAGTGGATTCAAGACAACCTGATTTGGTTCTTTTTGTGGTATGAGTTTCTGTTCTTGTTTAGATGATGCAGAAGGGTTTGCTTGTTGTTGATGGTTATTTTGATTCTATGATGATATTACGAAGTTTGTGATGCAATAGCTATGACAACCCTGATTGGATTTGTTGCTTCTCAGATGTGTGCAAGTTAAGGGTTGACCAGAGCAACGATCACATAACTGGAAAAAGACCATGAAGCCACAATATACTCACCAACTCATTTGCTTTCAGTACTTACAGTCCAGTTTAGCATCTTTTCAGCGATGCTTACATGGATTTTCGTTTTTTTCTCCAGCAATTTGGAAGTACTGGCTTGTTGGAGTTGCTATTTTGGAGCTAAACAGGGCACTGGTTTCTTCTGTGATTAACATTATCTTTCTATCTTTCTACTTCTTTAGTTACTCTTCAGACATGGTTTTTATTTGCCTGCCATCAATTCCAATGCAGATACGACATTTAAAGCTGCAGTGCAAAATCAATACAGATTTGGATTTTCTTTGACCTCTCTAAAGCCAGGCTTATCCCTCTTACCCGCCATGACATAATTTGTCTGATTTTTAAGCAGCTTCCTCCTCCTAAATACAGATTCAGAGAAGATAGTATTTTGCTCGTTTCAGGTTTATTTTTGGTCATTTTTGAAGGGCAATCCAACTCCGATTGGAATCTTCTAAACCACCAGCATTTTCCCTTCAACTCCTTATTAAAAATTCAATGCCCACAAAGATGGGAGGGTTCGAGGGTGTGTTTTGGAGCTTCAAGCCAAGACTATGGGAGATCCTACAACTAGATAATTTAGTGCCCTCTTGCCTTGCATTTCTATGTTTCTATTCCTGTTTTGGTTGACAATGTAGCTTCTTGTGTCTATATTTCATTTGGTGTTGCTTATGCCTTACTCTGCTTGCAGATTCTAAATTTTGTCCATGGTGACGTGGATATTTTCTTGAGAAGTTGAATTTGTGCAGTTTTTGATAGTCTCTAGATTCAGTGTTTGCATTCTTGTTCGCATGTGATTGCAGGGTGGGTCTAGAAAAATGAGCATGTGATGAAGCTAGTATCTGGAAATTGAGGAAGGGCAGTAGGGTCATCATACAAGGTCTGGTCGTTTCATAGATTATCTTGATTTGGATTGTCTCTATGTTATCTTATGTTTTGGCATTTTGAGGAGTCTTACCTAATTGGCCAGCTATCAGACCCATTATTCTTTACATAAGGTGGGAGTTCCGTACCTTTGGTTTATATTTTTTGAAAAACTTATCTTGTTTGCTATATGTGTTTCTATGCTCCTTTAGATGATGCCAAAGGGTGGATGTGGAGTTGAATGGGTAGATGTTTGTTTGTGGTTCATGGCCCCATGATGTTACAACGGTATTATGAAGTCTGTATTATTATCAATAGTGGTGTCAGCCCTGATTGGATTTGTTGTTCAATATCTACAAGTTAAGGATTGGAGTTGCATTGAAGCTTGGCTGGACCAAAGATCATGCATTGGAAAAAAATGAACATAAATGTTTGGATTTCTTCATGTGAACACTTTAAACTGTCCAAAAATATTTATCTGCTTGTTCTCCAGCAATTAGAAGTATATGGCTTGTTGAGTAGTTATTTTGGAACCACACTGGATGTTCCCTTGTGATTAACAAACTTCCCTGACTTCTCTTGATAGTCTATGATAGTTAAAACTGCTCATCCCTTGTTGATTCAATGCATACATGGCATTTGAAGATACATAGTGTAATCAATATTTGTTTGGATGTGTGCTCAGTTGCTGATTCTTCAATCCAGTCCTCTCTCATAAGCCAGGCTTATTCTTCTCTCATTGTGACATTTTCATGCATGTTGTGATATTTAAGTGTCTTTCTGCCAAAATAAACATATAGTGGTCTATTCTTTGACAAAATCTTTTATGCTGTTGAAAATTTGAAGTTGTATTTGATCTGCAGAGGTCCAACATTCCAAGGCTGTTCGGGACTTGAAGTAGATAAAGACCTTAGTGCTGTCTTCCTAAACTTTAGACAAATCTACTGTTCTGACTCCTGATTAAATCGATACACTATTTTTTACCTGTCATATGACTACCCCATTTTAACCAATGGCTGTTTGGTTGGTTTTCACTTTCCAGCAGTTGAACATTCATGCACACAAAAGGATTTACAGTTCCAGATCTTCTTGTTGCCGGTAAAATTTTCACGGGCTTCCTTCTGACCATCTAATGGTTTGAATAATTTCCTGAAAAGGTTCTTCATAGTTTCAATATCTAATAATGGTCACCATAAGATTCAAAACCAGTGTTAATAGCTCCTGAATCTCAGGCTTCAGACACCTTGTCTAGTTATATCACAGTTGGTGCAGGTTTTATTATATGAGGTGTTATACAAAAAGAATGCATAACAATCTGTTGCTAACTGGACAAGACTTGGTTCTTGCAAGAGGCAGAACAGCCTCTCATACCCTCTCTGTTTTCTACTTCCATCAATTTATTCACAACTTTTGGTGGAAAATAAATTCTGAATGTTTCTTGTAGATTACTCAGTATATAATTATTTTCATAACGTTTTTTTTATAACATAAACTTCTTTCCTGTATCAGAGCCACACTTTCCTGTAGACTAAACATCTCCTGTTCCACCCCTTCCCAAGCTCGGTTGAGCTCTCAGCCAGCTGCAGCAGCAACACCGGCTGCTCCTCTTTCCCCTTCTCTTTCCCCTTCTCCACGCAGCAGCCTCCCGGAGGCGCGCCATGTCCGACGCTCGGTCTCGGCGTTCGGTCGCCTCGAGCACTCGGCGTCAGCAGGACGCCGAGCTCGCCGCAGCAGAAGAGCGCAGGCGAGCAATGGCTCAGACCGCTGCAGCAGCAGCGAGGGCGGCCAGACTGGCGGCAGCGGAGTTGGCAGCAGCCAGGGCGGAGGCGGAAGCAGAAGCGGCGGAAGATGCGGCACGTGCGGCGGAGGTAGAGGTCGCGGCAGCCCAGATGGGCGTGCGCGCGCCGGTTTTTCCCCTGACGAACGCGACGAGCGCGACCTCAGGCGCGGCCCTCACGTCGACCCAGCGCTGGAGGAGATCCAGCGGCTGCGGGAGAGGGCCGCCCGGCTCGAGGCGGAGCTGGAGTTCAACCGCCGGCGCGACGGTTGGGACGACGGAGAGCGCGACCCTCACAGGCGGCGCCGCTCTCCCACCCCAGGCCGACACCACGGGGTCCAGGCTATCGTCAGGGAAGTCGGCTCCGGCGGTGGGTGGCCTACCCTCACCAAGACCAACTACATTGAGTGGGCCGCGGTGATGAGGGTACGGCTCCAGGTGCGGCACATGTGGGAGGCAGTCCGGTACGGCGACGTCGACTACGACGAGGATCGACGGGCGCTGGATGCCCTCATAGCTGCAGTCCCGCCCGAGATGCAGTTCTCGCTTTCCCAGAAGCGGACTGCCAAGGAGGCTTGGGACGTCATCGCTGCGGCACGCATCGGCAGCGACCGCGCTCGCAAGTCCACACTGCAGGCACTCCGCAAGGAGTGGGAGAACCTGGCCTTCAAGCCAGGTGAGGATGTTGATGACTTTGCCCTTCGTCTCAACACTCTTTTGCAGAAGATGGTGCAGTACGGCGACGACACCTACGACGAGGAGAGAGCGGTCGAGAAGCTCTTCCGCTGCGTCCCAGAGAAGTACAGGCAGATCGCTCGTTCGATCGAGTCTCTGCTGGACCTCTCCACGATGTCGATCGAGGAGGCGTTAGGCCGCCTCAAGGTCGTCGACGGTGATGAGCCACAACCTCTCTTGGGGCCTATCACCATTGGCGGGAAGCTCCATCTCACTCGGGAGCAGTGGGAGGCCTCTCAGGATGACAGGAGGAAGGGGGAGTCTTCTTCCTCGACAGGCGGCCGCAAGCCACGCAAGGCGCGCGGAGGTGTCCAGCTGCGGTGGGCGCGAAGACGCGCCGAGGGTGGCGCTCGCAGAGGCGCCCAAGGCGGCGCCGTCGGCAACCACAAGCCGGCACGAGACGACACCTGCCGCAACTGTGGCAAGCTTGGCCATTGGGCCAAAGACTGTCGACATCCACGTCGCGGCCAGGCCCATGTTGCACAGGTGGAGGAGGAAGAGCCGGCTCTGCTCCTAGCACACGCAAGCATCGAGCTATCTCCAGCGGCACCGGCCGCAACAGCTTTCCTCCACCTCGACGAGCCGAAGGTACACGCCTTCCTCGGCAACAGCTCCAGCGACGACAAGGCTGATGGGTGGTACCTCGACACCGGTGCCACCCATCACATGACTGGTCGGCGGGAGTTCTTCACCGAGCTTGACTCCAGCGTCCGAGGCTCCGTCAAGTTTGGGGATGCCTCCGGCGTGGAGATCAAGGGCGTCGGCTCCGTCACCTTCTCCGCCAAGTCCGGTGAGCATAGGCTGCTTACCGGAGTCTACTACATCCCCGCGTTGAAGAACTCTATCATCAGCGTGGGACAGCTGGATGAAAACGGCTCTCGCGTGCTGGTCGAGCACGGAGTCATGAGAATCTGGGATCGCCGTCGCCGCCTCCTTGCCAAGGTAACCAGAGGCACTAATCGACTCTACATCCTCGGCACGCAGATGGCACAACCAGTTTGCCTCGCCGCTCGTCGGGACGACGAGGCGTGGCAGTGGCACGAGCGCTTTGGGCACCTCCACTTCGAGGCCCTGAAGCGGCTCAGTGCCAAGGAGATGGTGCGAGGCCTACCATGCCTTGACCACGTGGAGCAGCTCTGCGACGTTTGCGTCCTAACAAAGCAGAGGCGGCTCCCCTTTCCTCAGCAGACGAGCTTTCGAGCCAAGGAGCGGCTCGAGCTCGTGCACGGGGACTTGTGTGGCCCAGTGACACCGGCCACACCAGGAGGACGACGTTACTTCCTGCTGCTCGTCGACGACCTCTCCCGCTACATGTGGGTGATGGTCCTCGGCAGCAAGGGAGAGGCTGCGGACGCCATCAGGCGCGCGCAGGCTGCTGCGGAGGCGGAGTGTGGCCGCAAGTTGCGCGTGCTGCGCACCGACAACGGCGGGGAATTCACGGCGGCTGAATTCGCGTCGTACTGCGCTGATGAGGGCATTCAGCGCCACTACACTGCGCCGTACAGCCCGCAGCAAAACGGCGTCGTCGAGCGGCGCAACCAGACGGTTGTGGGGATGGCTCGGGCCCTCCTCAAGCAGAGGGGGATGCCGGCCACCTTCTGGGGAGAGGCGGTGGTGACGGCCGTCTACATCCTCAACCGCTCGCCTACCAAGGCCCTCGATGGCAGGACACCGTACGAGGCTTGGCATGGGCGCAAGCCGGTGGTCTCCCACCTACGGGTCTTCGGCTGCCTTGCGTTCGCCAAGGAGCTTGGCCACATCGGCAAGCTCGACGACAGGAGCACCCCAGGGGTGTTCATCGGCTACGCGGAGGGCTCGAAGGCCTACCGCATCCTCGACCCAGAGACAGCGTGTGCGCACGGCGCGCGACGTAGTGTTCGACGAAGGGCGAGGGTGGGTATGGGACAAGGCGGTGGACGATGGCTCGACCTCGACGTACGACGACTTCACTGTCGAGTACGTCTACTTCGAGGGAGCTGGGGGAGTAGGCAGCTCTTCTTCACCGAGCGTGTCTACCCCAGTCCCCGAGCTTCCACCGACTCCGGCAGCGACACACTCTCGAGCTACGACTTCGGCTGCGACGAGCCCTTCGCCGACACCACAACAGCCGGCGGTCCCACGCGCTCCAGCACCAACAGCTACTCCGGGCACGCCTACTCCGACACCAGCTCGTGTTGAGCGCAGCCCGGTGGAGTTCGCTACTCCGCTCTCCCACGACGGGGAGCGCATCGACGCGTACCACGACGGCGAGCAGCTACGGTACCGTACGATGGAGGACCTTCTCGGCGATCAGCCGGTGCCGGGACTGGTGCCTCGCGACCTGGAGGCGCAGTTGCACCTTGCGTGCGACGACGGTGAGCCTCGGTCTTTCGCAGAGGCCGAGAAACACGCGGCATGGCGTGCCGCGATGCAGTCAGAGATGGACGCGGTTCAGGAGAACCGCACCTGGGAGCTTGCTGACCTCCCTCGTGATCACCGCGCGATCACCCTTAAGTGGGTGTTCAAGCTGAAGAGGGATGAAGCCGGAGCCATTGTCAAGCACAAGGCTCGCTTGGTGGCGCGCGGCTTCGTGCAGCAGGAAGGGATCGACTACGACGATGCCTTCGCTCCCGTAGCACGGATGGAGTCCGTGCGACTCCTTCTTGCGCTGGCCGCTCAGGAAGGCTGGGGCGTCCATCACATGGACGTCAAGTCGGCGTTTCTGAACGGCGACTTGAAGGAGGAGGTTTACGTGCACCAGCCGCCGGGATTTGTGATCACCGGCAAGGAGGACAAGGTGCTCCGCCTGCACAAGGCCCTCTACGGCTTGCGGCAGGCACCGAGGGCGTGGAACGCCAAGTTGGACTCCACGCTCAAGGGGATGGGCTTCGAGCAAAGCCCGCACGAGGCGGCCATCTACCGGCGGGGCAATGGAGGAAATGCCCTGCTGGTGGGTGTCTACGTCGACGACTTGGTGATCACCGGCACCAAGGATGCGGAGGTGGCGGCGTTCAAGGAAGAGATGAAGGCCACCTTCCAGATGAGTGACCTGGGGCCTCTATCCTTCTACCTGGGGATCGAGGTGCACCAGGATGACTCCGGGATCACGCTTCGACAGACCGCCTACGCCAAGCGCGTCGTTGAGCTGGCTGGGCTCACCGATTGCAACCCAGCCCTCACTCCGATGGAGGAGAGACTGAAGCTGAGCCGTGACAGCACGGCGGAGGAGGTGGATGCTACACAATACCGGCGTCTTGTGGGGAGCCTTCGCTACCTCACCCACACACGGCCGGACCTGGCCTTCTCCGTCGGCTACGTCAGTCGGTTCATGCAGCGACCGACGACGGAGCACCAGCAGGCCGTGAAGAGGATCATCCGCTACGTTGCGGGGACTCTCGACCACGGTCTCTACTACCCGAGGTGTCCTGGCAAGGCACACTTCGTCGGGTACAGCGACAGCGACCACGCCGGCGACATCGACACCAGCAAGAGCACGAGCGGGATTCTCTTCTTCCTCGGCGAGTGCCTCGTTAGCTGGCAGTCGATCAAGCAGCAGGTGGTGGCCCTGTCCAGCTGCGAGGCCGAGTACATGGCGGCCTCCGCCGCTTCGACCCAGGCGCTCTGGCTTGCTCGACTGCTCAGTGACCTCCTCGGCAGAGACACTGGAGCGGTGGAGCTCAGGGTGGACAGCAAGTCCGCTCTGGCCCTGGCGAAGAACCCCGTTTTCCACGAACGGAGCAAGCACATTCGGGTGAGGTACCACTTCATCCGAAGCTGCTTGGAGGAAGGGAGCATCAAGGCGAGCTACATCAACACCAAGGACCAGCTTGCGGACTTGCCAGAAAATTGCCCCAGCTCGTGTGCCATCCTCTTCTCAATGAGAGTAACCATTGATATACTAACATTTTCTGGTTTTCTTCCATTTACAAACTCAAAGCCATACCAACCAAGGGGTTGGTGTTACATATATATAGGCTAGTGGGCAGCCAAGCATATGCTAATCAAAGATGCTAGATGCTAGTCTAAGATGCTAGTCATAGATGCTAGTCTAAGATGCTAGTCATAGATGCTAGTCTAAGATGCTAGTCATAGATGCTAGTCTAAGATGCTAGTCTTAGATGCTAGTCTAAAAAGCAAAAAGGAGATGCTAGCAAAAAGGAGATGCTGTCCTAGAGCATCCCAAAAGCACACAAAGACTAAGATCAATCAGCACTAGACTTATTCCATCATTTGGAATGGAGTCTTTGGTTGCAACTGCTATTTTAACTATGATTGTTATTTGATTATCATCCTAGCAGAATATAAATAGTAGTTCAGATAATTCAATATAGGTCAGTCTCATATAGCCTCATCAATCAACTCCTGTTATCCTATAGGTCAGTCTCGTAGTGCACTTTGGATGGTCTTTGGCAATTCTTCTTTAGTTTCAGCAATCAAGAAGCCAGTATACTGTTAGGCCACAAGACTACTGTTATACTAGTACAAATAGAAGTGCATTTATTGTATTTGCAGATAGCCATGGAATTTCTGGAATTCAACATCTGACCCAATTACACAGGCTCCTCAAAAAATTCACCCAAAAATAAGGAATTGATTGAAACAATGATGGCATCAAGACCCAATTAACATGGTACATATTGGTTTGTAGAGTTTGATGAAGGTCTTGTCAACAATGTCATATGGGATATGGTGTCACTATCAGTGATTGCTTGCCTTCCTGCTTTAAATTTTGGGAACTTGGTATATCACTGGTATCTTCTTTAACACACATGCAATTTTCACCGATTGATTCTACTAGAAAGTATCTGGCACTTGAATCTCATTGGTTTGATCTCTTCGGTGCATCTTAGATCATTAACTGTGTTTGACCACTGGTTCTACAAAGACTCGACCAATTTGTTTCTTCTTGTCAGTAGCGTCGAAGCCCTTGTGCCTGAAGCATAAACTTGGTGTGCAAGCTGATCTATGGTCTATATATCTGCTTCAACTTACCTGTGGTTGTGAACCACTTCCTTGCTCAAGTTCTTGTTAATGCAAGTAACAATTTAGTAAATGCCAGAACCACTGCAATCCTGAAAGTAATTTGGGTTGATTATACAATGCAGTTGCGAAAAGAAGGGCTGGAATATCTATACTTAACTCAATTAGTGGATGGTCAACAATTTTTTGATATGCATCACTAATTACAAAAATTGGTCACCAAGAAGTTTGACAAGATTCGTGGAGCTTATATTTTTAGTGTTCAACTTTGTATGAACCGGTGTTTGCTTAGTTGTACCTCCTCTGCTCAAGTTGATACATATACAACCGAACTGCGACTTGACATGGATATGTTTTATTGCATTGTGCTTCTGCAGTAGGACTGAGTCTAGGAGACCCCAATGATTTATGATGTACTAGAACTGAATGTGCTTCATTTTGGCCCTCCTTTCCCATGTTGACGTATGTAAGATCAGTTAAGTCAATTGTGTCATGACATGGGAGACATTTTATTGCATTGAACATTTTTCATAGGAGGCCTCAACGATGTCGACCACAACAAAATTTGGATTTGGATTAGTCACTTTCTACTGACGTTTCAATAACCTTGATGATTGTTTTTCTGGAATACCAATCACAAGGATTCTTTGTTCAGATGACTAATTTCATGACCAATTATTCCCACTATTATCCAGTCAGTTGGTGTTTATATTGCTTACAACAGTTCAAAGATGATTTGACTCTAATTTGGAGCAGAAGATTCATATCTCATCATCCTGGATATTTATAAGTCACTAATCAGTTGCATCTTGGGCCATATAAACTTCATGTTGATGAAATTAGTCATTATTAATCTGCAGTAACACATGTCTTCTATCTTATTTTCCAGACTTACCACACTAGTGCTGCATAGAGCCCTTCTTTAGCATTTACGTTGTAGAAGCTATAACCTGCTTGAATTTTTGTTCATAATAAAATCAATTTGATCTGTTCTCTTTTGTGTTTCTCTGTCTGTTGTTTGTGCTGCCTTGTGTTCAGATCTGTGTGCGAGCGGCTTTTTTTTGCCTTATCATGTGACTACTGTGTGCTTTGCTGATTGTTTGTTGTGGTGTTTGCTTCTTCTTCTTCTTTTCTTTTCTTTTCTTTTCTTTTCTTTTTCTTTCTTTTTTTTTGCGGTTTAACACAGCCTTTGCCGGTCCCAAGCCCGGATGAAAAAATGTGGAGGGAACTGCAAGTAGCTTCTTAATATGATTTGTGTTGAAAAGCAAGTTTGAATTTCTGAGCAGAATCTCACTAGAAATCTGGAATCAATACATTTGGTACAAAACTGAAAACTTGCCATCTAAGTAGAAGTGGTTGGCCTTTGTAACCGCACTGATAATGTACAGCATGCCGGGTTTTTATTAATCTTATGTACAGCATGCCGGTTTTCAATCTTGCACACCATCTTATTGTGCTGCATTCTCAAGTTCTTTTTTGCAGGTAGTAATAGGTTTGGTTTATTCAAGTCTAGTTGTTACATTGCTCTCACCAAAGGCATAAAATGCTACAGGGTTTCATGTTAGGCAGATGCAGGTATTTCAGTTGAAGTGGCCTTCATTGTTATTGCAGTTTCTGCACTTCTAATAGACTAAATTCGCATCTCTGTCAGCTTTTGCGTCGGCTGACAAATCAGAAGATACTGGCAATGGGGAGAGCTCGTTGCCTGTTGAGCAGCTGCCCTGGCCTCATGGGAATGCTGCGCAGCAATGCTGCTCTCAAACGATCCTACTAGTCCAATCGATTAAGGTGGTGTTTGAATGTCCTGAAGATAAAAATAAAGATGAAGATTAAATGTTTCACGTAAAACGAGGTGATCATCTTTGGTGTTGCTAACCCTTTGATTCTTTGATATCAAATTCTTTCAGTGAGACTTTTCCTTTCTTTCTCCCTTGTAACATCATCCAAAAATCCAAAATTGCAACACAGCTCAAGAAACAAGTTTGGTAGATTGGTATTTTTAAATAGATAAACAACTTAACAGCAGATTAGTTACACAATCAGTTAACAGCTTCTTTGGGTTGATGTTCACAAACAAAAAAAAACGTAGTAGATTAGTTAACATTGCATGGTACTAGTATTTACCCCCCACAGTGCACATGGATATGTGTCATGATCACCTAGGCAACAGTATTGAAAGGGGCAAAAAGGTCCAGGTGGCAGTTTCAAACAATAGGGCATTACTTAACGGAGTTGCTAAAAATGTGGATAGTTTTTCTCTAAGAAAGCTGTCGATTTGTGGACCCTATGATCTCCATCAAGATGTGTGCGAGCAAGGTTGGAAGATTTTCGAAAACGAACCAAGGGCAGGGATCGATGTAAAATGTAAGTTACATTTGAAAGTTTCTTTAAAAGAACTGTTGAAAGGTATATAGCCAGTCTCTTAAACAAGCAGAAAATAGTTCCAAAAGAAACCACGGTGCGCAAACAAAACAAAAACCCTCCCCCTCCCATCCACATTGGGCAAGAACTAGGATCCTTCCCAACTTTGATCCATCCAACCAACATCGCTCTCCTCTATCGTGTCTCCTTTCTAAGATTCTCTGATTCCTACTCGCTACTCGCTAGAGCAAAGAAGGAGAGCGCAGCGCAACATCAGCAGGAACAGATCGGTGCCGAAAAGAGGCTGAGAAAGAAAAGGAAGGAAAGCGAAGGATCACTCTCTCCTTATCGCGCCATCTATGTCGGCTCTAAGGACTCCGACCATTGAGGATCATCGCTGCCGTAATCGCCGTCTCGATGGGAGTCTATTTGAGGGATATAATTACTACAATGGCGTATCACTGTCAACGCCCGATAATAATGCTATGGATTTCAGTTTTGGTCCCAAGGTGTTCGACCACGCGCCAAATCGTTCATATCTCAGCACACGCTAGCCACTCCGACTTCCAATCGACGCGCAATCGATCGGGATGTAAATCCTAGGCCCGCGCCGCCAGATTCCCCATCCTTGTCTTCGCCTACGCCTCAATTGTCTCCTTCCTTCCACTTCCATTCCAGCCCACCACCACCACCACCAAACCCTAGGATCGTCTTCTTCTAGCTCCACCATGCCCGCGTACATGGCTCCACACCACCGCTCGTCGTCGTCCTACTCCTCTGTTTCCACGCGCAACATCCACCGCGAGTGCGACCTCCACGGCAGCAGCAAGAAGCTCGTCGTCACCACCAAGAAGCGCTCCCCGCCGCGGAGGTCCACGCCGATCCCACCCGCGTCGGAGAAGGTCACGGCGGGGACGACCGTGAGCGTCCGCACCCGGGTGGGGAAGCTTCCCGACGGGAGGCAGCTGGTGCTGTGGCTCTCCGCGGTGGTCGTCTCCGCCGCCGAGGAAGGCTACCTCACCGTCGTCTACAAGGGCGACTTCCATCCGCCGGAGGCCGTGCGCGTCGCGAGGAAAGAAACCAAGAAGATGCCGCCCGCCGCCGCCTCCCCTGCCCCGGCCTCTACCGCCGCATCCTCTGCCCCGGCCGCCTCCAGCAAGAATGCAGCAGCTCCTCGTCCGACCACGGCCGGCAAGTCGGTGGCGGTGCTCAAGAGAGTTTACCCGGAGGCGTTCTAGTTCGTCCAGAGATGCAGTAGATTGTACTAGGGAACTAGGAATCAGGGCATGTCATCTCGTCTTCCTCCTCTGTTTTTTTGGGTATCGGAAGGCACATGTGCTCTGCTGTACTAGTAGATAGAATGATTCATTTCACGTTCTTTGCGTTGTAACAAGAACGTATTCAATGTATTGACCACTGGTTATCTCTGAATAATAAATAACTTTTATCTCAGTTTTCCCATGATCAGAAAGTACACTGCTTTTCTTTATTTCCGTTGAACCCTAGAATTTACATGAGAATTGTGATCACCTCCCAAGTCCTGCTTGGTAGTAACAATCTTGTTACAATTTCTCTCCAATAAAAAAAAATCAATTTTAAGATCAAGAAAAGCACCAATGGCCATTTTGCAGTGATAGTCCAATTCCCCCCCTTATTAAGAAGGAGCCCATGGGCTGCAATGGTGTGGATTTGGAGAGCCCATCACTGTGAGGTGGCACTGGCAGCATCCTAAAACCCTAACCCCGCCTTTCGCCGCCGTTCCCCCCGATCCGCCCACCGCCGCAATCCCCGGCGCCGACGAATTACGAGGCCATGGCGTCGCGCGGTGCCGCCTCCCGCTTCTTCCTCGCCACCGTTCGCGGCCGCGCCGCCGCCTCCTCTGCGTCGCGCATCCGCGCGGCTCCACTCCCCTCCGCTCCACCACGCCGCGTTCCCCCTGCCTTCTCGCCGTTTGCCGTTGCGACTGCGAGGTAACCGAACGAAGCGCGCGCGCCCTCCTCCTGATACCCTAGATTTTGACGCCCTGTGGTTTTGGCCTTCGCAGGCCGATGGCGGCGGCGATGATGGGGTCGCCGGCGGCGGTGGCGACGAGGCTGACCGGGCACCCGTCGGCGAGCGTGCGGGCGTGCTGTGAGCTCTCCCAGGGTACCCACTTCTGCCGCGCTTGCCAGGATCGCTAGCGAGTTAGTCATCATGAATCGTGATATATTCATCCATCTTATGGCATCGTATTTGTTACAGAATCAAATGTTGCTTCCATTCCAGATGCGATGCTTAGTTTATGTGTTATGCGCAATTGATAACTACCGTGATGATTTGGTTTGTGTGCATTGGTAAAATGGCCAGCTTTGATGAATCTCGGGTTGTGTGCTGCCGGTGTCTGTTACAGCAATTTTGGTGAACTTCTGTGTGTATGCCTATGCTTGTGTGCTCCATATTTGTATATCTTTATTTCTATGAGTGAAAATTGTTTGCTGGACTGTAGACCGTGACATCAATAATAAATCATCAATGGGACTACTAGTAGTGTGTAAAATGTTTTCCTTAATGGATTCGTTGGATACAAATGATGCTGCCTTTGTGCTAAAGTGTCCATGTTCATTGCGTCCTATTAGTAATCATCTGACCAGAATCAAATCTTATGAACATGACAATCATACCAAGCTAAGGTCTGCCATCGTGTGTTTCCATATCTAAGATTGTGTAATGTTTTTGTCCAGGGTTGAAATGACTAGTTGGTCAGACTGTTAGCTACTTAATTAATATTTCTCTTAACCCAATTTTTGCGTTTGGCAACAGTGTGGTTAGTCGAATATAATAGATTATATGGGTTAGCTAGATTAGCATATAGAACTTGACCTATAACTCAAAAGCAATGTTCTAATAAGCAATAAGTGGTTTTGTGTGGTCATTTCACCATAGCACTTATATAGCATAAATAATCGGCCACTTCTGCAGATTAATTATCTTATATGCTTAAGAATTACAAGGATGGGGTACCCATTCCTTGTATTCGGCCTTGTAAACCTTATTTTACAGCACTGCTATAGCATGACTTCACTGTCGTGGGTTGGCTTAATTCTCCATTCGTGTGATTAAGAGGATTTTGCTAGGTGAACATAACTACTCTTTGCAGGTTAACTTAGCTCTACAGTGTTTACCCTTTGAAAGAGAACTCCACTAGTGCTACTTTTTAACTTTGGCAATTTTTTACCATATAATAAATTAATAATCTAATAATGATATGTTATGAAATCTGATTTCTCTGTCTATAGTTTCTGTTGTGGAATGACCAGAGTTAGAGATACACTGGAGTGCGGGGTTTATCTTATGCTGTTTTTACATGCTCTTTTGATGAAGTTGCATAACAACTAATATAAGGACATCAAAATTGGATAGGGAAAAATGGGAAAGATGGTTGATGCAGAGGGCATAAAGAATGATTTGGGACCTCTTTCCCTAAAATGCTGTATGTCCTCCCTTTCCCTAAGCACTACTTTCTACACCAACAAACAAAAGATTTTGTATAACAATGATGGCGATGACTCTTAAGAACCAACTGTACGACAAGTATAGCATCCTGGACCCTGCTGGTATGTTGGGTTTAGTGCGTTATGTCAATCTATGCAGTACATTCCCCTAAATATTTGGGTTAAAATTCCCTTTCACGTCCTTATTGGCTATTTAAGCTGTTTCAATTCATGGATCTCTTAAAAAGGCTAATTTTGTCATGCGAACTAATGTGTTAATTATTTCTCTAAAGTTGTACCTGTAAGTTTAACTCATGAAACATGTGAGCAAGATGTATCATTCTGCCCTGAGCCCAAAGTTAATTCTTGCAAACAGTACAAATGCACATCCAATGTCTGTATTGGAACCATGGGAATAAGTCTGTGCCTTGTGACACAATATTAATACTTGATGTTTCAGTGCTTCTGTATTGGTTGCTATTACTATCATCCGTAATGGTATCCGTTCTTTACCCATGCTTTGCGCTATGGTCTCTTCTCTGATTGTGTAGTATGAACTATTTATGCATGTACAGTATGATATAATACTCCTATTTCATTTCAGTTAGACTGCCTATTTTTGTGCAAACAACGGCACTTTGCTAGCATGTCCTCTACACATACACTAGCTTCTAAAAATTCTTTTGGCGATACTTAATGTTTTGCTGATTTGAGGATTTCTATGTGTTTGAAATCTGTTAGGAAATGGAGATGATGCATGACGCCTGGGAGGCCAGTTTATAGAATAGTGAAGGTGCTGATGTTGAAGCAGCTTGGTTTTACTGTTCTAATAATCTTTAACCTGTTAATAAATGGACTGATCCAATCTATATAACTGAAATGAAATAGCATATTGGTTAGGGGGCAATGGTGAAAATAATAGGTTTTAACCCTAAGTTCCTATGTCTTGTCTTTAATGTCAGAAGTTTGGGCCGAGTGGCCAACCACCATTTTTTTCTATTGTCTGAGACTGAAATTGTTCTATTTCTTTAAATGTTTATATTCTTATGATCAGAAACTAGCATGTATTAATACACATAGAATCGCAAAATCAAGAGAACATGTATGTACCCAATACCCACTATTTCGGTGATAGGCTTATATGCTGAAAGATATGAGAACCCTTATATATTCAACAATTGACATTGACTATGTAATGTCCATGCCAAGGTTTTCCCGTTCTGTTCATTTTCAAGAAAAAAAAACATTTTTCTACCATTATGTTATAGTTCAAACATGCACAGTAATTTGAATTTGAGAACTCATATTAATTGGGTGTGTCAAAAAACTAATTTCTTATACACATCTTAGTTGCTACTTTTTTTTTTTTGGCCTATCCTCATGAAATGCCACCTTATTTCGCAGGTAATTGAGGCTTGAACATTACTGTTTCTTTTGCTGCTAGGATGCGGGGTTACAGAAGCTTTCTGGCTCGTCTGTTTTTTCCTGCCTAATGGGAAGTTAAAAGAAACTCCCTATTATTAGGTTCCCAGTTCCGTAGAGAAAACAACAGTCAACATGATTTCTACATTAATAATCCCCTATTAACCGGCTACTCATTATGTTCTGTAAAAGTTGTTTCCATGCTTTCATGTTCTTTTTACTGCATAACGATGCAATCTGTTTCCTAATGCGAATCATTCGAAAATCGTGAAAAGTGACCACAAGTTTACTAGCTGGCCCCTCTGGTACAGAACTACAGATTACCTTGGGTGGCGCCTGGCTAATCGCGAATCTTGTGTTTTGCACTGTAAACTGGCTTGTTCTACGGCTTTTCTTGTTTTCACACCGTTTGTGCCATTGGACCTAAAACAATCGTGAGGCCCTACTGTAAGTGTTGTGGTTTTGTATGAAGTGAAACCAAGATATGATGTTCATCGAGACCACTTGCCACATACATCACGAGATCTGCTGCAGATTCATCCATCAGAACGTCCATCAGTACAGAGGTGCAAGCTTGACCATCACCAGGTACATACATAAACTACATACATAATTACATACTAGTATAGATACAACCAGGTACATACGTATACATACATTACTACATACTGCTAGTATAGATAAACTGGTTGCCACCAGGACCAGCAAGCAGGCAGGTCCAGCAAGAGCAAGCAGAGGCGACCAGGTTGGTTAGTTCGGTTCATCAGTAGTCCGAGGAGGTCAGCGCAGCAGTACGAAGCGGCCACGCACCCGCCGGAGGACGTGCACGGTCATCGTCGGCCGTCGGCGTCGGCGGTTGCCGCCGCCGTCCATCATCATGAGCTCGAAGAGGCAGACGTCGTGGGCGACGAGGTGGTTGTCACCGGCGAACTGACGCCAGCCGCCGCCGTAGAAGCCGCGGGTGTTCTGCCGGTGCACGAACAGGACGTGCCACTCCCTTCTCCTGCTCGCCCTCTCCAGCACCACCTCCCTCTCCACCGCCCGCAGATATTTCCGGGCGAACTCCGGCGACACGCCCTGACATAAAACAAAAGCAACACAGTTTCTCTCCATTTCAGCCAAGAAATGGAACTGCAATCGTGCCACCGTCCACTGGAAACTGCAACGCAATGCAATGCCATTTGGTATGTGCAGCGTGCAGGAGGCAGCTATAGCCGAAGATTTAAAACCTTCAAGGGTGAGCCACTTACTACAATGCAGTAATTGCGGCTGCGGACATGGCTGCTGTGGATCACCTGCACGAACACCGGGTTCCCAGGCACAACCGGCACGGGGACGCGCGAGATCTCCTCCCTGTCTTCCTCCCTCAGGTTGTACTCGGCCACCCGTCCGTGCCTGCTGAAGTAGTACCCCCCATGGCCGCCTTCCGCGGCCGCGACAACATCTTCGTCTTCATCTTCGTCATCGTTTTCCTTCGGTTCGCGCCCATCTTGCTCTGCAGATGCCAGCCACACGCATGCATAAGTTACAATGCCGTATCACTGGATGTTGAATCATACATCTCCGATGCAGAGGCTGGATTGAGTTCTCATTATAGAGAAAAAAAAAGGGATAATTATAGTGTTGTGTTGCATACCTGTTTCATCACTGAATAAGCTGCGTTTGCATGCTCTGGGGATGCTCCTGCCGCTGTTCCTGTGGAGTATCATCTCCAGGTGGTGTTGGTGATGGCCATTATCGCCGTCGATGATTGGCGGCGTGCGGCGGCCATTTCTGCCTCCTTCGTCAGCTCCGGCAGACTTGTCTGCTCTCCCGAATCCATGGCTCCCGACGAAATGCGGCGACGCTTTCTCGCAGCCGGACGGATCAAAGATGAGCACATCCAAGGAGGAGATGCCACTGTACCTGAAGAGCAGGCAGTCTCCTTCCTCGATGCCGTTACCATCCACAAAATCTTTCCAGCCAGACTGAAGAACTAGTTGATCACCGGCGTCACTGTTGGCTACTCCAATGCTCCAGGTTTTGCCGCTAGGAGATCTCAGATTCACTTCCTCTGAGATATGCCCGTTGAAATTGTTTGCAAATCTAGCAGGCACAGTCTGCAGCAATAGCAGGTTAATCGATTCAGTTAATTTTTTTCATACTTCAGTTCTTTCTGAGGTACATAATGATATGAATAGAGAGATTCATGCTTGAATTTACTTTACTTCGAAAACAAAAAACGCTTGAGTTTACCATGGAAAGACATGCAAAATGAAATCTTAGAGAGAGAGAGAGAGTGAGTGAATAAGATTTTGCATTTAGCCTTCTGTGGTCTCATGGCCGCTCAAAAAGGCTGAAAAGGGCTTGAGTATCTGTACACCGTACAAGGCTAAATGCAAAAATCTTACTCTCACATGGAACTTGCAAAGTTTTTTTGAGGGGAATGAATATTCAGTTGCTGGTTTATCCCTTTTAATTACCCAAACTGAATCATGTGCCCGCAGCTTCAGATACTTCCATAAAAGAGGAGAAAAATCATATATATAAATGGAAGTGAGACGATTTCTCACCATGCTATCGGTGAAATCCCCAACCATATGCTTCAAGAAGTGCTTGCTGTGGTCGGCCATATGGCTCCAGTAGCAGTGTTCTTGCCACTCCTTGCAAACACTGCAGTTCTTGCCTATTTTCAGCATGCCCATTTGGATCAGGACGGATACGAGGAAGAAATCTAGAAACTAGGCAGAGGTCTCAGAGGAGAAAGGGAAAAATGTTACAGGCAGAGGTACTCCGGGGACTTCAGGAGGTTCTATACCGATAGTTCCGATGGAAACATGTGGGTAACTTATCTGCTATGCATTCAAGCCACTAACATATGAGCATAGTAAAGTAAGATCTATATATCATATATCAGTGGCTCAGCCGCATATACAGTTACGTCAGAGGGATCTATTTTCGTAAAATTTTGAATTATTAGATTATAGAAAATCCAAGCAAAAAAACAAAATACAGTATATAGTTGACGCACTAATATGTGAGCCACTAAACGCTCACATATCAATGGTACATCTGCAAACTGTATAAAGTCAGAGAAACTTCATTCCTACTCCCTATACTAAATTAATAATTCACTCTTTCTTTAGCCATATTATTGATTATTTTATATCCTAAATAAATTATCTCTTCTCTCATAAAGTTGTATTTCCTTCATTTTAAAATATAGCTATATTTATGATCAGAAATAGTTATATTTTGATTGAGGGAGTATTATCTTTATTATTTATAGCCTTTGATAATTAAACTCAAGTGTAAATGTTTCTTTTCAATCATGAACCCTTACTTTGAAAAATGGATATAACAAATGTGCTAATGTTGAAAAATGGATGACACGTGGCTGAACTGTTTAAGGAATAGCAATGTGCTAATGTTGAAGCATTGAACTTCCGTTATTTTATTAATCTTGACTTGCGGTGAATTTGACTAGTTCAATCCATATAGCTGAAACGAAATAGCATATTGGTTAGCGGAGAGAAATAGTGAAAATTATACGCTGTCCGTTTGTTTGATATTATAAGTCGTTTAAATTTTTTTAATATAGTTAAATTTTTTTTATTTAACCAAATTTATAAAAAAATTAGTAATATCTATAATATTAAATTATTTTAATTAAATATTACATTGAATATATTTTGATAATATGTTTGTTCTGTGTTAAAAATGTTACTATATTTTTTTATAAACTTAGTTAAACTTATAAGAAAAAAAGTCAAAACGATTTATAATATGAAACGGAGAGAGTTTGTGTCTTGAAGTTTTGTATCTGTCTTAGGCCCCTATGATTTATAGTAGGAAAAACATAGACTTTGAAAACAAGATTAAATTATATCATTTTCTTTGAAATTTCTATAGAATAGACAGTCATGTAGAGATTTTAGAGAAAAGGTTTTTCTTTCAGGAATTTTAGAAAAAAAGTTAGCAAGAGCTTCAATTTTTTCACTGAGTCTATATCTTAGCTGATTCTATGTTTTTCCCACACTATATTCAAACAACCATTCTATATTTTTCCTATATTTTACAATCTTTTATTGAAATGAATTATTTGAAATCGTGAAAAGTGAACATAATAAGTTTTTTCTTTGTTGGGATGACTGGAGAAGGTCATGCAAATATTATTAAGATAGACCGAAAAACCAAAAGGATACAAGAAAGTTTTACATTGACATACGCCTGTCTAGGAAAGATATGCAATAGAGCGCATGCCCCAAAACCATATGCCATTTGCACACACACAAGCTACTGAGAAGGGAACCGAGCACCGAACTGGCCGCCGCCAGGCCTACAACAACACAATAGAGTGTAGATTTAAAGCATGAGGCCTACACGAAGGTTGTGACATCAAAAGATGCCGCCGTCGCTTGCCCAAAGAAATTGGACGAGGTTTTTACCCGGAGATCCTCGCTGAGAGAGGGAGGAGGGGTACCTCGACAATGCCCTAGAAAGGTTACCATGCCCAAAGACGTAGCCGCTGCCAGCATAGTGAAACACTGAGCTAGGCCTTCGCTTGGGACCCTCACAACCCTGTCGCCGTGGTCCGTCGCCCACCAACCAAACATTGGCAGCACGCAACAACCACCACACTCAATCGCTGCCCCTTCGTCGGTCGATTTCTAATCTTGCCACCGGAAAGACCGCTGCTTTGCCCCATTGCTAGCGCCCTCTACCTCACCACCCCTCCTCGTGCACTGACCCAGTCTGCCTCCGCCATGCCGCCCGCCAACCTTCTCATCAAATCCGACCCAGGAGAACCTGAGAACCTAGACAAAGGATGGCACCACTTTGACAACTCGAGCCGCCCCCTACCAGCCGCCGCCTCCACCTTGTGTAAAAAGCTTCCGTACAAAGGAGCCAGCGCTCTGTACCCTATCGCCGCTCCTATGTGCATTGGTCCAGGCCTCACCTGCTGTAACGTCCCGCCTCCATGAGGCCGGGCCCGCTTACATCTAGCAGCTTAAATAAGACATAGACTGCCCTCACAAACCAACACCAGTCTTTTCTGCGCACTTTGTGCTCACTCGTGCGCACCCGGGAAGGACTTCCCGATCGGTCACCCATCCCTAGATTTCTCCAAGCCAAGCACGCTTAACTTTAGAGTTCTTGGAGATGGGCTTCCGGAAAAGAAGTTGCAACTTGTTAGCATGAGTATCCTATCAATCCTATTATGCCTTGGGCCGGGGTGTTACATCCTCACCCCCTTAAGAGATTGACATCCTCGTCGATCAACCCCAAGCCAGGAACTCCCTCTCTTGGCCTTGGCCACGTCCGTGTGTCCAGTGCCAGCGCATGTGCCATGTTGTGTGACCACACCGGGTCCACACCAGCCATGCACACCATGCCTACGCAATTGCGACACACGCGCCCGTGAAACCGCGAGAGTCGGCTCTGATACGATACTGTAACGTCCCGCCTCCACGAGTTCTTGGAGATGGGCTTCCGGAAAAAAAGTTGTAACTTGTTAGCATGAGTATCCTATCAATCCTATTATGCCTTGGGCCGGGGTGTTACATCCTCACCCCCTTAAGAGATCGACGTCCTCGTCGATCAACCCCAAGCCAGGAACTCCCTCTCTTTGCCTTGGCACGTCCATGTGTCCAGTGCCAGCGCATGTGCCATGCTGTGTGACCACACCGAGTCCACACCAGCCATGCGCACCATGCCTGCGCAACTGCGACACACGCGCCCGTCAAACCGTGAGAGTCGGCTCTGATACCATACTGTAACGTCCCGCCTCCACGAGGCTGGGCCCGCTTACATCTAGCAGCTTAAATAGGACATAGACTACCCTCACAAACCAACACCAGTCTTTTCTGCGCACTTTGTGCTCACTCGTGGTCGGTCACCGATCTCTAGATTTCTCCAGGCCAAGCACGTTTAACTTTAGAGTTCTTGGAGATGGGCTTCCGGAAAAGAAGTCGCAACTTGTTAGCATGAGTATCCTATCAATCCTATTATACCTTGGGCCGGGGTGTTACAATAGGCCACCGGCTAAGGCGCTGGAGGATGGAGAAGCAGAACGGCGGGGCAGCCTTCGAGGAGGCGAGGTCAGGCTACACAGGGTAGCTAAGCTCAATGGAGTTGGGGTGCAGCTGGTGATGGATGTGCCGACGTGGCCGGCAGACCAGATCAGCAGAAGATGCTACCGATCGACGATGTTGAGGACAGTGATGCCGGCGGCTACTGAGGGGACGGGAGCAAGCACACTAGGGGGCAGCTCTCCCTCTTCCCTCATACTTTGCTACCATGGCAAGAGGTGGAGCCTGACGATGGCTGCAAATAGGTAGGAGCAAGTTTCGATGACGAGTGTGGTAGCATCGATGCATGCCCCCTTATTGTGTTTGGTCATCGGCGGCAGTGGCAGCGCTGGCCCTGTGACAACGTTGACGGGGTGCATAGCGCGATGCAACCTCCCGATTCTGGCCGTTTGCACCGTTGCTGGCTGTTGAGCAGATAGGATAAAGCAGGTTCAAAGATGACCGGGTATAGAGGCGTTGATGCATGTTCCCCCTGTCGCGCTTGGTCGCCGGCAACAGGATGGCAACGATAACCTCGAGGCGACGATGGCATGGGTGAGTGGCGATGGGCGGCTGAGGCAGGTGTAATGCCCGTTTTGTCGTGGCGTTAGCGGGAAAACCTAATTCCTAAAAACTCTATTTGCGAAAATTTTCCTCTTCGGTTGTGTCTTGTCGTGTGCCCTGGATCTCGTGTTTCCTCTCTCAGCTCAGTCCCGGACAAAATCGCGAAATCGGATTTTGAATCCGAACCTTAATCCATCCAAAATCCTTCTCTGCCAAAGTCTGTTTTGCCTCCCTCCTTCTCGGGCCGGCTTCCCTCTCGGCCTACTTCCCTTCCCCCTCTCCTTCTCGGGCCGCCGTCCGGCTCAGTCGCTCCCTCCCTTTTTCCTCGGCCTCTTTCCCTCCCGGGCCGCTCACTCGGCCCCTCTCTCTCCCCCTCCCGCTGGGCCGTGCCGCCCGGCCCGGTCCGCGCGGCCAGCTGCGTCGGGCACGTGCACCGCACGCCCCGCGTGGGAGAGAGAGACCTCGCTCTCTCTCCTCTATCTCCCTCGCCTGTTTCTTTCTCTCTCTCTCTCCGTCCCGTTCCCGCCGACGTCCGCCTCCTCCCGGCCCCGTCCCTGCGCGCGCGTGCTACCAAGGGAGAGCCGCGCGCCCTCCTCTCTCTCTCCCTCTCCCCTCGTGCCCTTGCCCGTTTCGGCAAGGGGGCCACACCCCTTTCTCCCCCTCTCCTTTTTCTTTACCGACCGCCGCCGACGTCACCCGGCAGCCGTCATTCGGCCGCTAGCGCGCGTCGGTCCCCTCTCCGCGCTCCACCGCCTCTTGCCCGAACCGCCTCTCCGTCCAACCACCTTTGCGCCCTTTTTAAACCCGTACCCTCCCCCTCGGCCGCACCTGTGCCGCCGTCGAACACTTTCTCCACCGCCGCTCGCCACCGCCGCACCGTGCCGTGCCTCCGCCCTCGCCGTCCACCGCCGCACCCGAGGACGCCCGAAGGGGACTCCGGGTGCCGCCTTCTTCCCCTCTTCCTCGGCCCGAAGCCGAGCCGAGTCCGCCCGCGCGCCGTCGGCCCGTTCATCCCCGGTGAGCTCCTCCCGCGGTAACCCTCTCCTCTCATCCGTCTCTCTCCGTTTCCCCCGGCGTAGAACGCTAGCTAGCTCCCCGCGAGCGTCCTCGGGGCACCGCCTTGGGCGCTGCCCCTCTCTTCCGCTCTCTCCCCGCGCCGCCGTTACCGTCGCCGATTCGCGCCGTCGCCGACCGCCGTCGCGTCTCCTCGCTCCGATCCGAGCCGTTGGCTCGCTCCCCCCCTCTCCCCTCTCTGCTCCGGTGTTCTTCCCTTCGCCGGGCTCACGCCGTGCCGTCCCGAGCCCCTCCGCCGTCGCCCGCCGTCGATCCGGCGTCGTCCCCTTTCTTCCCCCTTTCGCCGGCCTCTGTGGCAGCCACATAGGCGCCACGCGAGCGCTGACGGCCTCTCTCCCTCCGTGCGCCCAGTCCGCGTGGACCGAGCCGCTGACGGGCGGGTCCCGCCCTAACGCCGCGCGGTGGACCTCGGTCCACCGGTCCGGCCGCTCGCGTGGGCTGCGCCCTCGCCTCGGCCCACTCGGCCCCCTCCTCCCTTCGGCCCAGTCGGCCTCTCTCTCCTTCCGCACGCCGGCCCACTCACTCGGCTGCGCCCGCGCTTACCCGTTGGGCCGCGCGTCACTCACGCGCTCTCCTCGGCCTTGGGCCGTCTTTCCCGCGCGCCGGCCCGCTCGCTCGGCCGCGCCCGCACTCGCCCGTTGGGCCACGCGTCACTCGGCCCACTGGCTCAGCCTTGGGCCTTTTTCCCGCGCGTCGGCCCAAGTAGCCCGGCCGCGTCCGAATCGGCCTTGGGCCGGATCCATATCAGTAAAAGTCCAATTCCAGTCCCTCTTTTCTTTTTCTTTTTCTTTTTCAAGGGAATTAATAATTCCTTTTTTCTTTAGACAGAAAATCATTTAATCTTAGAAAATTCATATCTTCTCCACCGATTGACTCCATTCAACTTCCAAAATTCCTCAAAAATCGAGATCTATCTAATGGCACACTTTGTGGTCATTAATAGGGCTTCCTTTTTATCGTTGTGTTGAGTCGCCTCGTTTCGCGTGTAGCTTTGGAGCCAGAAGACTCGTAGTGCGCGGATTTCAAGGAAGAAGCTCAAGATCTCGAGCAAGGCAAGTCACCTTTGATCAATTGCACCTATAATTTAAAATTAAGTATTTTGATTCCACAAACTATGCATTCTTTAGGTTACACTTGACACTTTGGCCTCGGTTTGTAATACAACCGACAGGCCCTACCCACTTGCTGCATTTAACCTCCTTGATTATTGAATACCCTAACACCCCTTGTCACCATTCAGGTGAGGTCTCGGTATTCGCACCCCGCGTATGAATATCGAGTCTTCCCTCAAAATTTAAAATGATCAACTGGGTAAAACTTGAGTTTACAAAATGCTTGGAAAACCTGACACTTAGGTCGGTGCCTTGAAAATAAAGTGAGTTTCCAAAACTCGCGGTGCGGGAGACGTACTGGAAGTACGGTCTGCTCGTTCTCACCTTAAGGACCGATTTCCTTGGGAATTACATCCGAGCATATGTCAAGTACGACCACATGGGTGATATGGGACACCCCTGGCTGAGTAACTAGCTAGGCCAGGGAAATCTTGATGCCAAGGGACAAGTGGATTCGCCGGGGTGGTGTCGGGGAGGACCCCTAGGCTTCCTGGCACAGTATGGTCTGGGACCTAACCTGGTGTTGGTCCGTGGGACCCCTCCCATTGGCATAAGATGACCCTGAGTCGGCTTTCGAAATGCCTTGTCGTGAAAGTCTCAAGGTCGCCAGACGTGGCTGTGAGGCACGGGCTGGGTGACCCGGGGTTAGTAAAGTTGTGTGGGTAAAGTGTACCCCCTCTGCAGAGGTTAACAACTATTCGAACAACCGTGCCTACGGTCATGGGCGGATGTGAGGTGATTCCTTAGCATAGTTTTGTCTACTACTTTGTGAACTGCTGTTGGTGTGAGAAATCTGTTCAGTGCGTGTTTGGTGGCTGTTGGTACAACCAGTGTCGGAGAACGATTGGCAGGGAGCCTCTCGTGCCGACGTGCTTGAGCTGTGGCTGTTGGTACAGCCGGTGTCAGTGAACGATGGGCAGGGAGCCACTCATGCCGACGTGCTTGACTTGTGGCTGTTGGTACAGCCGGTGTTGGTGAACGATTGGCAGGGAGCCTTTTGTACCGACAAGAATCAATCCATACAATTTCACTGCTCCGGCCGGATGAGACGCACTTTCTTGTCCGTGTCGTTGAGAAGCACTCACTTAGTGGTTTTCGAAAGTCTTAAACTAAAATCGAATGTGAAAAATAACCGGCTCTCCTTTGAAGCTTGCATCAAACACTTAATTCGCTTGACTCGCTGAGTACTCCCGTACTCACCCTTGCTCTATATAAATAAACCTCCCCAGTTCTCGAAGATGAAGAAGTGGACCCAGCTGAAGAAGAGTTATTCCAGAAGCAAGCAGACTACGAGCTGTAGTAGGGTTTCGGCTTTTCCCCAAGGCTTTGCTTGTGGCTTAGGGCTAGCCTCCACCTTTCCGCTTTCGCCTTTTTGTAATGCTGTTGCGAACTCGGGGTCTGTCCGCAGTTCCAACCTTGAATGTAATTCCACTCTTAATAAAGAGACCGCTGTTGTTGTGATATTCTATCTTCCTGTTGTATCAGCACTATTTTCTGAGACTGGTACAGGTATACAGGTTAATTTGGATCGTCTTACTCTGGCCGCCGTTCGGGGCTAGTTTGGGGCGTGACATCTATAGATCCGACCAAAGGAGCACTTGATATGGTTTCTACACACCTCTTTGTCGATGCCGGGGCATTGTCCTTCTCTCTATCCCGTGTTCAGGAAGGCAAAACAAAGTAGTCGCCCCACCACGGCCATCCCAGTTTGCTGCCATGATTCCTAGGCGACTCGCGCCGGCAACGATAAGGTAAAGCGGGGTAGGATGTAAGGGAAAGGCGGTGGTGGTAGAGTTGGGTCGTCTCCTATGTAGGGCTATCAAAAATGCTCGAGGCTCGCAAGCTGCTCGAGCTCGGCTCGTTGACAGCCCTACTCCATAATAAGTGTACTAGTCTAGTTGGCTCTGGTACAGAGTTACAGATTAATTAACTTGTAAACTTCCAGGCTAATCATGAATCTTGTGTTTTTCACCGTAAACTGGTTGGTCTAAGTTCAATGGTTGTTCTTGTTTGACACCGTGTGGATATATCAAGGATTTAAATCTCCGGCTATAGCCGGAGATAGCTGATAGGAGAAGCAACCGCTAAGATATGTCCAATTTGCCGCTACACATTCTATGACACTATTAGCTGCTCTTAGCTGGCTATAGCCGCTAAATGGGCCCTTAAATATCGGCAGCTAGCTTGGTGGGCTGAAAGCCTGAAACTGAACAACAGCCCATATAGCAGTAGCTCAACCCTAACTCTCTCTCTCCCTCACTCTGTCACTCGGTCTCTCACCCTCCCCTCTCGAAAAACGGGCGGCTTGCGGCCGCTGCACCCGGAAGTGGCGGCTGCAACCTGCAGCACCGGTGGTGGCAGTGGCTGCAACCTGCAGCGGCGATGACGGCTGCTGAGACCTGCAGCGGCAACCACTGCGGCTGTGCCAATCCCGGCCCTAATCGACGGCGGGGGCGGCTGTGACAGGCGGTAGCTGCACCAATCCCTCCCTCCCACTCTTCTCTGTTCTTCCCCAAGCTGCGACGACGACAGTTGTGCCGGAGACGGCAGGGGCTGCTGGGCTGCACCAATCTCTCCCCATTCTTCTCCTGTTCTTCCTAACAATAGACATGCAAGATTTTCTGCTATGATTCTCTGATATTGAATGTGGTATTGAACTATTGAATGTAATATGAAGTGTCTTGAATCTTTTATCTGTATGAGAATTGCAAAATTTATGTTAGTTTTTGTAAAACCGCTGAATAGCTTAGCTACAGCTATAGCCAGCTATAGCTGGTCGTAGATGGTGGAGAGCCTAGCAGCTAAAGGACATAGCCGGAGATTTAAATCCTCGGGTTATATCCATTTTGTTTCTGTCGTGTTTGCCAATGGGACCTAAAACAATCGTGAGGCCTGTACTATCAGCGTTGTGGTTTTGTATGAAGTGAACCAAGATACGGAGAACAACTTCCATACTAATGTTCCCCGAGACCACTGGCCACATAATCAGACCAGAGGCGCAAGCTTGATCATCACGAGGTACGATACGTACATACTTCCTTTGTCCTAAAATATTATAACGTAGGACCGAATTTAACGCAACTTAATACTACAAATTAGACACAACCTGATCAGATAGTACAGATACACTAGTTGTCACCAGGACCGGCAAGCAAGAGCAAGCAGAAGCGACCAGGTAATTGGTTCAGTTCACCAGTTGAGTTGCACATGGACAAGTTGGTCAGCGAATCAGCACGAAGCGGCCGCGCACCCGCCGGAGGACGTGCACGGTCATCGTCGGCCGCCGGCTCCGCAGCCGTAGGCGGTCGCCGCCGCCCACCATCCTGAGCTCGAAGAGGCAGACGTCGTGGGCGACGAGGCCATTGTCACGGGCGAACTGACGCCAGCCGGTGCCGTGGAAGCCGCGGCTGCTCTCCCGGCGAACGAACCGGACGTGCCACGCCTCCCCTCCTCCCCTGCTCCCCCTCTCCATCACCACCTCCCTCGCCACCGGCCCCAGGTACCTACCGGCGAACTCCGGCGACACGCCCTGGCCAAGAAAACCAACACGGTCTCCTCTCCAATTTCAGCCATGAAATCTCACTGAAAATGTGACAAAAAATGCTCACACTTACTACAGTGCTGTAGCGGCTGGCGAGGAGGTGGCTGGCGTGGATCACCTTCACGAACACCGGGTTGCCCTGCTCGACAGGCACGGGGACGCGCGAGATCTCCTCCTTGTCTCCCTCGGTCAGGTTGTACTCGGTCACTCGCCCGCCGTGCCTGCAGAAGTAGTACCCGTCTTTTTCATCTTCATCGTCATCGTCATCGTCATCTTCATCGTCATCCTCGTCTTCTATCTCATCGCGATGATCTAGCTCTGCAAGCACGTTCATGCAGCAAGTACCAATATTAGTTGTTACAACAATAGTGCCATATTTGCCATGGCCTCATACATGTCAATTAATGATGCAGAGTCTGGATTGATTTCTACCCTCTCTGTTCGTATTATAAAGACGCTTCGATCATATTAAGTTTTTAGAAAAAAATAAAAACATTTACAACTCAAAACAAACACGCTATCAAAAATATATTCAATATTAGATTTAATAAAACTAATTTAGTGATGTTAACGTTGCTAAATTTTCTAATAAATTTAGTTAAACTTAAAAATATTTGATTAAAAAAAATAAAATGTCTTGCAATATAAAACGGATGGAGCATTATCCAATAAAATAAATTAGAGTGCTGTGCGACATACCCATTTCATTTCGATGATGCAGGGGCCGGACTGATTTCTATTATCGAAGAAAAATAAATTACAGTGCTGTTTTGTGTGACATACCTATTTCATCACTGAATAATCCGCGGTTACATGCTCTGGGGATGCTCCTGCACCTGCTGCTCTTCTTGTGGGGTGTCATCTCCAGCTGGTGTTGGTGATGGCCATTCTTGTCATCATTTCTGCCTCCTTCATCAGCTCCGGCAGACTTATCTGTTCTTCCAAATCCACGGTTCTCGACGAAATGCGGCGACGCTTTCTCGCAGCCGGACGGATCAAAGATGAGCACATCGAAGGAGGAGACGCCAGTGTACCTGAAGAGCAGGCAGTCATCTTCCTGGACGCCGTTACCTTCCACGAACTCTTTCCAGCCAGACCGAAGAACTAGTTCACCGGTGTCACTGTTGGCTACTCCAATGCTCCATGTTTTGCCGCTAGGAGACTTCAGATTCACGTCCTCTGAAATTTGCCCGTTGAAGTTGTTGGCAAATCTAGTAGGCACGATCTGCAGTAAAGACAGGTCAATCGATTCGGTGATATTAATATATAGACCATGGGAAGACATGCAAAAGAAATCTTATGGATGGAGAGATTTATTTGCACTTAGCCTTTTATTGTGTACAGAAGAAAAAAAAGAGAATAGACATGAGAAAAGAACATATAAATGAAGCCTGAGATTGATTGATTTCTCACCATGCTTTCGGTGAAGTCCCCAACCATATACGTCAAGAAGTGCTTACTGTCATCGGCCATATGGCTCCAGTAGCAGTGTTCTTGCCACTCCTTGCAAACACTGCAGTTCTTGCCTATTTTCAGCATGCCCATTTGGATATCAGGAATCAGGACAGATAGGAGGAAGAAATCAAGAAACTAGGCAGAGATCTCAGAGGAGAAAAGTGGAAAGGTGACCGGCAGAGGTACTCCGGGGACTTCAGATTCTATAGCGGTAGTTCCAATGTGAACATGTGAATCATTGGACACTGGAATATGCCAAAATGCCAAATCCAATTGCTCCTGACCAATAGTTGCACCCTAAGTTTAATATCTCTAATTTTATCCATATTATCTAATCCTATTCATCAATTAAAAGTTAACATGCATACTATCTCCATCCTAAAATAAAATATAAGAGATTTTGTTTATATCTTTTATGTTTCTTTTTATATTCTAGTACGAAAATAGTAACAGTAACACATTAGCTCCATAGTACTAATCCTGATACACTTCAAAATATTTTATCGGAAGTGCTAAATGGCTGTTGATAAAAAATTGGGGCCAAATTTTTACAAATTTCTAACCTTAGGATTCGCGTCGCGTTTCATGCTCTGGCCACCCGCTCTTTCTCCTCCAACTTCGACGACCCGTTCTCCTCCAGCTCCAACTATTGGCAGCGACCCAATGAGTTAGGGTTTATGGTCTCGAGTTCGGAGGGAGGGGAAAGAGGAGGGAGATCGTAAGACTTAGAGGGATGACCGTGGTGAGATGGCGGCCTAGCCATGGGCGGACAGCGAGGCACTACAGCGGGGATGAAGGAGGGTAGTGGGCCGACGTTGACAGCAGGGGCGAACTGAAGCTTGAGTTGGCTTAGGGGAGAGAAGGGAGAGGGGGAGAAGGAGAGGAAGGAGCCCGAGGGAGGGGGGTTGACTATGCCATTGACCCCTTCCAGCCAGCCGACAATGCTAGGCGGCGGTGCGTGAGGAAATGGTGAAGGCATCGCGTGGACATGAGTGGCGGTGACGCTCAGAATGATGAGAGGAGAGAGAAGGGGTCAAGGTTAGAGATACAATGCATGAATCTTAAAGCGATTCAACGGTCTAGAATTTGTTATATTTGTTTGATGTTTTTCTGTCAAATGCCATATTGGTATTCTCTTATTTTATTTATTTATACTCTATAGCTACTATTCTTTTTTCCCCTCTCTTGACACTCACGTGCACGTACAGGCGCATCAGAAGCACCTCCTATCTCTCTCGACTCATCGGCTAGCATTTCAGAGTTACTCCAGCACTTAGCCTTGACTAATTGTATTTGATCTAGTACGTACGTGTAGATCAATTGATTTGTTTTACAATCCGTGTAGTTAATCTTGACTATGATTTTTATTAGGAATATATGAGTTGGACATATGAAAATTACATCACCAAATTTGTTAAAACCAAATTTATTAGGAATATATGAGTTGGACATATGAAAATTACATCACCAAATTTGTTAAAACCAAATTTATTAGGAATATATGAGTTGGACATATGAAAATTAAATCACCAAATTAAAAAATTTGTAAAGAAATATTAAGTTGTCAAAGTTATGCTTTATCAATCTTGAAAAGTCTAAAATAGAAATTATTTATGACCAGATAGAGTGATAATTCATTCTTCTCGAGCCACGTCATCAATTATTTTAAATCTTAAAAAAATATCTCATCTCTTGTAAAGTTGTGTTATGTTTATTATTTATAGCCTTTGATGATTGATCTCAAGTTTAAATTGTTTCTTTTCAATCATGAAAGCCAAATAATCTCAACTATTAATACTATATATATATTGATCTAAGTTACAATAACACAAAGCACATAGAATTAAACCATCTAGCTGCAAAACAAATACACTATATATCTTTTATCAAGTAGTTTTTGGGCATCAAATCTTGTTACTAACAGGGGTAAGACAATCCAATGGATTCTCGTTTAAGGCCTTCTAGATTATGGGAATATGTATTATTTTTATAGAAATCAAACCAAAATGCCTTTAAACTTTGTAGGCTTGCAAGGATGCCTAAAGTGAATAATTAATCTCTCACTTGAGTTACACGACTAACTATTTGTTTCTTATAACTATCTATGTGCGCTTTGCAGGATGCTAAATAAGAAAAAAATAATTTTAGATACATTAAAAAAATAAGCAAAAATAATTATTCACAAGCATAAAAGTTATTTATGATATCAATTAATGGCTATATATGATCGTCTAAAATAGTTATGCCATCTCCGATTTTTAATAGATAGCGTCATTAATTTTTTCATACTTTTAACTATTCATACTATTAATAAATTATATAATTATTATTTTTTACTTGGTTTATTACTAAAAATACTATTTTTAAACATGATTTATATTTTTTATATTTATTAAAAAAATTAAATAAGATAAATGTTTAAACATATATAAAATTTAATGGTGTTATCTGTTAAACACGGAGGAAGTATTAATTAAATAAATTAGTTGTGTTAGTCAGGGAATAATCGTGACTACGTTCCAGATGAACGTCCAGTTTCGTCCACGATCAATTGTAAAAGAGGGAGACAAGGCTATCGTTGACACAGGAAAAATATAATATTTTGCATACTATTTTTTGCCTGTGTTTATCACTTAGCAGAAGCAATATTGACATGTGGACATCCTACTCTGTTTTTCATGCCCCAAACCTCGCATTGGAACTGCCAAAAGCAGATGTGACATGGTATCCAAGGAATACAGGGAATATCCAAGGTACATGTCTCTAATTTTGGTCCGTGCTAGCGTGCTACCGGCTTAAATTTCAACTGCACATTATTACTTTTAACATGGCAATGCCACTGAAATGGAAAGTCTTCAGAAAATGCCACTCTACCATGATGAGCTCAGTAGCTCGCACACATTGCTAGGCCAATACATTTGACAGTGGAAAATGAGTGAATAGCTAATACTATATTTAAAGTTTCTCTTAGAGATTAGTTTAGTCCTTGACGTTATAATTTATCCAAATAAATTCTTAAAATATATTGTTTAGCTTAACGTAGTTTTTTTTATCCACTAAAAACATTACGTGGGTGTGCCATGTCATCCTCTTATACAAGTACAACATTCAAATGATCATCCTACCCTTATGTATATCCTATTACAGAAAAGGAAAGAAAAACAAAAACGAAAACTAGCAATGTAGAACTCACGATAGAAACAATGTTGGCTGGCCCCTTATCTTTTTATTTCTTTCTTTTTATTTATTATGGGGTATATATAAAAGGGTAAAATGATCATTTTGTTGTTGCTCTTGTATGCGTGGAAGACGTGGCACGTCTTACGTTGAGCCAAACAATAAAAATAAATTTTAAGAATTTGTTTGAACAAGTTAAAATAAATTGAAATGTCGATGACTAAAATGATCGTGAAGCGAAAGTTCAAGTCCCTTTGTTATTCACAATGTACTCGGGGCAACGTTCTCCATTTGAAGTTAATTGAGTGCTTTTTTCCCCAAAGAAATTGATAGAATGCCGTTGATTTTCAACAGTTTATGGCTTTGTCAGAGTATATTAAATAACAAACCAAAACTAATACTCCGTCTATAAATGTAAACATTTCTAATTTTTCTTAAAAAAATTAAGAATCGAAGAAAAAGACTCTAATGTCTCTTAATAAGGGATGATTAGGGTAATATATGAAAAAAAATTTTAAATAAAAAGTGGTTGATGTGATAAATAGTACATTACAAATTCTTGGACAAATGCTACATGCTTGAAATGGTTATATTTGTGGATGAAGGGAGTATATCATGTACTACATTTTCAGTCACATGATGCACCATTGCACCTCCACCATCGCAATTACTCCTAGCAAAAACAAAGTCATGGCTGAACTTTTGGAACTACAAGCAAACCGGTCACAGTCTAATAACTGTTCATTGATAGTGTATCAGCAGCCCAACGAACTTCGCTGTTGATTAAATGTAAAAAGCAAACCCGTACTTGCAAAAATCGGCAGAAATGGCCGAGAGAGCCATATTGATTTCATTTTTTCCGAATGATGTGGACATTCATCACGTATTTCCTCTTGTCTTTCAGTAGCTCGAAGAGGCAGATATCTCCCAGGTGCAGCTTGTTGTCACCTGCAAACTGTCTCCACCCTTTCAAAAACCTTTTCGAATTTTGCTTAGTAAGGCAGCACCGCACATTCCAACTCTTGCCATGATGTTGAAGCACCACTGTTCGATCCTCAAATGGAAGATATACATCGGCATATTTTCTAGAAATTTCCTAATTAAAAGAGAACAAATTTAGCTAGAAAACTGAAACAGAATGAAATAAAACACTAGTAAATATAGCGTCTCTCTTCCATACAATCTTCTGTAGTCATAGAGTTTCAGACAAATTAAGTAAAAGATTTCTAGTCTAGGTGCAAATTTAGTTTACTATCACATCGTATAACCTTTTAATTTGCTAGTGCATCATATAACCTTCAATGGCAAAGGATGAACGTCTCGAGTAGAACTTTGATCGAGAACACAAAATATGAATTTTTATGCGAACAGTGGGCAAGAAAAACAACCAAGAATATTCATTCAAGAACAGAAACTTTAACTCACCATGGTACAAGGAATCCCATGAATACTGCTGTTGTTCATGACATACCCATAGATTGGAGTTTCAGAATGAATAGCTTTCACCTTCTCTGTCAGTATATTCTTCTGCAAACGAGTAAGATCGGTGCGGAATGGGAGGATGCAACCCGGTACAAGTTCCGCTTTCAGACCTTCTTCTGAAGATGAAGCACAACATAATATGAAAAATAAAATACGATGTAAAGGGACTCTAAATGTACTCTCAGTGCTTTTTAAGTTTAACATCACTACTTATAACCTGATGGCTTCATTGTCCCCTGCCTTGAGATATCCCTTTGCTTCCATTTTTCCTTTTCAACTTGTGAGTTTCTCATGGCAATATCATAAGAACTGCCTGACATGTCAACAGGTTGTTCACATACTTTCTCGCAACCACTCGGATCAAAGATTAGAGTCTTCAATTGAGAGTCCCCATTGTACTTGAATACCAAGAAGTCCCCAACTTTCAGATCATGGGCACTAGCATACGACGCCCAACCTGACTGAAGGACTATTCTGCCAGAATTCTTATTAACTTGAACATCAAAAGTGAGGCCGTTGCGTGTTTCCAGCTTAATAGATTTTGGTATTTTGCCGCCGAAATTATGCAGAAATTCATTCGGTATTGTCTGCAGCAACATAGTAAACACAAAACACATCTCTTAGGGGAACGGAATTAAGCAGACAAGCACAGTAGAGTCGCATTTTCAAAATCAAGTGTTTGTTCATACAATCAAACCTCATTGTCTACATGAAAATTAAACATGCCTAACTGTCCTGCAACTAAATTCATTCAGATGACAAATAGAAAATAATTGTGTACTTGCTTACAGGGTTACTAAATTAATTAAGTTCAACTCCTGAAAGTTCTGTATTAGAGTACCAATGTCGAATATTGTGACAAACCAAGAAATAATTAATGATGTTTTTAAAGATTTTCACCATTTGTTATTTATTATTATAATATGCTAAATAATAGAAAAATTGCATGAAATGCTAGAAAAGTGCTTTAGTATAGTTTTCATGGGGCTAACTAGATAATTTCTGCATAAATATTTCGGAGCTGGGAAATATAAACGGTTGACTGCATGGATTCTAAACACCATTCGTTTTGTTGTATATCAAATTAGTAATTTCCTTGTCTATAAAAATATACTACTACCTCTGTCTTAAAATATAATAACCTAGAACCGGATTAGACATAGGAATCTAGGCAGGAGAGGGCTATCCAGATTCGTAGTACTGGAATGTGTCTATCCGATTCTATGTTGTTATATTTTGGGACGGAAGGAATAGTAAGTAAGCTTTGGGTTCAGATAGATAATACTTAAGTTAGAGCAAAAGGTAATGAATCGCTATCACGCACGTTAACCTCACAACACAGAGAAGACCCCAAAAGGTGCATAACAAAGAGCTTACCACTTCTTCAAGGAAATCACCAAGCATGACCTTGAAGAAATGTTTGTCTCCCCCATTGGTACTGTTCCAGTTGAAATATGCATCGTCTCCCTCCTTGCTGCATCTCTCACCACCCTTGCTCATCTTGCCACCACACTACATACCAGTGGCGGATCTAACATAGGACATGGGGGTTCAGTTGAACCCCCAAAACTTTTTGGGAACCATCAAACTGTTATTAGTATTAAGGTTAAGGCAAATTTCTAGAACAGAAGCTAGGGTTAACACAAATTCGAGAAAAAGTGCGTGGGTAGAGAGAGAGATAGATGGGAAAGAGGATGGGCGTAACGGATGCAGCGGAAGCAGCAGGACGAGCGACGGCGACCCTGCTCGCTCGCTCGCGCGATGGATGGGGATCGGCACAGGCGGCGGTGGCGGAGGATGTGCTCACCAGGATGGATGCGCAGGACGAACGACGGAGGATGGATCGCGGGATGGATGGGGATCGGCGGAGGCGGAGGCCGGAGGCAGCAGCGGTAATTTAGTAATTTCGCCTAGCACTCAATCCACGAATTTTTTTAAGAAATATTATTATTTTAATGAAAAATAGTAAAAATAGTTGGCATCATACAATCACAATAATAGGGGCCTATCGAATAGTTCGATAGGGGTCTATCGAACGGTCGTGAAGCGAGTGGACGGGCCGATCGAATGGCCGGTATTCGACTGGGGCCTGTCGAATGTCGGCTGTTCGACAAGCCGGCCACAAGTCGAAATTAATTTTTTTTTATTTTTTGGTTAATTTGCTTAGCAATTTTTTTAATTAATTTTTGTTTCATAAAAATATATTGCATTTGTAATTGATTAATTAGAGAAATATTTCTAATTGATTAATTTGAGAAATACATCGTATTTCGAATTGATTAATTTGAGATATACATTACATTTCTAATAGAATAATTTGAGATATACATTATATTTCTACATGATTAATTTATTTATTTACAGATTTTTTATTATTTTTATCGGCATTGTTGGTTTCGTGTCTTTGTCGTAATTTTTTTGCCCTTGTAAGACAACATCGAATGGTTGACGTCGTCCTAGAGGTTGACGGAGAAAGAAGAAGGATGACATTGCAGCGGTAGCAGAAACCAACTTTATCGATGGAAAAACAAATTAACCATTAGTTTTTGTTTCGTGAAGCACAAACCAACAGAACCCATTCGTGACGCATACACCAATATAAGAGAGTTAAGAAGTTGCATTGATGAGCTATAAGAAATTGACGGTCGCGACGAATCGGGGTTGAGCTTGTCTACGGACCCCTCCTACATTGTTCAGCGCATACTGCAACTTCATGCTCCTTCCTTCTCATATATTCTGTTTACGTTTCAGCTTCAGTTACTTTTTCGCCATCATATGTCGGGTTGACCATGTCGATCCACAAAGTGAATCCGCACATCCTTGGATTGTCTTGAGGAATAAATCTAATTACTGAATGGGATAGGTATTATGGAAACGCAAGCGAAAATAAAATTAAGTAATTAAGCATGTGTCATACAATAAAGTCGTTGTCTATGTTGGGACAGACGAAATATCGCCTTCCAAATGTCTATTGTGCAAAGAATGTAGCCACCTGACAGCGAGCTCTACAACTGCATTTTGGATGCTCAAATCATTTACGTAGACCTAATGGATTGTTTCTCCAGTTTAAGCTAGTAGACTATGCCCGACGCTCGTACTCTATCCACGCTTGAATGAATTGTGTAGTCGTCTCATGTTGTGTTATCCTTGCACTGATGGAAGTTACTCTCGCCGTATCGATCCACTTTACGAAGCCACATTTTCTTACGTGTTCCTATTTGCACAAATTCATTACGACGGATGACATATATAAGTATATGAAAGTAGTGATCTGTTGGAGTGAGAACTTAACTATACTTATGACGAAATCGTCGTCGACAATGTTAGGACACACGAAGCATCTTTGTCCTATAGTTTGTTGTCTTATGGACCTTATCACCTGGCAATGGTCTCCACAACCACACTCTAGATGCTCTCGCCATGTGGGGAGTCCCAAGGGATTTACCTGTCATTCTAAAGATTCTGTAGCAATTCATCGCAATGGCTTTTATAGCCATCGCGACCGGCGGATGGCGATGAGGCGACTTGGCCGAGCAGGGCCAGCTGCCCTGTTCGGCCGCCGGAAGCGACGAGGCGTCACAGCGAAGGGAGTACAAGGTAGGCATGGTTTGTGGACGCAGTGTTCTTCTTTCGGTGTGGACGCATGGCTCATGGCGAGGCTGGTGTTTGGGCTGTTTTGGTGGACTGGGACCTTGGTGCAAGAGAGGTCGCCGGACAGCAGCGAGCACGATGTGGTCGGTGGACAAACTTGCTCCTATGTTCTCCTCTGTGGCTGCCTACCTTGCTCAGTGAGAAAAACGGGAATGGTGCCTAACTTGCCAGGCGGGAAAGATGAAGACGGTGCCTAACCTTTGGGTTTGCAGGGGGCTCAGTGAAATTGAGGAGGTAGAGAAATGGAGGGGAGAATGTGTGTATGCACGTGTGCTGGAAGAACACTTAAAACAAAATGGACTTTGCTTGTCTCAGTGGAGAAAAAGGGAGAAATGCACGCATGCTTACCTTCATTTTTGCCCGTGGGCTGTAAACAATTTGAACTTGTAAAAGGACTGTAGTTGGACTGTGGACTCTAATGAATCGTTTCGGACTTTTGATAGGCATGAATTTGGTTGGAGGGGTCTTGGCTTTTGAGAATAGTTGCAACGAATGGAGTAAGTAGAGCTAAAAGAGAAAGATTTAGAAAAGGATAGAAATTGGAGGGGTGATTTAGGACGCGATTCGGACTCCAGAATCCGAACATGAGGATTTTATTTGGGGAAGGATGATTGGAGGAAAAACTTGGCTTTTGCCGATTCTGTCTATACGCGATTAAATTCGACGGGAGAAACGACTGTTGGTCTTGATATGTAACTGCATAGGAAATATTTGTCGAGTGGTACAAGTCCGAAAACAAATATTGTTAGGATCTCTGGATAGAAGGGAAATTATTTGGAGAGATATTTTGAGGCTTTGACGGGTATTTGAATCAAAATTTGTAATTTGAATTCACAGGGTTCAAAGGAGCTTCAGGGAAAAAGTATTTGATCGAGGTCTTGATATTTGAGATGTAAGAATTTGTAGAGTGGACTGGATGGCAAAAGTGGAGGATTTGAATATTTTTTTGAAAGAGTTTGAGAGAAGGACTCGAATCGATTAGGAGAATTCAATTTTGAAGGAAAGGATTTGGCCAAGAATTTGAGTTCACAAGGAATGAATTAATTGAGATCTTTGGCACACAATCCTAAATACACTTAAAGAACTAAATTTTTGAACATAGGTTTTTAATAAAATAGATTTGTTGACTGGGCAAAAATTGGGGCGTTACAGTTTCTTGCCTGCATCACCTCCAATAGTGGGGAAAGGTTGTGTAAGAATCCTTGTAACTTCCAAACTTCATATCTAGTGCTTTCTGTTTTGCCCTTCAAGCCTTGTCGTACGATATCTCATAGCTGTACTCTTTCTCCATGTCATGCATTATTATGAACAGCGACAAAGAGGTTTTTTCACAACCTTTGAATACACCATTTGTGCCACGAATGCAGCCGTCATGTTCCTATGTACCAAAGGGGTATTGTTCAACAAACAGGTATGCTCCTCAACCCTTGAAGCTACCCATAAGTTGTCATGTTGCGGCTTGTAACCATGCACTCTCCAAGGACATCCAGGCCTTGTGCACTTTACGTCATACGTCGTCCTATTTGAAACATTCACCCTAAACTCTTGCCTCTGCAGAAAAGCCCACCTCTTCACCGCATCTTGTAGGTGTCCTTTGTCATGAAAGATCTGTCCAACTTGCACCTTCTTACAATCATACCGTCAGTGGGCATCTAAACCATCGTTAACCCTTAGACGACTCATCGATATGGTTGTCCAATCATCAGGTACGTTGGTTTCCTTGTCCCATTGTGCTGTATCTTAGCCTTTCACCACAAACGTAATGTATTCCTTGTTTTCCAGTTCCATCTCTTCCACTGCCGCCTCATTCTCCTCCGCTGCATTAACAGCCAAAGGTGAGTTTGGCTCATCATCATCCAATTCGTTGGCCGGACAATTACTATCAGACACAACAAACTCTACTGATGCAATAACCTCTTCCGGTGCTTACCCTTGACCACTCCTGCAAACATTAACCTCTTCTACGACCTCAATAGGAGTTTGTTCCACCTCCATGCAGCTTGTCTCGCCGGTTCCAAAAACATCTATTTTTTTTTGCACCAGTATTGCCAGACTATACCCTTCCTCTCTTACTTTAGCCACAAATGTTCTCCAACTCCCAGTAGATGTAAGCTCTACTACTCTCCACTGCCATCCATATTCACCCCTTACCGGCCACATAGCTTTTATGATCAATTTTTCCAGCAAAGGATCTACTCCGAACATATTATGTAGCCACCCTAACATGTCGTTCATAACCAACTGCCCTAATGCATTTAGGGTAATATCAACGAATGCTATACGGTCAAATCTACCCCGCTATCACAAAGTTGTACAGGAGCGTCGCCATAATACACACGAACGGACACATCACCTGACATCCTGAAATAACATCCAATTGGTCTTACTATGTTACTATCCAATAAATTGACCTATGCTTACATTATTGCTCTAACGTAATCTAACTACATTTCACTACTTAAATATAACTTCCTTTCGATTTCTACTAATACTATATGTTAATTTTTCCTCAATGATCACTAACTATAAATATGTTCATTTTAATTTGTACTAATACTCGAATATTCCATGTTTATTTGATCACTACTTCAAAATTAATACATTACTACTCACCTAAAAAATTATGTACTAACCTCCTACTAACTTCAATACATTACTAGTATAATATCTGTACTAACATCCAACAATGATTAATAACAAAAATTGCCGTCGTCCTAAGGGATTAGAAATTTATACCTTCGATGTCGCTGCTCTCTTCTGCACAGTCGTGGATGTCTCCTCCCCAACCACGTAGCTCTTTCCTCCAGCCGAATGGTGTAGCTCTGCACTAAATTTCACAACTTAAATATAACTTTCTTTCGATTTGTACTAACCCTCAACGTTAATTTCTCCTCAGTGATCACTACTTCAAAATTAATACATTGCTAATCACCTCAGAAAATATATACTAACTTCGAACTATTTTCAACATATAACTAAATAACTATATATACTAACATTGAACAATGAGAAATGATTAACAAATTATACGTACTAACATTCAACAATGACTAACGATTAACAAATAACAAGCCTCATACTTATGGATTAAAAATTCACAAGCCAACTTAGGGATTATGAATTTATAACTTAACCACCATAGCTAATCCCGGTCGTCGCCTTCCCTTCCCTCCCGGTGGTGCTACCTCTCTCGCGCGACGGCGTCGCGACGGCATCGACGACGACGGCAGCGGCGCGATGGCGATGGCAGCGACGACGACGGCAGTGGCGTGACGGCGAAGTGGTCCTCGACCTCTTCGAAAAGATTTTTAATCTGCTGAGGAAGGGTGGATATATATAGGCCAATCGACCTCCCATTGTTTGACAGGGGCAGTGCGGGGGGCCTATCGAACGGCCACGGTTCGATAGGCCCTATGGCTGCCAAGCGGTGGGCCCTGTCGAACTCCCGCAGTTTGATAGGCCCTTGTCGAACTCCCGTAGATCGACAGGTTCCAGTCGAACGTGCGCCGTTCGATTGTGCGGCCTGTCGATCCCCCGCCGTTCGATAGGCCCCTATTTTGGCGATTTTATCTGGATGCCAACTATTTTTTCAATTTTCCATTAAAATAATAATATTTATAAAAATAATTCCTCAATCTACCCAGATCGCTTGCACATCCCATCGCCATCCCTACCCAAACAGTGGAAATATGAAAAATAGAAATAATATCTATCACTCTTAATCCTACTTTTCAAATGGAGCCTCTTGGAGTTGGACCTTTAGATGGTGGATTTTTATTTTACTTTTTTTATAAGGTTGAAATGGTGGATAAATAATAGGTATGTTTGGGCACTGCCCGATTAGGCACGGCTCAGCAAACGGGCCATGCCGTGTCGGCCTATGTGTTGAGGCTGTAGCCTAGGCATGGTCCAGTGAGATGTCGGGCCATGTTGTGTTGGCTTGGCATGATTAGGTTACGTGGGCTGTGTGGAGGCTGGTTAGCCCAAATTTGATATATACCAAGAAAAAAAATGCGAACAGAGTCTGTTGCATCTTGCTACACAAACTTCAGTGAAGCTTTAGCGAGACCCTCCGCTCACTGATAGCACATTCCTCTTCCTCCTCGTCAAGCACCGCCGTGGCCCTTCACTTGCTACTTCCTTCGCCCCGAGCCAGTGAGCCCACAATGACCGACGTGCTTAGTGGTTGTCCTCATGAATGGGATTGGCCACACCACGAAGCTACGGGCAGGCCTACGTCGATGAGCGTCCTTCATCGCTTCCTCTACCCTGAGCCCCTAGCTTCCTCGATTCTTTCATTCTCTTTTCCTCCTGGCTCCTGCTCGGATGGCAGTTGCTCGACTGGCGGTTGTTCGCCAGTCATTGGTTGCCATCGTGCCGCACGGGCCTAGCTGTGTGCTATTCCTGGGCCATGTCGTGCTGGCTCGCTACATGCACTTGTCGTGTTGGTGTGTTAGGCCAGGTAGCAGCCCAAGCATGACGTGGCTAGACGGGCCATGCCAGCATGACCCACAGCCAAACGGAACATGTTGTTTCTAGGCTGTGAGCTACACATGCGTGCCTGGGCGGACATGGAAGGATCCAACCTATTTGACAATTTATAGGAGGATTTGGCAAACTCATAGGAATTCTTATGTTCCTACAGATGAGATCAATTAAGACACCTCAGTTGCACCTAATTAATTTGATTAGTGTCGAATTAAAGGAAAACTATTTTTTTAAAGATGTTCCCTTCCGTAATAACGATTACACTCGAGCCAACACTTCAAAAATAACACACTTTTTCCCAAAATAACATGTAAGCACAATATAATCTAGAAAACATATCCATTTTCTTCTTGTTTTTATTAGATCAATTTCAAGTAGTGTTGTCTAAGACAAAATTTATTTCAATATGTAGAATAAGGATAAACCGATCTTATGGGGATATACACATTTGCGTTGCTCATCTCATTGGTGAAAAGGAAAATATTTTCTCACTAAATCAACACTTGCTAAGAGAATTAACTAGGAGAAATTAATCTCAGCTGGTAGAAACAAACGGATGGTAGACATTTTTGCAACTACACCGGGTGGTTTTAGCAACAACTCTAGGAGATCCACACCACATAAGGAGTCGGAGTCGACATCGAGCAGACGGGGAAATATCCTCGAGGCACCCATCACAACGATTTTTCTTCCTTCTTAGGCACAATTACACACAGATACTTGGTCACCTGGAAATATGAGATATTTATATCTTTTTTAACCTTTTTTTATTGTTTTTTCCTTCTTACTTATATGTTATTTAAACCAATATATTTAATGAAATAGATAATTATTTTTAACCCAAAACAAACATATTATCAAAATATATTAAATTTTCATTTTAATGAAACTAAATTAGTGTTGTAGATGTTAATAATTTTTATATAAACTTGGTCAAACTTAAGTAAGTTTTAGAAAAAAAAGTCAAACAACTTATAATATTAAAACGAAGGGAGTAGTAGTTATTAATAATATTAGTTAGTTGTAATTTTTACATGAGTTACTAATAATTACTGCGATATCAAGTAGCTTAACTAATTTTTAGAATTTAGGAGATATTTTTTCCTCAACATAATCTAGATTTCTCTTAACTAATTATATATGAAGATAATATTCAATGCTAGATGTAGTCATATAAATATCTATAATTTATATGGATAAATTAGAATAAATTAGAGGGTGACATTTGTTATGAATCTAATGATCATAGTGCACTATAAATATTACTCAAGCGAGTTATGACTTTTACCATATACGATTGCATGTCTTATGTTATGTTATACTAGTTATCGTGCACGTGCAATACACGTTTTCCACAAAATCTATTATAATAAAAACATAATCACATTTAAAAGTTAAAAACCTATACTAAAAACCTACAAATCGTTCACCCATCTATACAATAAAATTGATAAAAGTGATAGGCTCATTGGTACCCAATACTTTATTGATAAATATTTAGAAAAAACAATATAAAATAAAATATTAAAATCATATAATAATATACAATAATAAAATATTATATCATTTTATAAACTAACTAGTTTACCGAACCCCAGTTAAAAATTCCTATGTACGCCATTGCTACATACGAACACATAGATAGATAAGATATAAGAAAAAAAAACTAACGTGCTAGAAATTGAAGTTTTAGCCAACATGGAAAGGGTAAAAGAAAAACTCAGACTACTCATCAGACTTGAGGGTACATTATGTGCCAAATCCTTTCTGAAAGCTAGTTTCTTAAACAAATCACACAAGAAGAAGTAAAGATGCATCAATTGTCAAGAAGAGATGAAAAGATCGAGAAAGGGACAGAAGCTAAGGAAGAAATGGAAATCACAATATGTAAATAAAGATATATATTTCAGATTGATCAATGATGCAAACTGGCTTTCTTAAGAACCAGGTACTACAGGAACATATGCAGGCCATACGCCACAGACAGAGCTGCAAAATGGTTTCTGCAACCTACCTACAGCAGGTGAACTCAACTGGAGATCGATCGGCGATTCGGTGCACTTCACCTTCTTCTTAATGCGTAGGTAATTAATAGTTTGCCTGTGCCTGTGAGAGAGCAGCAGATTGCATTGAATGCTTCCAACCATCTACCCGCAAAAAGAAAAAAGTTTACTCCTTTGGAAAGGATGATAAAAATGGAGGATCTTTCTAATTTGAATCCTATATAATTTTTTAAACACAATAAGCTGTTTGGAAGTTGGAACAAAGGATTTGGCAGCATTATATACAAAATTCATTTGGAATGTAGATGAAGATGTTGAAGAATAGTTAACATAAGATTTAGTCTCTTGAAATTTCTCTATAGAAATATCTTTTTCATGCATAATAATTTGGTGTAGTTTCTTAAAAACAAAGATCGAAATAAACACTATTATCTAAAAAAGATCTTTTTTTCATCTAATTTCTATGCCTTCTTAAGTAAATTTCACAAAACTATAGATATTGTGACTAAATTATCACAAAACTATAAGTTTAGCGCTAATTTTATACAAAACTATATATTTAAGGCTAAATATTACAAAACTATAGATTTAATATTGAAGTTATCACAAAACTACATATTTTAGAGTTTAAATCCCTAGCGCTACCATTATGTTGGAGTTATAAACATTATAGTTTTGTGATTAAATTGTCATTAAACCTATAGTTTTGTGATAACTTTGCTACTTAATCCATAGCTTTGTAAAACTCTATCTTAAATCTGTAGTTCCAGGGAGCCTTTTTGCAACAGCTGTTCCAGGGAGGTGAACGCGATGATGACAACGATGCTGAATAGGACGGCCCTATGGGTGGCAGGGCCCCCAGATGGATCTGGTCATCATGGCGTGCTTGGTGTTGGCGCAGACCTAGGCAGCAAGCTCTGCAGCTAGCGACCGCTGATCCGGTAGCCAAGCTTGCATGGCGTGGGCGTGGAGCTCCGGGTCTGGCACGACAGCGAGCTCCACTGCGCCGCCTCTCCTCTCTCCCTCACTCCTCGTCAGCTGTCTCGAGCCTTGTTCTCTAGCTTGCAAATAGAGGTGGCTCTACCAGCAAGCACCGAGGCATCGAGAGAGAAGGAGATGAAGACATGACATGTGGGGCTAGGGTATTTCAAAACTTTCATGTGGTTTATCTCTCCTATTGAACTGGAAATGAATATTCTAATGGGTATGGCATCTAGCAACAAATTTTCATATGTTAAGAGTGTCTTCCCTCAAAAGTCACTTCTTGAGATGTCCTACAGTTAAAACCGTGAAGTCAGGATATTCTATAGCAAAATTTATCTTTATAATACTCCGTGTTTTACACTTACATCCATATAAAAATACCGCGTCTTTTCTATTCCAAAGCTTTTATCAATATTACGTCTCAAATGGGCCCAAAATCTGTTAGGCTATGTTTGGTTAATTCCCATGATGGAGCGATTATTCCCTCTCATATGATGTGAAATTATTCCACCTCAATTCCTTCCAATCCCCTTTGACCCCCTCCAAACTGAACAAGGCATTAGGAGGCCCACGCAACCGTAGTTTCCCGGACTCGTTTTGCATGGACCGGGATCTGAGCAAATCGAGAGATGTCATTTGGAGATGGCCTTGGGTTGGGCCTAGGGCCTACGCCGGTGAGGTCGGTCAGAAATCGTAGCCGTGGCATGCCCATGGTGGGAATTGTTCCCACCATCACCATGGCCGCCATATGCTCTCGCTCATGAGGCGGCAGCATCTCCCCTGATAAAGCTCTCCGACTTCGCACTCATCTACTTGTCGCACCCAGACCCGCAGAAGATGACGACCACCGAAGATGGAGATGGAGAAGAAGAAACTAGGATGGGGTTGGTGGAAATCACCCATACAGCCGCGGACAACGCAGGGTCACCTCCTTCCTCGATCTCAGCCTGCTTCCGTGACGCCGGTGAGCAACCTCGGCGTAACAACAGTGTCACGCTAGGAGTTTTGATGGAAGGCGGAAAGTAAGAAGGCATGTTCAAACAAAGAAAATGTCTCGCGTTAATTTGGGAGTAGGTATGAGTGTTACTCTGACGCGTGGGCCTAAGGGCATGGATGTGTATGAGAGATATATACTCTCCTGAGCTGTACTGTTACAATCATGAAAAGAGAAGAAATCAAAGAACTCCTCCCACCTACTCTGTCTTCCTCTTCCTTCCCTGTTCTTCTTCTTCCTCACGCAAGCGCTCATGTCCCCCAACTCCGACGAGCTCCGCTGCCGTGATTGGGCTGTGACAAGTTGGTATCGATCGCTTTCAGTCCTGGGGTTCCCTCGCACTCTCTCGACTCTTGATCGGTAATTCTTGTGGCCGAGTAGGTGATTTACCTCCGAGTTGAATTGCCGTAAATCTCGTGTTTGGTTCGATCGGGTTTGGAGGAGGTGACACCACGGCTCCCACTAAGTAGAGCGCTCAAGTCTGATAGGTAGTGACCGCCATGGACTGATGGAGGAGCGATTGATGGACGCCATGAAGGCAATGGCGGCGAAGGTGGAGGGCATGGACGACATCGCCAAGCGCTTGACACAAATCGATCTGAAACTCGAGCAACATGGCGAATGCCTGGATTGTGTGCAAACCAAGGTGGATCTCTCCATGACTTCCCTCGGCCAAGTGCAGCAGGAGCAGAGTCAGGTGGCGCGTGCGCTGAAGGCTGTTGCGGTGGTGCCACCATTGCCTCCTGCACCACGCCAGCCGCCGTTGTTGGTGACATCGGACCCGGGCTCGGTAGCATCTACTTCTCTCGCACCACCGCCACCGCCACCACCACCATCCCCTCCTCCACCGCCTCCTCCGCAAGCGCAGCATCAGGTACCCTACCACCATCCTCCTCTCGGTGTTCGTGATCACGTAGAACAAGAGCGCCGTCAATGGACACGTAAAATGGATTTTCCAAAGTTTGATGGCATTGGTGTTCGTGTGTGGATTGATAATTGTGAGACCTATTTTGCTTTCTATCAAATTATGGAGGGGTTTATGGTCTCAGCAGCAGCTCTGAATTTGGTCAGTGATGCTGCAAATTGGTACTCCCTCCATACTGTTAAAGATTGTTGTTTAGAACAGCATTTAGCATATCAAGAAGTGATCAATTAATGTAAGTTTTCCTTCTTTGCCCTTATTAAATAGGATGGTGGGTACCTTTCCAACAAGAATATTCGACGGGTTAACTGGCTAGCGAAAGCAGGGCTGGGGGCAGGAGCTTGAGGTCTTGGGTTTGATTCCGCCCTGGGTGTTGTTTTTTGCAGTTCTTTTTGCATGGAGGTATTTGCATGGCATTGTGTCCGTTGGGTTGCCTGCATGCCGCACGGGGAGGCCTGAGTTCCACGCGCTTACGGCCAGCTCGCTCGTCGAGCTCATGCGCCGCCGCCTGCTCCTTGTGTTGGCTGACACGGATGCCTGCGGCGCCGCCGTCGACCTCCAGGACGTGCCCCTCCGCCTCACGTTCGACGGCGTCGACAATGAGCGCGTGCTCCAGCGAGCGGGCGAGCGGCGACGAACAAAAGGCCATCAGGCGAGCGGCGAACGGATGAGCAGGCGAAGCGAGCGGACGAGCGGCGCATGCAGATGCAGAGTAAAGCCGGGCGTAGGAATCGAAGAGCCAAGGGCAAAAGAGTCCAGCGGATGGTGCATGTCGCTTAAACGACTTTCTTTGCGCAAACTCTTCAAACCTCTAAAACGACAATCTTTACCAGTATGGAGGGTGTATCAAGCATGGAAGTTAGAAGTGGGTTGGCATGATTGGGATATGTTGAAGGAGGCTATTACTGCAGAATTTGAAGTGGATCTTAAGAGTCTTAAAATGGATGAGTTGTTACTCACACAGACTGGCACAATAACTGAACATCGTTCAAAATTTAATCAGCTTGTGTATCAGGTTCGTCTGTATAATCCTCTGTTATGTGGTTCTGTCTTGATTTCTCATTTTGTGCTGGGGCTGAAAGATAAGTGAGATCATTTGTTCAGGCTGCTCAACCCACCTTTGTCACTCAGGTCTACCTGATTGCTCTGGCCCATGAAGGAGCCAACATGGGACAGAATGGTAAACGATTTTATCAAAGGTGAGAAGGTGTTGGTGGGAAAGGGGGAGATAAACCTAAATTAGCACCTGGGGAACTGTGGAAAGCACAACAGTTGAAGGAGTATCCTAGAGCTCAAGGTCTTTGTTTTAATGTGGGGACAAATATGCACCAGGCCATGTGAGTGCTAAACAAGAAGGCGCTCAGCTGAAAGCTATTGAATTACAAGAGGAGAATATGGTACTTTTTGATGAAATACTGGATGTTGTTACTGCACCAGATATGGTTGAGGAGGATTTTAACCTTTCTCTGCATGCTATTGCTGGCACTTGTAATGCTTCCACAGTGCAAATGAGAGCTCTGGTGGGCAATCAAGTGGTGCTGATAATTGTGGATTCAGGCAGTTCCCATAGTTTTGTGAATTCTGATATGTGTTATCGTTTGCAACTCACTACAACTTCAACTCTGCTTATTTCAGTTAAGGTGGCTAATGGGGAGGTGTTGTCTTGTGATGCTAAAGTTCCTCAGTTCATTTGGTGGGTCCATGGTTATAATTTATCTTTCCCTATGAGAGTTTTCACAAGGGGGGCTATGATGTGGTGCTAGGCATGGACTGGTTGACTCAACATAGTCCTATGCAGTGTGATTGGGCTGCTAAATGGCTTCAGTTTAACTATCAAGTGCTATGCTAACATTACAAGGGGTGATATCTCCCGGCTCTTCTAAAGTCACAGAAGTATCTGTAGACCAGGTGGTGAAATGGACTCAGGGTAATGAAATATGGGCTATGGCTGCTCTCAGTCTCAATTCCTAGCAATACAACACCTGGTGGATAAGTATCAGTCAATATTTCAGTCCAATAATTCACTACCCCCTCATAGGATTTTGGACCACTCTGTTACTTTGGTTCCTGATGCTATCCCGGTCAATTCTTTGCCATACAGATATTCTCCAGCTCAAAAGGATGAGATTGAGAAACAAGTATTTGATATGTTATCTGCTGGCTTGATTTCACTTAGTTGTAGTCCATTTGCTTCTCTTGTTTTGTTGGTGAACAAAAATGATAATTCTTAGAGGTTTCGTGTGGATTACCGCATATTGAATTGTTAACAGCAAAATTTGGTAAGATAGGCCAACAATCAAGATTGGATCCAAAGCGGAATTGAAGGGATAAGGCGGTTTCCAAGAACAGACTACGCATCGGCTGAAGCCGTATCGGTTGATATGGAATCAGACTCGGTTAGTCGATACGAGTAACATGAATCGGATTCGGTTGAGCTGGTACGAGTAGTCTAGCTTCATATTGGTTTCGGAGAAGGCTTGAAGCAATTCCTTTGAAGAAGGTTGATTCCAAAGATGCCATTGAATTTGTTAAGGAGCATATAATCTATCGGTTTGGGATTCCACAGAATATAACAACAGACCAAGGATCTATCTTTGTAGCCGATGAGTTTGTTCAGTTTGCTGATAGTATGGGTATCAAGTTATTGAATTCTTCTTCTTATTATGCACAAGCTAATGGGCAAGTTGAGACTTCTAACAAGAGTTTAATCAAGTTGATTAAGAGGAAGATTGCAAAACAACCTAAAAGGTGGCATACTACTTTGGTCGATTCACTATGTGCCTATCGGATGACATGTTATGGAGCTACACAAGTGTCACCTTATCAACTTGTATATGGACATGAAGCTATTTTACCTTGGGAAACTAACATCGGCTCAAGAAAGATTTTCTTGCAAAATGAGTTATCAACCGATGATTATCATAATCTGATGATTGATGACTTAGAAGATTTGGCATAAGTCCGATTGCGTGCTTTAGAGAAAATCAAAAGAGATAAGCAAAGAATATCGTGGCATTATAATAAAAAGGTTGTGCCAAAGACTTTTGAGGAAGGAGAGCTTGTTTGGAAATTGATTTTGCCGATAGGGACAAGAGATAACAAGTTTGGAAAATGGTCACCTAATTGGGAAAGACCCTATCGGATTCATCGTTGTGTACCTAAAAATGCATACATGCTCGAAGGTCTTGATAGAGAAATTTTTGGGAAGGCTTTGAATGGAAAATATTTGAAGAAATATTACCCAAGTGTTTGGATCAATTCATAATAGGTTGTTTTGCCGATGTATGATGAAGCCGATGTATGATAAAACCGCCTCAAGATGACCAATATGTATTATCGTCCTTAGACCAAAAATGTAACAAGACATGGAAGTACAAGTATGAAAGTCAAAATCGGCTATGAAGCCGATGAATATATTACACAAAAGTTTTGAGTGTTTCAAAACAAAAATTTCAGAAGCCTAGAATTATTACATCAACTCAAGAAAGCTTGAATTGCCGATATTGCTAGCAGGCGAATTTGATCAACTTCCTTGACAATTTTGACGTCATCAACATCCATCCCTCGGATCGGCTTCAAGGCTTTGTTCTGAGCTGCCAAGTGTTTAATCGATGCTTTCAATTTGGCTCGTTGGGCTTTGATGGCCTTTGGGAGATCGGCTTCTAGTTTTTCTTGAGTGATCTCCTTGCAGGTTTGTTTTAGTTTAGCCAAGAGATCGGCTTCTTATTGTTCGAGCTCGATGATACGTTTTTGAGTTGTTTCTGGGCCGATGATCAGCTCATCAAGCTTAGCTTTATTCTCGCTAACTTGTTGTTGGCTGTTCTGAAGGGTTGACTCCAAGGCTTTAAGCTCAAGCCGGTCTGCAAGTCTTTGCCTTGCCCTTTGAACCTTGATTTGATATGATTCAAGAAATGCTGCCAGGGATAGGGCATTGACCACTTCATCAGTCAGCTGATCTTGAATTTCCTGAAACCTGCCTCTGATCGGCCTGCTATTAGCAACTAAGGTGTCCAAAGAGGCATTGAGCCGATCAACTATATCCAGCAGTTGGGCTCTTAAACTTTTAGAGTTGAAGATTTAGCCTTGCTGGTGGTTTCTTTATCATCTTCGTCTAAAAAATGCCTAATGTCAAAGGAGAATATATCGGCTAGGTTCTGCAAAGAAAATTAATGGTTAGAGATGGATCAGGTTGAGCCGATGAAAAACATTTGTGATAAGCTTAACTGGGCTATTGGCACAGCAGTTGTTGCCTCTTGTTCTTCTATATGGTGACTACCAGCAGCCGAGGGAGCTTGATCGCTTGGGGCTGACTGATGAGGGGAAGCCGATGGAGCCCTTGGCTGAAAAAACAGTAAGTGTTAAGTGTTTATGTATCGGCTGGTATTACAAGTTTGAAAGGTTTGAAGGGTACCGATGCTAGTTGAGAGGCTTGAGGACTTGGAGACAAGGGCGGCATTTGGAAGTGTTTGTCCTTTCATGGCCGATACAATCTTGGGCTACAAAAAGCAAATATTAGTGACATGTTGAAAAAGAGATAAGTTTAAAGATGAATTCTGTCTTACCTTCACCCTGCGAATTGTTTTGCGTTGGCATGGTTGAGGTGAAGTTTGAACGTCTGACTTGGCCGGTGATCTTGGAGAAGTGGCTACATCGGCTGGGGTTGGATCGACTGAGGTTTGGTCTTCGGTGTCACTCATATCGGCTGCAGCTTTATCGATTTCTTCCTCCATGATTGCTTCATCTAAGAATTCTTCAACGTCAGAGTCAAGTGGAGGATTGCTATCGGCTGGTTTCTTGGGTGATGCAACTTTTGGTTTCTTAGTTAGTTTTTTGATAACCGGTTGCTTGCGCTTCCTACCAGCTTTGGGTATCAGCTCTCTGATCTGGCCTTGTAGCAAGGATGCTACTGTCGGAGCAGCGAAGCCAATGACTGATGGAGCCAGGTCCCTTGATGGCATCAAGGCTGGAGCATACACGATCGGCTGGCCACTCACACTTTGGGCTGGAGAAAGAGTATTTGGGACCTGCAAAGGAAAAGTTAGATAATTTTTTTTAAAGACAAAAGGTTGAAGCTGATTGAAAATGAAAAGAGGGGTAATTTACCTGAGGGCTGAAAGATGGGATGATTGTAGTCAAGAAGAAGCTGGCCGGTAAATGGAACAAATGCTTCTTCCATTCACTTCACCACTTGTCAAAGAGTTGACTTCGAAGAAGATGGATGTTTACATGGTTTAGAGAACCAAGTACAGAGCCCTCAATGTTCAAAATCCTATCCATCTGAAGAGCCGATGTTAACATTCCCTTGCTTGCAAAGTGCAAACTGATGGGGAGCTGACCTAAGCCAAGTTGTCTTACAGCCGATGTTGGATGATAGAATTCATAAGATATTTGCACATTGCGGCCCTGAGATACTCCTGTTGGGAGGATGCATGGAGAGCTAGCCGATACAAAATTTTCCCTTGAACTGGGATTGGCTGCATCATTCAAATCATTAAGCCTCAAATCGGATGAAAGCTCATAGTCTGTAAAGCTATCATAGGGGAACCATATTTTGGAGCTCTGAGCAAATCCATTGTAGAATTGGTCGAACCATTCTTGAAAGGCTTCAGCCGATGGCCCTGATCCTGGGTAAGTTGATGCTGCCTCACCAAAAGATATGCATCGGCGTGTGCTAGATTCTTCATCGTCTGAGTGATCCGATGGGAAGCTTGATGAATATAATGGGGTTCTTTTAGCTACATTGATTGTGTACAAATTCAACTAGAGCTGCAGAAATCACCAAGGCCCTCTATAGCCGACAAGGGTCCCTGAGAGGAGTTTGGTTGTTGATTGGCTTAATGTTTGATACACAGCTTCAAGTAAGAACTTGCCCAGGGGAATGGATTTCTTTGCCACAAGTGCTTGGGCCAGGTGTTGCATGTTTGCTGTTGAACCACAATTTGATCCACAAAAGAAAAACCTTTCTAGCCAGAGATTGAGAAAAAGCTATGTGTTTCCTGTCTGTTACTGGGCCTGCGCCGATATGCTTGGAGATATAGCCTGACCAGCCACCTACGTTCTTTGTTGACAACTTATGCTCACACTTGATTTTTAGAGAGAAGGGGTTAGCTGATAAAGCAATGTCCAAGTCGGTAAGTATCTTAACATCCAACAAGGTGGGAGTCATCGGTCCTTGGCCAAACAAAAAGGCATTGAGGGTGTCATACCAGAAATATGCAGCCAATGATAGCATTGGTTCATCCTTTTTCATATCGGCTTGAGACAAAGCTAAACACTGGGCTATGCCTACTTCTTCCTACATGGATTGCTTGGAAGCCGATATCCTCTTATACCATGTTCTCCATCCGTCCAAGCTAGAAGGCCAAGATCTAAATACAGTCTACCAATCGGTCAAATTGGGCTTGGTTTGCTTGTAGAGGATTCTATCAGTCTCGGCATTGATGAGATAGCAGGGGTCTATGTCGCCCATTGGCCCAAGGAAGTAATGGGTTGGTTCTTTCAAAACAGGGATAGCAATTTGGTCTCTTAGGTGCTACAATTGAAGAAAAAGGGAAAGAAATCAAAGATTTGCCACAGAAAGGGATCTAAGAATAGAATTCAACCTAGAACAGAGGCAATGAACAAAAGAAGGCGATAAAGCTTAAAAAGTTTAAGGAGCATACCAGGGGGACATTAGTGATGGTGGCCATTTGAGTTTGAAGAAGGCAGACGCTAAAGGAACGATGGGAGTCGCCGCCGGGAGTTTGCGTCATTGATGAGGTCGCTGGAGAAGACAAGGAAGACTTGCGCGGTTTTGGGCATCAATTGGAGTGAAGGAAAGTAACGGCGTGAGGTTTGGGACCGAAACCGTTAGTATTTATTGCACAGGGTTAGTAACGGTCAAGATATGGGAACCCTAGCTTTTTGTGGATCTAAGAGATAATTTCGCAGTATATCAATTTATACTACGGAATTGGGGGGCATGTGTTAACAGCAAAATTTGATAAGATAGGCCAACAATCAAGATTGGATCCGAAGCGGATTTGAAGGGATAAGGCGGTTTCCAAGAACAGACTACGCATCGGCTAAAGTCGTATCGGCCGATATGGAATTAGACTCAGGCAACCGATATGGGTAACATGAATCAGATTCGGTTGAGCTGGTACGAGTAGCCTAGCTTCATATTGGTTTCGGAGAAGGCTTGAAGATATTGCCAGCTAGGAATTAAATCCAGATAAGGCAATTGTGTCTATTAATTAGAAATAAGAGTTAGTTTTCTTTTATAATTTTGTGGTAAGAGTCCACCTAGGACTTGTTTGTTTAGGCAAGTTGTAAATAGTGTCCGACAAGGACAAGATTTGTATGTACGGGTATAAATATAAGCCCGAGGTATTGTAAAAAACAACAATAGTTCAATAAACACCTTCGGCACATCGCCTCCTTTTTCTTATTACTTTTCGACGAGTTCTTGTTTCGAGTTAGGCGCTGGTTTTGATCTTCAACTGAAGGTATGGCTTGTTAAGTTACCACATAACTTAGCTAATCTAAATCGATGGTTCGATTTACTTGTATCGGTCAAGCCTTGTTTAAGGTTTTGTCGGTATCGGCTAAATCAGCTAATTGGCTTAGATTAGCTAAGATATCTACCACTCTAAAAAACATTCAAAGACTTGATTGTCTAGATATCATGCATCTTTTTACATTTTGTGCTGCATCAACCCTAGTCATAATTAGAACCATGATATCTAGCATGTCTCTTGTTTGTAACAGGGGTAGCATCGGAGTTTTAGCTGATCTTATCTGATATAATTGCTTAGTTTCGTTTAAGTTACTTTAATCATGTTTTTCATGTTATATCTACCCCTTATACAAGGATATTACTTTAGTTAAATATATCAAGCTTGTCTCGATATATTTACCTAGATTGATATTCTTGTATAAGGTTGTATCGGAGTATTAGCCAATACGGTATCAATCTTTAACCTAAGGACGATTTCATCGGCTATGATCTAATCTTTGCCCGTAGATTACATGTTTGGTCATACTTACAGCCGATGGAGCATAAATAGGGTTTGCTTAATATTATCCTTCTTACACCTTACAGTCGATTCATTCAAATCGCATTGGATAAGCTCATACTGTACGTCATCGGCCTATCGGCCGATCGGCTATCGTGCATCTAACTCGGTTTTATTGTATATCTTGTTGGTTGCAAGATCAAACCAACTAGTATGCCCTTAACCCTTTTTCTAAGATTTGGATCTGCACTGGAGTAAAGCAAATCTCCCAGGCCGTCGTGTTTTTGCATCAACACCAACATATAACAGATGCTCCTATAAGAATAAGTTTACTGGTTTTTTTATTAGCCCCCACAAGCCAATTTTGAAAGATATCAGATATACTAAGTGGAAGGTATAAACCAGAGGAAAATTGAATAGCTCTCCAAAGAAATTTTGCAAAGTGACACTCCATAAAAAGATGTTGAATAGTCTCATTTTTCATACAGAAACAGCATCTCAAACTACCATTCCAATTTCTCCTAGCTAAGTTGTCCTTTGTCAACACTACCCCCTTAAGCAGGAATCACACAAAAATCTTGATCTTAATAGGCATCTTAAGTTTCCAGATAATCTTATTCCTCTCAATATAACCATTGTTTATTAAAGCTAAGTACATTGAACGAACGGAGAACTTTCCATTTTGATGAAAATTCCATCTAAAAATATCACATTCTTCTGTCAAATGAATATGAACTATGCACATAATTATGCCAATTACCAGATTCTAACCTACTAAAGCTCTTCTATAAGAAACATTCAGCGAAACAGAATTCATAACATTTGCAATTGAAGAATTGAACTATAGCATATAAAGACGGGTACCTATCTTTAAAGGAATAATTACCTATCCATCTATCCTCCAAAAATCTGATTTGTTCACCATTATTCACTATCCAGGAACCCATGTTTAAGAAAATTACTCTTAACTTTCTTGAGACCCGACCAAAAATGGGAATCCCCATGTTTCCTATCAATTTGACAAATTGATTGATTATTAAAATATTTCCTTTGCAATAAGTCCTGCTAAACACCTTGCTCATTTATAAGTTTAAACAGCCATTTACTAGAAAGATATTTATTCTGAACTTCCAAATTATGAACGCCAAGACCCCCTTGATCTTTGGGTTGGCATATTATGCCCCATCTTATAAGTCTATACTTCTTTTTATAAAAAGATCATCTCCTTGCCAAAAGAAATGTGATATTTAATAATCAAATTTTTGAAGAATCCTTTTGGAATCTCAAAAAAAGATATCATAAACATAACTAAACTTGAAAGCACACAGAATTAATCAAAACCAATCTTCCTCCTACAGACAAATGCTTGCCTTTCCAACTGCTAAGTTTCTTTTCAATTCTTTGCTCAATTATTTTCCAATCTTTGTTACTAAATTTTCTAAAATGCATCAGAATGCCAAGATACCTAACAGGAAAAGTATCAAGCTTACAACCAAAAATATTGGAATATTGTTCTTGATAGTCCTAAGCCTGACCAAAACAAAATAATTCACTTTTGTGAAAATTTATTTTCAGGCCAGATAACTTTTCAAAAACAGATAGTATCAATTTCAGATTCTTAGCTTTCTGTAAATCATGCTCCAAGAAAATAAGAGTATCATTTGCATATTGCAAAATAGATAAACCATCATCCACCAAATGTGGAATTACCCCACTAATTTGTCCATCGTCTTTAGCCCTCTTAATTAAAATAGCAAGCATATCAACCACTATATTAAAAAGAACTAGAGATAAAGGATCTCCTTGCTGTAACCCTTTATGAGTCTGAAAATTAGAACCAACTTGGTCATTAACTTTTATACCAACATGACCACCTTGGATGAAAGAAGCAATCCTTTGACACCATTTCGGTGAAAAGCCTTTCATCCTTAATTTTTGTTGTACAAAAGACCATTTCACCTTATCATAAGCTTTCTCAAAATCATTATTGAAAATCACCCCACTTTTCTTTTTGCGATGCAATTCATGTATAGTTTCATGTAAAATAACTACCCCTTCCATAATATTTCTGCCAGGTATAAAAGTTGTTTGAGTCGGACTAATTACTTGTTGAGCAACACCAATAATCCTATTAGTAGCAATTTTTGTAAAGATTTTAAAACTGACATTCAGTAAACAGATAAGCCTATATTGTTGAATCTTTAAAGCCTCGTTACACTTAGGCAGTAGAATAATAGCACCGAAGTTAAGTGAAAATAAAGGTAAAGAACCACTATGAAAATCATTAAATAATTCTAACAAATCAGTTTTAATGACATTCCAAAAAACTTGATAAAACTCAGCTAGAAATCCATCAGGACCTGGAGCTTTACTATGTTCCATTTGAAAAATTGCATCTCTAATTTCATTCTCAGTAAATTATTGTGTTAATACATCATTTTCCAACTGAGACACTTGGGGAATATCATCTATTTTACTCTCATCAAGCTCTAACATAGAAATATCAGGAGGACCAAATAGACCTTTGTAATAAGTGGTACTATGTGTTTTTAAATTCGCATCACCATTAATTAATTGATCACCATCTTGTAATTGAAAAATTCTTGTTTTTCTATGCTTGTCATTCGCAACCAAATGAAAATATTTAGTATTTAAATCCACTTCCAAAATATCTTTAGTCTTAGCCCATTGATACCATTTAATTTCCTCTTCTCTCAAAAGAGAAGATAATCTATTCCTACAATAGTATCTAATATCAAGTTCTTCCTGAGTTAATAAAATAGATTCAACTTTTTTGTCAAGCAAATCCAGTTTATCTAACAACTTCTTCTTCTCTTTTTTATAAATTCCACTCATGTGCTTGGCCCAACCCCTCAAATGTTGTCTTAAACAACGTATTTTAGCCTGCCAATGCTCACTTGGAGTATTACCTTCAACTACACTAGACCAAATCTCCTTTACCATATCAACAAAACCATCTAATTCAAACTTAAAACTTTGTTGACCATTACATGGAAATGAAGAATTTGTGTTTAAAAGTAAAGGGGTATGATCAGAAATGTCTCTATTTAGAGTGAACACCAAGGATAATGGAAATTTATGTTCCCACTCCGTCGACATTAAGACTCTATCAAGTTTCTCATATGTTGGAATTGCTAGATTATTTGTCCATGTAAAATTCCTTCCGGACATCACTAACTCCCTAAGACTTAGACCATCTATAATTGCATTAAAAAGGAAAGGCCATCTATCATCATAATTATCATTACTCTTTTCAGCAGGACTACGTAAAATATTAAAATCACCACCAATAAGAATTGGTAAGGTTTCCTGACTGCACAAATTCACTAATTTAGCAAAAAAACTGATCCTTAAGCTCATTCTGTGCCAGCCCATAAACCCAACACTAAAGCCCATTTGAAACTGTCTACTTTGTTACATAAATGAAACTTTATATAAAAGTCACCCTTGTCTATCAAACCAATATCAATGTTTTGTAAATTTATACCTAATAACATATCACCGGACCTCTCCCTAGGAGGTTTACAATGCCACAAAAAATCTTTACCAGCACAAAGATTTTTAAGGGTAGCAGGAGAAAAATCTTTCCAAACAATCTCTGAAAGTGCAATAAAATCAAGTTGATGTTCCTTAGTAAGATCAGAGATAAACTTATGTTTTTTTGGTCTTTAAACCCATCACAATTCCAAAAGACTCCTTTCATTTAAACTAATTAAAAAGCACTTTCTTTCCTTTCACTTTTTTACCCTTCTTCTTTTTATTCAGAGAAGATATCATAGAATCCGAAGTGGTTTTGAGATTGCTCTTGTAATCACCACTAGTATCCATTACCTCCTTCATAATATCACTACAGTAAAAAATTATCTTCCAAATCATCTTCTAATAAATCACTGTTAGCATTTTCATAAGAATTTTGATTATTATGCAAATTTAAATGATCCTTCAATCTAAATTTTTTCACACTCCTTAAGTCATTAATAGCATCATCTAAATCAGCAACATTATTTGTAGCAATCACCACAAGGTTTTCAAGAGAAGCAAAAATTTCATAATTAGAAAATTATAAAAAAGAACAATTATCTTGCAAATTACCTTTTGCCTTGTGATTTTCCAGGTTCCTGTCAGTCTTTAACTTCTCAACCCTCTCTAAGACATGCTGATCACTATCACTCGCCCTCCTCTTACTCTTCCTAAAAGGAGATAACAACGCCTCTGGAACAGCAGATAACTTCTCCACTAAACTGTCCTGAGACTAAACTGGCTCCACCATAGAAGTATCCTTCACTAAACCATCATATCCTTCATCTGACACATTCAAACCATTAGACTCAGGCAACAACAAAGTCTGAGTAGTAGGCAAAGAAGTAGCACTCTTCAGACTACATTGGCCATCAACAACCACCTTAGTACCTTTGTCAGAATTAACAAAATCTGATTCCTTACCCAAACCTTGCATCTTACTCGCATCATCCTTCTTTTCCTTATCCCTATCACCATCATTTCCCATATTCATGGGTTCAGGCTCATCAGTCCCATTTTCAGGCTTCACTCTAAAAGATAGCTCGTACAAATAATCACCAATGACCACATCAACCACATCAGAAATTAAAGATGGATCTAGCACTAAGACTTGTAACCGAGCTATGTCATATCTTCTAGTAAAATATATATCAACCATTTTAGTAATGCCTAAGATAGAATCAACAACCCAAATGATTAAGTATTCCCTCAACTCAGAAGGTAACCCTTTACACTGAACCCAAACCTTTGGAATCACATATTTAACCTCATTACCAACCCCCCTTTCCACTATCTGCATTTTAATCTCACCAACCTTAGTATGCACTATGCCCCATTCCACCATGCGTTTTAATTCAGCAGCAGAAGGAAAAATAGTGCGAAAAGTATTGTTACCATTGTCTTGAACCTCCCACTTTCATTTAAGTTAACCTTACCAACTCAGAGATAATAAAATTCACTGACATCTGTCCACCAGTCACTTTGATCAAAGCCGTCTTAGGCTCATGCTTTATCTTCTGACTAGCTGAAAGAGGGATATAAAAAAAATCCAAACCATCCATTGCATAACCACAAAGTTCAGCTAAAGGTTTACTATTTGATCTAAAAATCCGACAACAAGAACCAACATGGTCCTCACTTTCACACACCTCACAGTAAAACTTCGAAGAGCATTCCTGCAGTGTGTGCCCCTTTGTATAGCATCTATAACAATAAGAATTCTTACTCAAACCTTTACTCTCCACCTTTGATTTACCTTTGTTACTGTCAGCCGGACACATTGCCATCCCTTGATGTCCAATTTCCTGGTGCACCGCCATAGCATGAGATACCACTGGCCCACCTGCAACCGATGTACTACCGAAACGAGCAATAGCCTGAACACCGTCGTTTGTAGAGACCGGCAATGCAACCGCACCTCCAACTGGAACAGCACCAGGGCAAGCCGGCACCATCCCAGCCACGCCCGCCAAAGTGGCCGGAGCAGCCGAGACCCCAGCCGAAACACCACCGAAAGCCAGCCGATCCTCCTGCCGGAGCGCCAACCAAACCCGCCGGAACGCCAGCCAAAGCGCGACCGAAAGACAACGGCAGACCAGCCGGAGTTCCACCAAAGTTTGCCGGCGCCATCCCAGCCATAGGAGCTAGGGATGAAAACGGTACGGAAACGGACGGAAACCATCTTTATCGTTTTCGTTTTCATATTTTTTTCGGAATCGGAAACGGAATCGGAAACCCCGGATACGAAAATGGAATCGAATATAATCGAAACCGAAAACGAAACGAAAATGAATCGGCGCGGATACGGTAACGAAAATTTATCGGAATAAAAAAAACCCTCAAACTAAGCTTCAAACTTTGTCAAGTCTAATTCTCAAGTCTCAACAATCAACAATATATCACAAAAAACACATATATCAAATCCAATTGTTAAGTCACAAGTCTCAACAGTACATCATAAACAATCAGTCATAGTTCATCACATATCCAATCACATAGTGAATAGCTTGCTTTAACCAAGTCTCCGGGGCGCGGCGGCGCGAGACCGCAGGGGCGCGGCCGCGCAGGGCCGCGAGGGGCGAGGGGGCGAGGACGGCCGCGGGGGCGAGGGGGCGAGGACGGCCGGGGCGCGGCGGCGCGAGACCGCAGGGGCGCGGCCGCGCAGGGCCGTGGGGGCGGAGGGGGGGGCGAGGACGGCGTGGGGCCGCGGGGGCGAGGACTGCAGGGGCTTGGCGGCGCGAGACGGCGGAGCCGCGGCCACGCGGGGCCGCGGGGGCGAGGACGGCAGGGGCGCAACGACGAGAGACGGCAGGGGCGCGGGCCGTGGGGGGCGAGGGCGGCGGGGGCGGGCGCAAGCACGAGGACGGCGGGCCGGCGGGGACGCGACGGCGCGAGACGGCGGCGGCGCGAGATCTGGATGCCGCTCCTCCGCCCGGCTCGCTCTGACTCTCTGTCTCTCACTCTTCTCTATTCTCTAATCTCTATTCTGAATTAGGTTAGGACTTAGGGTAGATGCTGAGTTGGGTTGGGCTGGGGAGGTATTATGGACTTGTAGTTGTACTTGTATGGGCCTTCTGTAACTTCGGAAATTCCGAGAAAGTTTTCGGAAAATTTCCGACCGATTCCGAGTTCCGACGGAAACTGCTATTATCATATTCGATTCCGTTTCCGGCAAAATATTTCCGAATTCGTTTCCGTTTTCGAAAAATTCCGAAAAAATTCCGACCGACTGATTCCGTTTTCGAAAACTGGCCCGGAATCCGGAAAAATTCCGTACTGTTTTCATCCCTAATAGGAGCACCAACAGAACCAAAATTCGGAGGAAAACCAACAACCGACGCATTAGGATTGCCGACGTTCTGTGGACCGGCTTGCGAACCAAAGCCAAAGCCAAACATGGACATACACTAGTTTTTTGAGGAGGTCAATTAGATGGTCTTTTTCTCTTGTTTTTGTTGCACTTCACATGGTGCAATACTAGAGAGAGGTATACATCCATCCATTTTGCAAAATTAAATCAACAATTGATAACAACTTGTGCTCTTTCAAATGAGCTCGATTGAGCTTCGCATGAACTTGCTACCAAATCCAGAATGTACCACAATAGAAAACAAACCAGTCAGGCGATGGATAGATTATAAATTATAATTGACAGGCAGTCATCACTTATATATATAAGTGTATCAATAGAGAAATCTAGAAGCTTATCAACCGCAAAAGGCACAATTAGACCATTCCAAAACCCAGAACCATTGCTCCATTCACACAAGAACTTTTCTTACTTCATTTTTTGGGAATGATATGAACATTCATCGAGTATTTCTTGTTCTTCAGTAGCTCAAAGAGGCAGATATCTCCCACCTGCAAATTGTTTTCCTGTGCAAACCGACTCCACCCTGTCGAGAGCCTTTTAGTTCTTGTCTCCTTAGTGCGACATAGCACCTCCCAATTTTTGCCATGACGTTGAAGCGTCATGTTAAACTCCTTGAATGGAAGATATACATCAGCATATTTTCGACATATGTCCTGATTACAGAGAGAAAGGGTTCTTATAATAACAATACCAATTATATGTATAATCCAGTAAAAAAAATATATGTATAATCCAGTATTTTCATTGCCAATCTAAAACATCAGCAATAAGAACAAAGATAAAGAATACTAGGATATATCGCAATGAAAAACAACCAACTTCTCAATAGACCGGCGGTTATGTGAAACAGAATACTCATTCAAGAAGAAACTTTAACTCACCACGGTTTGAGATTTTCCGTGGACACGACTCTTCCTCAGGATGCACCCGTAGATGGGGATTTCAGAATGAATAGCTCGAACTTTGCTTTCTAGCTGCTGCTGCTCCATATCTGTAAGACGGGTGTGCTTTGGGAGGATGCAATTCAGAACCGGATGCACTTGGAGATCATCTCCTTGCAATGCAACTTCTTCTAAAGAAATTAAAAGGAGAAAAATCATAAAACCTACCAGTGAAGTCCAAATGTACAATCACTACTACTTTAGGTTTTGACATTGTGAATTATCAGATATAGCCTGATGACTTGGTAGAGAAATTGACAAACCGATATTCGCGGTGTTGTTTTCTTCTTCTGAGCTATCCCATTGTGTCTCAGATTTGCTTACACTTCGTGGTGATTTCACAGGAAGATCATGCGAACTGCTTGAAATGTGCAAGGGTTCTTCCCACTTTTCACCACAATGTTTAGCACTTTTTAATGTAGGGCATGAATGCATTTTCTCACAGCCACTTGGACCAAAGATCAGAACCTTCAATTCGGAGATCCCATCATAACTGAATACTAGAAAATCTCCCATTTGCAAGTCATGAGCAGTCACAAATGCCTTCCATCCTGATTGAAGGGATATTTTCCCCAAATTCTTGGTGACTTGAACATCATAAGTGCAACCATCGCGTAATTGCAGCTTTATAGTTCTTGGTATTTTACCCCTGAAATATTGCAGAAATTCATTTGGTATGATCTGCCAAAAAAAAACAGAAGTAAACACAAAGCACAACTCTTATGCATGAGGAGGCAGTACGAAAGCTTTTTCTACTTCAGGAGTGTAGTGTTTTTTATTATCAAAACTCACTTAAAAATAAGGATACACATATTGTAGTGAAAACTAGTTTCATTCAAACACTAAACAGAAAGTGTTTGTACCTAGAGTTTCTCAACAGAAAAAATTAACTATGTTTAATTCATAGAAGTTATAGACTAGACCGTTGCTGTCAATTACTAATATTTTGAAACCAAGAAATGTTTTATCATCTGTTTGTGCACAAGCAAACCTGTGAAACGAAACTAAATACTCCGATCCTTTGTAAATAATTTTTTTTTTTGCTTTTCACCACTCACCAGGCCAGAACTTTTTCCCTATGTTTAGAGTTTTATTAACAAGACGCTAATAATATTTCAAGCAGCATTAATCACAAACGTATTTTAAACTACAGCTAATTTTTGCTTGCGCACACGAGATATTGAATTTAGAAATATTTGACTACACTAGCTCCATCTTTTTCCTATATGTTTGCTTTAGATTAAACTAAGCCTTGGAGTTGAATAGATACAAATTACCCAAGAACATATCAGAATTGAAAATAACTAACCATTCTCTCACGAAAGCGACCTATCATAACTTTGAAGAAATTCTTATCTTGCCCATCTATGTGGTTCCCGTTGAAATGTGCATGTCGTTCCCTGCATCCACCAGGCCTTCTCATCTTATAACTACACATACATAAAGAAAAATGTTATCCAAGTAAAATTTGGGGGAAGTTTTAGCAAACAGAAAAAGGGCTAAAAAAACAATCAGATTTTGTCAGATATTAGGGGGTATGCGCCAAATCCTTTTCTGTAAAATCACACAAGAAAAAAAAAGATAAAGCAACTAAGAAAAAGGAAAGCACGGAAGGATATAAGAGTGATCAAGGATTCTACCTTTCTTAGTTCTTCTTACAACCAGCTAGACGCAAGCATTCTGTATCAAGCTTACAGTGAAATTGCTGCATATATAAACATGCAGGCTACAGAAAAGCAGAAACTGTTTCAGCAGGAGAACCTAGTGCTCCTTTAGCTTCTTATGCTGAGTGAGTTCGGGAGTTGAGTTTCCCAACTCATTTTTCTCGTTTTTCACATGCACGTTTTTCAAACTGTTAAACGGTGTATTTTTTATAAAATTTTATATACGAAAGTTATTTTAAAAAATCATATTAATCTATTTTTTAAAAAAATAAATTAATACTTAGTTAATTATGTGCTAATAAATCTTTTCGTTTTACGTATCGAAAAGATTAGTTTTCATCTCACAACAACAAACATGTGCCTATTAATAATATATTAGGCTTCCATTCACACCCTAGCTGCATTAAATACGCACTTGCATCTCTGCACTTCTGCATTAATCCATTTTCAGTGTAGGCAAACTGCATTCGAATAGAGAGCAGAGTTACGGTACAATGTCAGTCAAGTAGATGAGTCATAAATATTTCAATCCCCAACTCTTACTCCCTCTGTCCCTCCGTTCACGTTCAGACTTCAAAGTTTGTTTCAAAATATAATAATTTTTTTATCAATATTTTTTTCCAGCAAATTATAATTCTTTGTCATTCAATTTTTTCATCAACCTTTTCTCATTTAATTTTATTTATTTTCTTAATAGTTGTATCCATCTCTAAAAATCTTTATATTCTATTATCTCCATCATAAAATAAATTAATCTAGTATAGGATGTAACATATTTATTAGTACTAGGATATGTCATATCTCATACTAAATTAATTTATTTTAGGGAGGAGGGAGTAGGACGGAGGTAATAACATTTATCTCTTTGTCAACCAAAAAACATTTCTTGATTTTAATATACAGAAGTTAAATTTTTAATGAGGTCCCTGCCACTCAAAAAAAATGATTTGAGTGGATCCCTCTTTTATGCTAGAGTTTCCTCATGATTTGATAGAATTGCAGGTAGAGCCTTAGGGCAAAGTCATACCACATCGTATTCTAATATATACCCTCTTTTAAAATAGGGTAGTGGAGGTTACAGTGAATTTAACACTTATAACGTCCGTTTCATCGTGGCGTTAGTGGGAAAACCTAATCTCTAAAAACCCTATTTATGAAAGCTTGCTCTTCGGTTGTGCTTCGTTATGTGTGCCTAGGTCTTAGTCTATCCCTCAGGGCCCAACTCAAATCTTGCAGAAAATCTAAATTCCAAATTTTAATCCAACTCCAAATTCCCTTCAAATCAATTCTCTCAGCAAAAGTCTATTTTGCCTCCCTCGCCTCCCTTGGGCAGCTTTTCCCCGGCCGGCCCAGTCTTTCCCGTCTCCTCTCTCCTTTCGCCTGCTCCAACCAAGTTCCGCGCGTTGCCCACGCCCGGGCACATGCGGCGCATGGTAGACGCCGCGTCTCTCTCTCACACACGCGTACACCTCTCTCGCGCGCATGCGCCGCCGCCGCTGGCGTCGAATTCAAACCCCGTGTCCGCCCATTGGCTCCCTCGCGCACCCGCCGTCGTGGCCGACCAGAAGGACGCCACCGTCAATCCCCTGGCCCGCCACCTGCGCCGATGACCACCGTGCCCCCGCTCCGTTCCAAACCAACCGCCGCCGTCACCGTCGTCGTCATCCGGCCTCCTCCACGCCGCTACCTTCCAAAGCCGAGAGACAGCGCTCGTGCCATCGCCTCCCTATCTCTCTACTTTCCAAAAGCGGCAAGGACTAAGACCTCTTTCTCCCCCTTCTTTTTCTTTTCCCGAGCTCCGGCGTCACTCCTCCTCTGTCATGGCTTGGCCCCTAGCACCAGAGACACCAAGCTGCTGACGTCACGCGCCAACTCGTCGTCCTCGCCCTTGACCACGCTCGAATCCCTTCTCCTATAAGCCATCGGCGCCTATAAATCCCTCCTCTTCCTCTATTCGGTTTCCTCCTCCGCCGTCGCAAAAACCGAACAATCCCCTCCGTCGTGTCGTCGTCCATCCTCCGACGAGCACGTCGGTGAGCTGGTGCGTGCGGGGACGCGTGACGAGGACTTTGGGCAACGTCTCCCTCTACTTCCTCGGCCCGAGGCCGAAATGATCACGTTTCACACCATCAGCCTCTCCTCACGGCGCCACTCCCCATCGTGGTACATCCCTCCATTTCCCCTCCATCCCTCCTTTCCTTAGGTAGCTAGCTAGATCGCCGTCGTGTGCCCTTGTGCGAAGATGCCATGTTAGACTTATCATTGCTTGTCGTAGCTCGCCGCCATGCCATTGCTCCGTGCTGAGCAATGTTTCCCATCGCCGCCGCGTTTTAGTGCCTACCATGCTCTCTCATCGCGTGGAATGGACTTGTGGACCCACGTAGAAGTTCCTGTCCTGGCGAATCGAGTCCTCATTGCTCCGGCAAGGAACCCTTCTTTCCTCGCCAGCGGTAGCCACCGTCGTGATTCGCCATCGCCAGTCACTCTTCGTCGAATCTGAGCCATTGGCTCGTCTCCTCTCGCACTGCCCATCGCTCCGGTGTGCTCCCAGTCCAATGAAGCACCATGCGTCGTCTCGGTGAACGTCGTCGCCGCCCGCTGTCGGATGCCGCCCCGATCATCTTCTTCCTCCCGCCGTCCGACATGGTCGCCACGTCAGCGCCACGTTGCCACTTCTCCCTCCTTCCCGTGCGCGCGGTCCACGGAGAGTCGAGAGGCTGCGCGTGGGCCCGTCATGCACGAGTCCACGCAGTGCACCGAATCTGTGCCACACTCACCAAACCTTAGCACCGCGTCCCGCGTGCGCCTGGTCCATGTGGATTGTGCCGTCGGTAGGTGGGCCTCGCTCGGGACCCCACGTGGTGGACTGCCGTCCACCGGCCTGCCACGCATGCGCCCCGTGGGTCGTATTCCCGCTTGGCCCGTCCAACTTCTCCTCCCTGCAACCGCTTTGCCACGTGGGCCGTGCCTCACCGCTGGACCAAATCCCCTCGCTTGCGCGCCTGTTCGGCCATGGACCGCCTTCATTCGCGTGTCGGCTCGCTTCGCTCCGCGACACCCACGCCTCACTTGGGCCACGCCTCGCGCTTGGCCAAGAAGTCTAAAAGGTGTCCTACGATCCTTTTTCTTTTCTAGGGATTTTTTTAATCCTTTTTTCTTTAGACAAAAAATCAATAAATCTTAGGAAATTCATATCTCCTTAACCGATCATCCGATTGACTCCGTTTAACTTTCAAAATTCCTCAAAATTCATGATCTATCCAATGGCACGCTTAGTGGTCTATAATAGGATCTTTTCTTTGGTCATTTTGTTGAGTTGTCTCGTTCCGCGTGTAACTTCAGAGCTCAAGGAGTCCTAGTGCACGGAGTGCGAGGAAGAAGCTCAAGATCTCGAGCAAAGCAAGTAACCTTTAATCAATTGAGCCCATAATTTCAAATTAGGTAATTTCATTTCTTAAAATATGCATCTCTAGGTTACACTCGAGATATTGGTTGCGGTTTGCAATATAGCCAGCAGGCCTTACCTATAATTGTTGTATTTGTCCTCCTTAATATTTGGATTACTTGTAACTCCCTTGTTGCCTATTATGTTAGGTCTCGGTAATCGTGCCCTCGGGCATGAGTACCGATGGCCCTCCTCAAATTTAAAATGATTAACTGGGTAAAACTTGGGTTTACAAAATCCTTGAAAAATCCAGCACCTGGGTCGGTGCCTTGAAAATAAAATGAGTTTTCAAAACTCGCAGTGCGAAAGACATACTGGTGGTACGGTTTTCTCATTCTCACCCTTAAGGACCAATTCCTTTTGGAATTTCATCCAAACATAACAAGTGCGACCACATGAGTGAGGTGGGACACCCCTGGCTGAGTAATTAGCTAGGCCAGAAAAATCTTGATGCCAAGGGACAAGTGGATTTGTCGAGGTGGTGTCGAGGATGACCCTTGGGCTTCCTGGCACAGTATGGTCTAGGACCTAACCTGGTGTTAGTTCGGGGGACCCCTCCCGTTGGCATAAGGAGACCCTGAGTCGACTTTCGAAATGCCTTGTTATGAAAGCCACAAAGTCACCAGGTGTGGCTGTTCTGCATGAGCTGGGTGACCCGGATTAGTAATGTCGTGTGGATAAAATGTACCCCCTCTGCAGAGGTTAACAAACTGTTCGAACAGTCGTGCCCATGGTCATGGGTAAATGTGAGGTAATTTCTTAGTGTAGTTTTACTTGACTGCTGCTTTGTGAACTTTTATTGGTTTAAGGGTATCTTTTCAAGTACTTGACTTATGGCTATCGGGAACAGCCGGACTTGGGAAGTCCTCATATCTGTTGGCAAGGAGCCACTCAAGCAGATGCAATCAATGAATACAATTCACAAGCTCTGGCCAGATGAGACACACTCTCTCATCCGCGTCGTTGAGAAGCACTCACTTACTCACTTAGTTGATTCTAAAAGTTTTAAACTAAATTGAATGAGAAAATAACCAGCCTTCCTTTGAAGCTTGCATTAAACACTTAATTCGCATGGCTTGGTGAGTACTCCCGTACTCACCCTTGCTCTATATAAATAACCCCCCTAGTTCTCGAAGAAGAGGAGATAGATCCAGCTGATGAGGAGTTCTTCCAGGAGCAAGCAAGCTTCAAGCTGTAGTAGGGTTTCGGCTTAGTTCTGGCTTAGTTCCCAAGTCATGCTTGTGGCTTTGGGCTAATCTCTGCTTTTGTCTTTTTTAATGCAATTGCGAACTCGGGGTCTGTTCGTAGTTTCAGCGATGGTTGTATCTCTACTCATAATAATGAGACTTTTGTTGCTGTGATATTCTATTTTCTTGTTGTACCAACACTGTTTTCTGGGACTGATACAGATTCACAGGTTAATTTGAATCACCTTGCTCTGGTTCCCGCTCGGGACTAGTTTGGGACGTGACAACACTCCACTACTCTTATTGTCATTGTAAATTAGCCCTTGAAATTCTTACTATTAAAAGAAATCAAATCTAATGGAAAGACATGTATAAAATCAAATTACTTTAGGCAACACATTTCATGAAAAATATACCTTTTTATTTACTTTAGGAAATTTTATACCATATTTTCTTTTATCTGTAACATAGCACGAGCATTCAACTAGTGAATACAATCGCAAGCATGTTTTTCTGCATGCCATCAGCTCATCAGGAATTTTGTCCATTATATTCATTTTGTTTGTCCCATTCTTTCGCAAAATAGAACAACTCTAGAAACAATGATCTGTTGTCCCTGTGGAGAAAAGATAAGAACTGGAAATGTACGAGCTGAAATGGAATATAATAGTGAGTAGATTCGATGACATCTCATTAAGCTTTTGGAAACCAATTCATGGTTTCACCAAACGTCAAATTGAATCAATAGCCAATTTTATCACAACTTAAAAAAAAAAAGTTGTGCAACATGACATGAAAATTAACAGTAAACCGATAGGGATGGATAGATTATAAGCTTACAAAATATTCAAAAGCGCCACCAACAGTTAAAAATCCTGCCACCAATAGCATAAAAGGCACATCCGATTGTTGTATTGGAACCCTTTCTATCTTAGTACAAAGGTGCGCAAGCTTTTTTTGTACTCCAGGAAAAAACAAGGCCCATCGGATTTTAGCATTTGCGAATTATATGGACATTCATTGTGTAATTTTTCTTTAATATCTCAAAGAGCAGAGATCTCCTATCCGCAGGTAGTTGTCCTGCACAAATCTTTTCCAACCTTGAGTGAGCTTTCTAGATCTGTTCTTGTATCTGTAAAACCGCACTTTCCAACTCTTGTCTCGGTGTCGAAGCATCAGTTCTTGGCCATTATTGTATGGAAGATATGCATCGTCATATTGTTGAGTTATTTCCTAGTTATAGAGGAAAAGGACTGTTAGTATTTATGGTTAAAAAATAAATATATGTTCTACTATTTTTGCAACTTATACGGGGGTATATTGTGTTTAATTTCATGCCTAGGTTCTGCAATGTATTCACATTAATTAATTAAATATTAGGTGAGGAATGAATGAATCAGATTTATTGGGGCTTAACAATAGTACGATGGATAAATTTCACTAGCTTATTACCTTCAAAAATCTAACCCCCTAAATATCTCAATATAAATCTAAAACAGCCCATGTAGGATTCATACAACTTCGTCTTTTTCAGAAACAGAATTTCCATCAAGGGCCAAAAGGAATTAGTTCAGCAACTGGAACAAACTAAGGACTGTGAAGTAGTGTCTCACAATGTACTTGCAATGCTAAACAACTCCGCTGCAGGATTATCTTTTTTAAAAAATAGTATGTACAGTGAATATAAATTAAATATTCATTCAAGAAGAGATACTGCTACTCATAAGAGCACAAGGGCTTCCAAAAACATTGCATTTTGTTATGACATTCCCATACATTGGGGTTTTGGAATGTATAGCTTGCATCTTTTCTTTCATCTTCTTCTCCTGAACCCCAGGAAGACAGGTTCCACGAGGGAGAATGCAACCTGGCAAAAAATGAATTTCCACAACTTCTGAAGATAACATTTCTCTTTTCCCCCAAAAGTATGACTTATGTGCAATCATTGAACATTTGTGCTAATATAAAGTTTTGATAATCTGAGTTATTACCTGAAAACTTAGATGGGGTGTTTGATGACCTGGTGTTTCCAATCTTATTCCCCACAGATGAGGTATCCTTTTGCATCCAATGTTTATTTCCTTTTGATTGATCGTGACTACTTTATAAGATATCAGTGTGTTCTTTCCACCCTTGTCCAACATGATCAATAGCATTTTCCATAGAACATGATGTCGATTTCTCACAACCTCTAGGATCAAAGATTAACACTTGCAACAGAAAGTCCCCATTGTATTTGAACACCAGGAAGTCACCCATGTTTAAGTCATGAGCATTAACAAATGACTCCCATCGAAAGTGTAACCGTTGCGAGGCTCTAGCTTAATAGTTTTTGTTGTCGCCCGTTTGAAATGGTGTGTAAATTTATCGGGTATGGTCTGCAGCAACAAGGTAGATAAGATATAATTTAAAAAACAGCACTTTTGAGGTGAGAAAGTAGGATAAAAGTTTTTGCTATAAAGAGTTTGGTTCATATGGCCAACTAAAGAGTAACTTCCAATTTCTCAACAAAAAATCTTTTTTTATTCAGTTGTACAGACCCCTACAACACTTTGGATGAAGCACCAAAATGTGATGTTGCCCTGATCTCATGATGCGCCAAAGTAAGTTTTCGTGTGCATTTTTAGTCAAGATAGCTTACCATTCTCTTACGGAAATCACCAATCATGACCTTGAAGAAATACTTTTCTTGATCATTCTTAGCCGTGGATCTTGTGTTAGGCTTCCTCATCTTCGACCACACCTACACAAAACATTTTTGGTATTGGCTCTTGTACATAAAATTTTCCACCTCACCGAAAAAAAAAATTAGGTCTTGGCTATATATTTTGGCTTTCGTCAGTATACATATTGCTTGCTTTCCATGAGAGAATTATTTAACGACACGAGAACCACGCTTTGTCATATTTCAAAAATGAGGGGAAAAAACAGAGTGATGAATAGAGCAGGAGGAGCCTTGCCGGAAGAAACGAAGATATGCAGATAGGAAATAAAGTTGCAGGAAACATTATGCTTGTTTGCTTCAGAACGAAACACAAGTTTCGGAAACAATGAATATACTATATGCAAATGCAAATACCAAGATTCACCAACCAGAAATCAGAGCATGCCCCGAGATTGCTTCTGGGTGCTGTTCACAGCAGCAGAAAGGGGAAGATGAATTCTGCAGGAGCAAGGAGAACAAGCCAAGCCGGATGTGTAAATTTAAGGAGGTAATGGGGGAAGGCCAACAGGTTCTAGACTGTCCAAATTCCAAACTTCCAATGGCTAGATAGCAGCTTTAAAGTATGAGCGTTAAATATTCTCTGGTGTAATTCCAAATTTTCAATGCAGATATACTGCCGTCCAGATGCGCATTTGTGGAGTGAAGAGCCATAAATACTACTAACAGTGCAACTCGATCTACTTCTTCAGATAAGACATATCGATAATTTTTAACTGAGCCACTATCACTAGCTATTTGTATTATTTTGTTTCAAAATAAAACTATTTTTCTACTTATCCTCTAATTTCAACCAATCACAATCGTTCTCCATTTAATTTTTTTATCTATTTTATTTTCTCAACCAATCAACAAATAGGAAGAACTAACATTTTTTTCACGTATATTAATTACAAATAACATAGTTTCACATGTATTGAAGAAATACTATGAATGCAAGAATTATACAATAAAGTGAAGAAAAAATGAGCCAGCATGCAAAGAAATATACATCTAGCGAATCATATGCAAGTACACGGATTGATGGGCTCACAAGTCAGCTCAAACCGATTTAAAGTGGGGCCAAACCACCGTGCACTACCTTAGGGACCCACATGTCAGTCTCTGGTGAAAGGCGGTTGAGAGAGGTGGGCCCAGGGGTCGATCGACCTGGCCTCCTCTCATCTCTGCCCTCTACGTGGTGATCCCTGGTTGGTTCCTTATGGCGGTTATGGATAGCAACCGTCATTAGCCATCGTCATTGGGGCTATAAAAGGAGATCACTCCCTCACTTCACAACACACACTCAAGGAGCAATTCTCTCTATCTTACATTGTATTCTCTATAGTGTTAGTACAGTTAGGCTTAGAGTAGTCTTCGGTTCTATAATCTTCTTAGAGATTCCGATATGTTTTTAAGTATTTATCTTCTTGTAAGACTATAGTTGCAATAATAGAATTATCTTTCTTATTTAATTGCATTTATAGTTCATATGCTACTTTATTAATTATGTGTTCTATGAATAGTTTATACTTCATAATCTGCTTCATTTGATTAGGCTAGTTGATCGATGCTACGTTAACGGTCCAATGATCTTATGGGTTGCACTAGTTCTAACTTGTCCATTCGAAGGGTGGGAATCCCTAGGGAATTAGTGTCATTATTTATTAACATAAGCATGGTGCTTAGGTTAGTTAAATACCGGTGGATGTGGGTATGTTCACGAAAAGTGAGTTAGGCGACAGATGGTGACGGTCATGTTTGTTCTTTGTATTCCTCCAGGTATGACATAAGAGTTCGTAAAATGCCATAACCATATTGGCAGATCAACAGGAAGTGATCTCTTGGTAGTATCTGAGAGCCTAGAACTAAGTCTTAGCCTTGTAAATATGTAATTGTTAAGTGTATACTAAACATTAGTAATATAGAAGTACATATAAACCTTAGCTCTCTTTTGTTCTTCTCCACTAACCATTGTATTATTATAGAGATGAATCTCATGTGTGTCGTACTATCCAAATATTATTATTATCATTAACCCTTGTTTAGGCTATGTTATATATATTAACTATAGCATGATTACAAATATATGAACTCTCTCTTTACATCACCGTCTTCCCTGCGAAAAAATAAATACGATACCCTTGAAATACTTATAGGTGAAATGCTTCGGCGTTATTCGTGAGCTTGCGGATTTATCTATGATCGTATCAAATACAAACAATGAGCATATGTTTTATACTGTTTTAAAAAAAATGGTACACGGTGGATGCCGATCATGCCGCTTAGGTGCTGTGTGCTCCAATACCAAGCAACATCGTGACAAAGTATTTATTTATGCACTCCATATGTTATAAATATGAACCTGCATATAAGATAAGCTTAGATGGTGGCATCCTATAGAATGAGTTGGGAACATTTGAAAAATGCAGATAGACGTATATATATTTAAACTTTGATGCCCAGTAATTGTTGGGATACGCATAGGCTATGATAGCATAAATCAAAATTTTTCTATTACGTAAATCAGGAACCATGTAAGTATGAGATCATAGATCGTTACCACTCGAGGCGCTGTGCAGTGGAAGTAGGTGCTAAGAAGCCGAAAGAACGTTGGCGACGTAGCGCGCGTTGATGTAGAGGAAGTAGTAGATCGCAGCAACCTGATCTTTTTCTCCTCGTGCGTACGCCCCACCATGCTCTCACGTCGATCAGCACCGCAGACTAGCGGCGTCTCTATCGATATCCACACGTCCAACGATGAAACACGTCGCACGGTCGTGTTAGCGCCTGTGTGCAGCTAGGGTTTTGCTCGGGTGGGAGGAAGTGACGGCTAGGGTTTCTCTATATCGACCAGCCTCATCACCTGAAGGATATATATAGGATCCATAACTGGGCCTCTGAAGCCCATAGGAGTCCTACTCGGATCTCTATCCGAATTGAGCAAATATTGGATCTTCATCCAATCCCTTTATTCCGTCTCGTTAAGTGTGCGACCCTGTAGGTTCATGTACACTCGGCTGCAACCCAAAAACTCCATTTCGGTCCATGTGTCAACAGCGGCCCCTAGCAGAACATATTCGGGCATACATAAAGATCATATCGGCTGAACCTCTAGTGTATACTTGTATGAATCCCTTTGCCCCACGATATCGATTAAGCTCAAGACTAAATATGTGTCATCCTTTAATAGCTCAATCATTCACTCGATTCTGTAATAGATTATTTAACCTGCGATTGACTCCTCAATCATTTTTGGCATGGCCATGCACTTCCATAATCTATAACATCGAGGGGCCCAGAGATATCTCTCCAAGGGAGGGGCAAATCTCATCTTAATTATTCATATCTCACTATATGTTTTATAGCATGTCCGAAGACTACTTTTATAACTACTCAGTTACCGAGTAGTGTTTAGCAGCCCCTAAGCAAGCTACTACACATGTTGAGAATCATGATAATTTCAGGTCTAAGGATTCTACACCAACACTAATATGAGACCACTGATGGCACATCACATATAGCTCTTGCAGTGTCTCATGTTGGGTCTATCCAACAACATATTCTCCAACATATGTTCATATTATTAATTTGGTATCTTCATACCATGATCCATGAGACATGATTATCAATCAATGAATGTGCTGATCATTGAACCATATTTGTTCCATATATGGTATTTGATTAAGGATCCTTTAGAAATAGTAACATACAACATAAATAGTCTCATGAACGAATCACATATTCATTAATCAATAATAAGTTATCTATTTCAAGGAACAACGTATAACAAAGAAATAAACATAGTATGTGATACAATCATCTCTATGATTATCTCTAGGGAATATCACCAACAGTCATTACATGTGGAGAAATGGAACGCGATCTAATGCTAATTTGCTACAAATCACTTATTGAGGATAATCATGGAGGTTAATAAATTCAGTATGAATTTATAACTCTTTTTTTTCTTTATTTGATCTGGAGATTAATTAACCAAGCATAGTTATCAAAAGAATAGGCACATGAGTTCTCAGCTTTTTGAGACCTTTTTTCTAGAAGCTTCTTGATTGGTCCAATGATTTTCTATTCTCATGGATGAGTCTTGATAGGTCCAACATACATTACCCATGTAGAGATCCAACGGTGTATTTTATTTTACCAGATGCATCCAATGGTTCTTCTATTCTGGATGAGTGGCTCATCTTCCATCCAGAAAGCTTGCTACTTTCACCTATTAAGATAACATCAAGGCTCCAACATAATGGTATAAAATCAAAGTGTGTTTGATTGTTATTTTATGATGAATGATTGGCACGTGGGATAATTAGTTTTGATATTTGGAGATTATTGGCGAAGTGGTTTTGCAGTCGGTCAGACTGAGGGTTGTGTACCGATCAGACCGGGGTTACGTTGAATAGGATTTTCAAATGATGAACAGGTGTTTTCGATCGTGTGGACCAGTTAGACTGGGCCATGATTGTCGGTTAGACCGACATGTGTTGCACGGTTAGACCAGCCAGCCCGACGGTCTGACCAGTCGGCTTTGTGTCAGTTTCGGTTTCGGGTTGTTTATTTAGATACTCGTGATTATCTCATGATTATAACTTCTAGATTATTTTTATACGTATGTAATACTGTTTGTATTAATGTTGAGCCAAATTAGAGAGAACTTATGCTCGGATATGGTTTCTTGTTTGATTCACGTGTAGATGTGTCTTATGCCTCAAGATAGCATTTTCGGTGATGGATCGGGAGTCAACTTGGGAGAAGATGATGTCTGGACGATCAAGATATCATGTGGGATACTTAGGCTAAAGAACAATGCACGTGGTTGATGAAGATTTCATATGGCATACGATGAAGATATTGTGTGCGTATGAGATGAGGAGTTAAATTTGGAAAGAGTCCAAATTTGATATAATTGATTTTGTAAAGTTTGTTTCTTGTATGGAAAGGTTCCCTAGGGGATGAGGACTTCTTGTACAATTTGGATTCGTGGCTTTAGGCTACCTTTCTATGGGTATAAATAGAGAGGGAGGTTGAGGCCTCTCGATATCGATTTTGAGATAGTTGAGTTGAGAGAAAAATTAGAGTTTTAAGTTTAGTCGAGATTTGTGAGAGGAGTGTTGTTGTTGTACTTTGTAAACATGAATAGAAGCAATAAAGTTCAGTCCACTTTAAGAGATCTTCGATTTGAGTTTGCTTGGGTTTTCGACAGTCACACCGACAACATCGCACCGGTTAGACCGACGGATCAACGACGGTTAGACCGGAGACGGCAAAGGCGACGACATGCGACAACAAACGGTTAGACCAGAGCTTCAATGTCGGTCAGACCGAAGGCTTCCAGGCGATCAGATCGGCGCATCTACTCCGATCAGACCGATTGCCATAGATTCAAAAGTAACTTTTAATTCCGCTAAAAGTTTTGGTTTTTGGGCACTTCAACCGTTCACTCCCTCTCTGGTTGGCTTAGTTCTTGCTGTGCGATCCTACAAACGGGAGATATTCTTTGCCAGATTTTTATGTGAATTTCATTCTTTTGAAAGTCCCTAAAACATTTTAAGCATAACAATTTTTAAGGAAAAATAATGACTGAAGAAGAAGGAGCAGGAGACCTGATAGTTAGCATTAACTTTACATTCGATTAATGGAATCATGAAATATTCTGGCAACATAGTGTTGGTGATATGCCCTTGAGGCAATCATAGAGATGATTGTATCACATACTATGTTTACATCTTTATTATACGTTATTCCTTGAAATAGATAACTTATTGTTGATCAATGAATATGTGATTCGTTCATGAAACTATTTATGTTATATGTTATTATTTCTAAAGGATCTCTGATCAAATATCATATATGGAACAAATATGGTTCAATAATCAGCGCATTCATTGATTGATGATCATATCTCATAAATCATGGTATGGAGATACCAAATTAATAATGTGGACACATGTTGAAAAATATGTTGTTGGATATACCCAACATGAGACACTGTAAGAGTTATATTTGATGTGCCATTAGTGGTCTCATATTAGTGTTGGTGTAAAATCCTTAGACCTGAGATTATCATGGTTCCCAACATTTGTAGTAGCTTGCTTAGGGGCTGTCAAACACTACTCCGTAACTGGGTAGTTATAAAAGTAGTCTTCGGACATGCTATCAAACATCAAGATGGGATTTGCCCCTCTCTTGGAGAGATATCTCTGGGCCCCTCGATGTTATAGATTATGGAAGTGCATGGCAATGCCAAAAGTGATTGGGGAGCCAATCGCAGGTTAAATAATCTATTACAGTATCGAGTGAATGATTAAGCTATTAAAGGATGGTATATATCTAGTCTTGAGCTTAATTGATATCATGGGGCAAAAGGGTTCATACAAGTATACACTAGAGGTTCAGCTGATATGATCTTTATGTATGCCCGGTGGGTCAATATGTTCTGCTAGGGGCCATTGTTGACACGTGGACTGAAAAAAGTTTTCGGGTTGCAGCCGAGTGTATATGAACCTACAGGGTCGCTCACTTAACGGGCCGGAATAAAGGGATTGGATGAAGATCCAATATTTGCTCAATTGGGATAGAGATCCGAGTAGGACTCCTATAGGCCTCGGAGGCCTAGTTATAGATCCTATATGTATTCTTCAGGTGATGAGGCTGGTCCAAGAGAAAAAAAAACCTAGCCGTCACTCCCTTCCCGAGCAAAACCCTAGCCGCGCACGGGCGCTAGTACGATCGTGCGACGTGTGGATACCAGTAGAGGCGCTGCTGGTCTGCGGTGCTGATCGGCGTGAGGACACGACGGCATGTATGCACGAGAAGGAGAAGGTCGGGCTCCTGCGATCTACTACTTCCTCTATATCGACGCGCGCTACGTCGTCAACGTTTCTTCGGCTTCTTAGCACTTACTTTCACTGCATAGCGCGTCGAGTGATAACGATCTATGATCTCATACTTACATGGTTCTTGGTTTACGCAATAGAAAAATTTTGATTTATGCTCTCGTAGCCTATGCGTATCCAAATACATAGTACTACTAGCGCACAAAAGGCATGTTAACAGAACTCACCATGCTGCAAGCAAAGCATGGTGTTAACAATCAGGCTACTAGGATAGCAAAACTATGAACAGATGGATTATACATACATTTCACTGATTCAACCTACATATATATACTACAAACAATTCAACAGAAAAGCACAAACACACCAACCTAAGAGATCTACAGAAGCAGTGACTATTTTCGGATGATTTGGACGTTCATCGTGAACGGGTTCTCGTTAGTCAGCAATTCAAAGAGGCATGTATCACCTATCTGCAGTTCATTGTCTATTGTGAATTTTCTCCACCCTTTTGAAAGCATTCTCAATTTGCGCTTATTGATACGAAACTGCACTTGCCACCTCTTGCCATGTCGTTGAAGCATTAGCATTTGGTCCTTGCGTGGAAGATATTTGTTGGCATATTTCCTGCAGATAGTCTGATTGCAGAGTACGAGAAATGTTTTAAATCGAAGCTTCAAACAAAATTTTGACAACTAAACCGAATGTCGTGTGCTTCCAACTGATAATAACAAATTACAACAGATAGTATGTAGTTGTGAGTTCACAGAAAAAAAATTGCATTCCTTAGCAAAATCTTCTTACCAGAAAGCAAGGCTGTCGAATAATGCTGCTTTTTGTCATGACAGACACAAAAACAGGGTGGTTGGAATGAACAGCACGGGCCTTCTCTTCTACTTTCATCTTGTGCATCTCAGTTAGTGGTCTGTTAGAAGGTGGGAACACATAACCGGTTGCTGCAGGTGTTTCTTGATCATCTTGTGAGGAAGCATGTTCTGTACTGAAAAAGAGAAGAGATTATGCATGGTGTTGAAAAATGTAATCAAGAGAGTATAATCAAGGGGAATGGTTGATGGACCTGTCTTCATCTTCTTGTTCCACTTGTCAGTGCCATCCATTTCAGGTTGATTTTGCCTTTCGGTTGTTAGCGGTTGCGTTCGAAGATGGTCATCAGAGCTGCTTAAAATTTCAGTTGGGACTCCTTGCCTGTTTTGGACATGGTGACCGACGGTGTCGTGTGATGATGCTTTCACACAACCACTTGGATCAAAGATTTTAACCTTAAACTGAGAATTGCTAATGTATCTGAATACCAGGAAGTCACCCATCTTTAGGTCATGAGAGTTGGCAAATTCAGCCCACCCTTCTGTAAGGACTAACTTATTTGAACATTTGTCAACAAGGACACTGCAAGTGTTACCATTACATTCCTTCAGCTTGATTGTTCCTTGGATCTTATCTCTGAAATTTTCTGCAAACTTGTATGGTATGGTCTGCAACAACAAGAATAAAAATAAAGCATTCATGAGGGCCCTTTTAAATTGTAGGAACGGAAAAATGGAGGAATAGAAAAAACATAGGATTCTGACAGAAATGTAAGTGTAAAACAGATGATTGCAAACCATAGAAAAAACACAGAATGGTCGTTTAATTGGACCGTAGGAAAAACGCAAGAATCGGATGAGAGAGATAGACTCAAAGGAATTTTTCCAAGAGGTTGGATCTCTTGCTAAATTTTCTCTAAAACCTACCTGCGATGAGTCATTTCATAGGAATTTTATAGGATTTAAAAAACTTCAATCCTTTGAATCAAAGGGCTAAATAGAAAAATTCCCTATAAGATTTCAATCCTATGAAATTCCTTCGTAAATCCTTTGATTCAAAGGGGCCCTCACAGTTCTTTTGTAGTAAGGAGAAAAAACACAAAGATAGTGTTCAGAATATCATTGTCAAGATATTGCCAAATGGAAAATGTTTGATTGAGCAGGAGCTTCTGCCTCATTCTAAACATCACCAAAAAAAATATCAATGTTTTATGTAGTCCTGTAGTTTATAATAAGTAACTAGAGGAAAAAATAACAAGAACAATGTGAATGTCTCTAGCATGCGCTTTCATATTGGTGTCTTTTGGACAAATGCAAAATATGAAGCTGTTGTGGATGATTAAAATGTTTACTTTATCAAGTGGTGGCTACTCAATTCTCAAGAGGTTCGGTTAATTCATTAGAGTCATGTATGTGAGACAGGAATCAGGATGAGCCATATTCCAGTGAAAAATTACAATCTTCAAATGCTAATCTCTCATGTGCCAAACTGGAATACATCACATCGAGTAGTATGCAAGGGTTTTTCTTCTTTTTCTTCTTCTTCTTCTTCTTTTGGAGATGGTAGTATACAAGTTTCTATTGACATATTTGCCAAGAAACCAACAGGTAGTAAAAATAAACGAGACTTGCTTACCATTTGGCGTCGAAAATCACCAATCATAACCTTGAAGAAATACGTGTGCTGATCATCCGTATCCCAAAAACCCCGCCGTCTGCATCTTTCACAATCAGACTTGCTCATCCTGTGGTCTGTCTAAAACAAAAGTACCAAAGATTAAAAAAACGAAAACTACAGTTTTGCATACGAACTGCGACAAGAATTGAAATCAAAAGAAGCCAAGCGCAAAGAAAGAAATTACCTGCTTGCAGGAGCAGAGAGCAAGGAAGAGCAGTATATGAGCAGAGGGAAGGATGCCTGCAGGGAGGAAGGAAACATATGCATCGGCAAGCTCGTCGAGACTGAATATAAAGAGGAGTGGAGTGGAGTGGAGTGGAGTGTGGGCGACGCAAGGAAGAGTGGCAGTTGTCAGTTTTTTTTTAGCACCGTCACACTCACACCAGTCTCGACGAAACAAGACAAGAGAGAGGTGAAGAATCGCATTGACTGGTTGAATATTGACTTACTACATGGAAAAGAAAAGATAGAACTGCAACTGCTTTGGGGGGAAACGGATGAATGGAACTCCTAAACAGTAGTACGATTTTGCAAAAAAGAACTTTTTATATATGAATATCACTGCTCTAAATCCATTTTTTAATTTTATAGTAGTTAATTCATTTATTTGTACTCTCAAAACATGGATCGTTCAGCTATATCAACACAAGAGACTAAGGATGATAAAATAAGATAGATGGCGACCAAGAAACATGGATCGTTCAGCTATATCAACACAGGAGACCAAGAGATGATAAAATAAGATGGATGACGACCGAGAAACTTAAGTACTCCCTCTATCAGTAAATATAAAGGTTTATGAAGGTGTTTGGTTGAGAGTCACACTTGTATCATCGTCTTTGATTAACTTAGAATAGTGTTTGGTTATTGTTGTGTGGACCCCCGTTTTTGTAACATGAATCACTCGTGTTCATAGTACCATTTTTCTGGATCAAGTAGTCTAATACCCACGATTACATTGCCGAATTATCAAGAGTGCATACACCAATCGTCTTACGCAAAATATTACAATAATAGGCCCGAAGGCAATAGTATAAAACAGGGGACCAACCGGTCCGGAATACAAGCAAAAGCAGAGTTTAGATAAGGCAGCGGCACGCCATTGCCACAGGCAACGACCGGGTCTAAGACCTACAGAGCGCCATCGTCTTCCGTACCCTCCTGGTAGTACTCGTATGGATCTTCGGGAACTCCATCACCCGCATCTGAATGTTTTGCATATAGCAAGAGTGAGTACCAACCATACTCAGCAAGCCACCACAGCAACGATGCACATGATAGGGGGATAGCAAAGAATGGCTGTGGTTCTTTTGCGTAAAGCAAGTTTTGTAAATCTTTTTACAAGCCTAAGACCTAGCATAGACTGATCAAGTTTTAATACCATAGTTTATTAAGCAACGACGGTTCTGTCCACCATCCATTGTGATCCCAAGGATAGCTTCCCGCCATTGTATCGTCATGGTTTTCTGGGGCCTACCCCTTCTTGCTTCTCGAGAAGTTGTACCACCAGCACATAAAAATCATTATGCATACCCATCCCAATCAGGTTAAGAATTTAGAGTCTAGCCAAGTGTAATACATGTCCCGGTGCTCAATGACCGTGAGCACGGCTATTCGAATAGATTTGATTTACTCACACTGCAGTGGATGTACACTTTACCCGTACTCCGTGACTTGCCCAACACATGAGCCGAAGTCCCAACGAATGAGACGCGTCACGGCAAAGCCTTTCAATAACCTCACTTTGGCAGTACCCGCTCCATGAACTTACATCCTCATGCACTCTAGGCGTACACGGTTTCTAGCAGTGAGAGGAGTTCTGGCGCTCCCGGGAGGGAAGACTCACACATGCATTAAGTTATAATTAAGTTTAGGTTTACACATGGCGGTCCTACCAGTGGTTGCTCCACCGTAGGCCCCGCCTCTCATACACATCAAGAAAACCACTACGCAGGGATACTGCCTCCGCTCGGCTATTTACTCCACTAGGTCTATACCCATTCGAGAAGTACGGTTGTACGGGGGTCGTTTCATGCTTAGCTTCATGGCTCGGTCCTTAACTGACCAGGGACGGCACTAGCCTTTACCGAACACCACCCAAATCATCCAGCCGCCCCAGTCGAAAACAGTTGTTTAGTTTTATTTTCCTTTCACAAATCATGTAATCATTGTCATGGCAATGTGGCGCTCATGTCTCCACATGCCGCATTCAACTACCTTCCCAAAGGTAATTGCCCGAGCATATAGCATTTAATAAACATGAGAATGCATGAATCTAAATTAGCATTGCTAAGCATTTGTCATAAGTGACTAAAACATCACACGCATTTAAGGGTACAAGGAGATAAGGTAAACAATAGTCAAAGGTATGGCATAATAACAAGTAGGATATTCACCATTTGCATGCAATTTTATTTGTAAACAAAGTAAGTTCGCAATTGGGATCAATATGTTCAAGGATTAGTGATGACTTGCCTTGCTCGAATCCCTGCGGGTCTTGATCTTCAGGCGGACTCGCAACTCCCTCGGTGTCTAGAGTTACGTGCGAACGAAATTGAATTCGATTAGAATTCAATTAAAATCCAACAAATCCGATTAAAGAAAAAGATCGAACGAGAGCGTCGAATGCTAATATCGATTTCATTTATTATTTATGAAATAGTTCTATTCCGATTTAGAATTCATTTTGGTCCTAAAATATTTGCGTTAGTCGATTAGAGTATTAATCCGATTTAGTTTAAACGGTTCCGATTAAATTAGATCCCGATAATAATAATAATTAACCCTAGACGATAAATAATTGACTAAGTAATCGCAACGGCTAATTAAGCGGATAACCTAATTAACGAGTAAAACTAATTAAATGAATGACTAAATAGATATTTAAATACGTAACGAAAGGCAACGATTATTTTTGAAAGTTTAGAAATAACCGACGAATAAATCCTCCGATTAATATATACGCGAGTTAGCAAAATCTAATGAATAAAAGCCTAAATAATCGACTAAATAACCCGCTAAAGATATAATCAATTATAGGAATAATCTAATTAAATAAATAGTCGCATTTAAATAATCTGATTTATTTCTACGAATTTCTAAAATAATCGACGACGGAATAATCGATTCAACCCGAATATAAATTTGTGTCTAAAATTTAATTTTGATTTTCTAAATCCTCTCTCTCTATTTTCCATTTTTTTCTATTTTTTCTAATTTCTTTCTTTTCCTTTTTCCTTTTCTCTCTTTTCTCTCTTTCTCTCCTCCCAGCTCTCTCTCTCCTGCTCCTTCTTCTCCCTTTCTCTCTCTCCCGGGCTCTCTCTCCCTCGGCTCTAGCGGGCGGCGGTGGCGCAGGGGAGGCAAGGGGGGGGAGAGGGGAGGCTTACCCGGCGGCGGCGGCGGCTCAAGACGGCGACGGCGCGGCTGCTCCACGCGACGACGGCAGGCGAGGCAGAGAAGAGGGGAGAAAGGGGGAAACGGCGGGGGATTGGGGCGGGAAAGAAAGGGGAGCCGGGGGGTATTTATAGGGTCGGGGGGGCGCGGGGTGGCGTCGCACGGCCGGCGCGGGCCGCGAGGTGGCCGGGCGCGGCCGCGGCAGGGGGGGCAGACGGGACGGTGACGCGACGGCGACGGGACGACGCGGCGCGGCAGTGGCGGGCGCGGGGCGCGAGGCAGCCGATGGCGACGGCGACGCGGCGCGGCAGTGAGAGGCGCGGGGCGCGAGGCCGCGGCGATGACGACGGCGACGCGACGAGACGACGCGGCGACGGGACGGCGTGGCAGCGGCGACGGGACGCGACGGGCGCGGCAGTGAGAGGCGCGCGGCGGCACGGGGCTCCAAGCGGCCGAGCGGCGATGACGACGTGCGGCAGCGGCGACGCGACGGCCTGCAGCGGCGCGGGGCGGAGGGCGCGGCTAGGCGCGGCGACGGGATGGGCTAGGACAGGGTCGAGCATCTAGGGCGCAATGAATAGTGACTTTTTTATATTTTTCTGATTTTGAGTTGATTTTCAATTTAAAATTCATCCAAAATTTCATAATTTCACCTAATTGAATATTGTTCAATATTTGTATTATTCCTAAAGATTTCACCCAAGATTTTCATGTTTCCATATTTTTCATTTATATCCATTATATATATATATAATATATGTCTATATATATATATGTATATATATATATAGGATATATATATATATAATTCCCATTTAAATTTATATTTCCCAATTATTTTTATGACATTTAGGTAGAGCACTTTATTTACCACTAATTTGCCCTACTTTTATTTGTATAGTTTTAGTTCAATTTATACCCTTAATTATTTATTTAGCCGATATTCCGTTTTAGGGTTTGTAATTAAATGAATTTCGATAAATCTAAACCTCGCAAATAAAGATTCAAATAAACGAGCGATAAAACACGGCATGATGCAATTCGATTTAAAAGTTTTTCGTAATTTCGTATTTTAAGGTTTCGATTTCGATGGTCGAATTTCCAGGGCGTTACATGTTGTGATGTGCCACACTTTTTAAGAAATTACACCCATTTGTCATAGTTTCATTTTCTTGCCACAACTTGCCACAAGTGTGGCTTAACACTTTGTCCAAACTTCTGTGGTTAAGTGAGGGTGTTATCAAAAAATGCCTTATGACCCTTTGATTTGTCCATAAATCTATATCATTTATATAGTTGATGTTCACTGACTCATAAAACTCAATATGCAAGTATGTTATATCATCACCCACTAACAATTATTATTTAGAATATTTTAAATCACATGCAAGTATGCCACATCATCACCCACTAGCAATTACTCTCCCCGTTTCAAAATATAAGAAATTTTGGGTGAATATGACATATCCTAATACTACAATCTAAACAGAAAGTACTAGGATGCGTCATATCCACCCAAAATTTCTTATATTTTGAGATGAAGAAAGTATTATCTAGGGTATTTTAAATATCATACAAATATGATATATGATTTATAATTTTATTATATTTTTAAAACTTAATATACAAGCAATGTCAAATCATTATCTTCACATTATTTTCATATTATTTAAACATATACATCTATCATTTATATAATATATAACATACATTTATCCACATATCTGCTGCAAAGTGCGGGGCATCAACCACTATTTCAAAATAGTGGGTCCACCAGTTTATTAGATTGTCACTTGTCAGTTTAGGAGCGTTCGTAGAACGTGGCGTGCCGGACACTCAGTAGAAAGTAGAAACACATGTATGCGTACACTGCAGGAGGATACATACATGCGTTTGTTTTGTTTGGAGATATATTCATTCGGCCCACTATCAGAAGGCCCACTATCAGAAGTACAGGTAGAGCGTACTTATTTAGGTGGGCCGGTGTGGGAGAGGAAAAGGAGGTAAATTGTGGAGTCTTTTTTAAAAAAAAAGATAAATCTAATATTTGAAAATAGTAGTCCACCAATTTACTAGATTGTCACTTTGTCAATTTAGAAGCGTTCGTAGAAAATCACATGATGATTTAGGAGTGTTTGTAGAAGGCCACGTGACGGCTCAAAGCATTTTTAAAAAGTTTAATGAAGTTTTACTATATAATATAATATATAATATAATATAATAGATAGATTGTAATATGATATGTAAACAAACACATCAATTATAAATTTATATTTTTATAGAATAAAATAAGTAAAAAAATACACAATATAGCACAACAACAACAACGCAACCTTAATCGGTTTGTTTGGCGACTTGAGGAAAGAAGATTGGGAATTTAGACGAAGGATTTGATGGTGAGATTAACATAAGAATTTAATTTTTAGTCCCAATCTCTTGTTTGGTAGAGGTGGTGAGAATTGATAGGGAGTTTAGTTAGAGATTAAATCTTTAATGAAAACGAATGGTTGAAATTTGTTTAGGCAAAGTAAAAGAGAAATTCCCTCCCAATTATCATCTTCTACCCAAATGTTGAAAAAGAGAAAGTTCTTTTCTCAATTCTCTATCCCTGTCCCATCAAAACTCTCACATCTTTCAACCATATAAAACAATTAATAGCCCCGTTCCTTTAAACTTCCAGTCTCTCATAAAAACTCTCCTGTCTAAACAGGTTGAATATGTCAGCTATTAGTACAGTATCATTTTTAACTGCGAATTGAGGTTTCATTCATGCGGCGGAACCTGTTTACCGGACTCGAATCAAAGACTTAGCACGAGCATATTCGTATTTATTAAAATTTAATCCCAAGAGGTAGTACAGGCACACGGGGTGTGAGACCAATTAAAGCACATGACCGTACCCACGCGAGTTTAGGCCTCTAATCTTGTATAAGGGATTTGGGATCCCAAGGTGAGCAAAGGACAACAGGGATTACATATTAGCAGCAACTTTTCAGCTTATTTTTATTCCCCAACGTCCCCTATTCCAAAAGAGAGAAAAAACATGTATTTTTGCAGTTTATCTAATGTGCCAATCCAATCATCGCCTCCCTTCATTCCTTAATTTCTACTAAAAAGGGCATAATCTATTTATGGACGGAGGGAGTATCATTGTGTCAGTGCTAACACGAACATGCTATTCCAACATTTCCTGGACATAAACATCACAACGGCATCACAATGCCTACAGAAAAGGGAATTTCCTAATTCTTCAGCACCCATGACTTGAGTTATCACAAAAGGAACTCCGTAATGACCACTAATCGTTACTTAACGTATAGAAGAAACCAGTTCAGGAAATCCAAGTAGGCGTAGCTGGGCACAAAAGTAAAACGTTTGTAGGCAAATTAAAGCATAGGAACCAGAACTCCTTTGCCCAAGGAATGGCCGTACAGTTCACATAAGTTCGGTGTTTTGAGATCTCTTCAAAGACTGAAAATTTTACCTGCATTTCAAGAAACATACATGTTAGCTAATAGACACAGCCTGGCGGAAAACTAATAAACACAAAAAAGTGAAATTTTAAACATCTGAACCGTGACCATATGAATAGCATTGACTTTGGATGATAGTAAAAATCCTAACTGGATAAAACAGAAAATAACTCAATTGAAGTATACATTCACAAGATTCAGAGGTAAGTGTGTGAGTCTTCTTGAACCTACTTAAAGCATATGAAAAACTTCAATAACTGCTGACAAGGAGACATTCTAATAACAAGAATATGGAATTCAAAAGTTTTAAGGGCATGTTTGGATGGTGGCATGGTGCCCTGGCCTAGGAGCTCTCGCCCAGGCAGGTGCGTTTGGGTGCAGAGCGCTAGGAATCGGACGCCTGAGAGTAATGTCTGGCTCAGGCGAGAATATCAGGGCGTGATCCAAACAGGCCCTAAAACTAGCACATGATTTATCGTCAGCAGTGTGTCCAAAGGGACAGAGAGGGTACCATAATGCATTCCCAATCTCAGCGTTCGCTGTCTCCAACTTTAGACCATCAAGAACTTCACATGCACTCCCATAGTCCTGGTGACAAAAGACTAATTGAACGATCAAAAGGACAACTCAGTACTCATAGCACAAAAAAAAAGTCTTCTTTTCAACCCTCAGTGACATTGCTGTAACCACCCAGATGTAGGGCTTTGGCCAATCAGGCCGCTTTTTACTGCATTCATGAGCATCCAGCAAAGCCTTGCCTCCATGACCCAAGCAAAGGCTCCTATTTGAGAACAAAGTGGCATCATGAGGGTCAAGGTCCATTGCCTACATCCAAGAAGGGAAACAAACAGTGAGCAGATTTTCTGAGAACAGTGAACACTTGGAGCAAAGATATACGCGCAATTCTGTGCATAGACAAACATATATAAAACTTATTTGATCCATTTCAGACTAGATATATTCTACCGTAGAGCTTCTTAGTATTCCTTGAAAATTATGATATGTGAATGAACTTTCTAATGAGTTCAAGTCTAGTTTTGACCAACCCCAGCAACTTTCTTATGAGTTCAAGTCTAGTTTTGACCAACCCCAGCAACTCAAACAGATCTATGATACAAGATTGTAAGACTGACAAAAATATCATAAATCAACCTCAAATTTTTTTTTATTGCAAATTATCTCTTCCCCAAAAATGAAAAACATAGCACGGCTACAATTTGGATCTTGTTCAACTACTAGAAACAACTAGGCCAGCTCAAGCTCAGATGCTGTTAGTAGGACTTGGCTCTTCCATGACTTCAAATCTTACAAGCCACCCAACTACATGTCAAACTGTCATGTATGGTTATACTCTTTCCCTCAAAGAATACTTCAGATTAATGCATTTGCATTCAAGAACAACATAAAACTAGATCAGTTTGTGTTTGCGTGCAATAAACATATATAAAAACTAGATCAGAAACTATACAACAAAATAGAAAAAAGGAAAGGAACCAACTGTGCAAACTAGTCCATAATACCCAACAAGTCCAGCAAGACCAACATCCTAATCCATCTCCCCATTCATGCTATGTTTGTCCTAGAAAGCCAGTCATCAAACACTAAAATACTAGCAGTTGTCAGAAGATGCATGAGCCATCAATTGCAGCCAATGCTCAACCACGCTGCTCATTAACCGCCATCACCATCGATGGAAACAGCTACATGCATTATGGACATCTCTTGTTACATGTATTAGATATCCAAAAGCAGAGAATAGAAATAATCTATTCAGTATAATGGAAACACTAGCACAAAACATAAACTGCCACCTTTTACTACATGCAAAAAGCACATGTGCATTAATTACAGTCAATAAAACCAAAGCACACAACATTAACAAAATAGGCAGACAGTACACCTCAAAACTAGAGGTGCTTCTATATTCAGTTCCTGTTATGACTATAATAAAACAATGTGTAGACAAATAGAAGCAAGGTAAAAAGTGGACTATTGCAGTGGCAATGAGATCAAATCTTACACTGCCAGGAACATGATGGTTGGCACTAACCCCCTCCAGTAAGCAGTGCAAGCACTCAATTGAACCACACTTCTCAGGACCAGCTAAAGCAAACTTAATACCACTAATTGTCTACAGGAATGTTTGGCTCATTGTGATCATACTTGTGGCAGCAAACTTGATGAACACAAGTTTCAAAAACTATTGATAAAGGATTACATATATCCCGTTTTGGATACATTTATAATTAGTTTGCCACAAACCAAACAATGACCAAAGGAAAGCAATTTCTAAGCTTATGCAGAAAAATGTCGAAGCAAAGAAAACAATCCTGGCATAATTCTCTGAAATTGGAAAAATCTAAGATGAAGCTACATTACCTCAATCAGGAGCTTCACACATTTTTCTGAGGCATGATTTACAGCAACAAAGATAGGTGTCATACCATATACCATCTTGTTGTACTGGTGAGAAAATTAAAGACTATTAGTAGCTATAGTTCAATGATGATAATTATGGGATGCATGATAAAACATTAATAGAGTGGTTGATATAAAGAACCATCTTGATGTATAAAGCTTTTAGTGGAGACTTGAGTGATAGAACAGCTTCTATGCAACGAAAAGAAATAAAAATAAGCACATCGTCGACTATGGGATATATATTTTTTTTACCATGTATGGGATATATTATGGTTTGGCCGATTGTTGACTGTAGACTTTACTCAACTCTTAATGCCACTCACAAACAAGTACCAGCACATAGTAGATAATCATCTGTTAGGGTGCATCCACAGAAGGGCAATTGCATCAATAGAAGTTGTTGATGACTCGTTGATTTGCAGTTGGTAAACCATAGTTGACAACATGAATAGTGGAATAGTGATAATCTAGAGAAAGCATAGGAACATTTCCCTTCCACTGAAGCAATGAAACTTTATTTGAAATAAAACCAAGTATAGTTACCAGTCCTTAGGACAACATGTTAGTTATTAGAACTTAAGGCAGAAATAGCATAGAGCTAAACCTACATCTGCATTGTGGTCCAACAATATCTTCATGGCTGCATCCTGCCTTTCAGGAGCAGCAAGATGAAGTGGCGTTCCACAAGTAGTCAACATAAGATCCTTTTGCAAGCAACAGTTTTAACATTTCACAATCACCTAGATAAATAAAAAATAGTCAAGTGCTTTGTTACATAAGAGGATGACTATTAATTTCAACTATAATTTCCTTTTGCAGCTTCATCATGAACGTATGATGCAAAATTTGTATGAATAATTGAAGGCAACCACTTCAGAAAAATGACAAGGCAATAACAGGGGAATTAACATGGCACTTTTTATATGTTGACATATACTTTTAATAATTATAAGAAAATATTTATTTGTATTTTTTATTAATTGAGAATCACAAAAATTATGTAAAATTATGGCTTTCAGAGGATACCTGCCTCCAATATGTAGTGGCGCGTTATAAGATATTTTAATGACAACCGTCAGGGTTTAATTATAGTGTTCGAACATTGTTCACATCCTTACAACCTATTTACCACAGGAAGAAAAAAAGTAACTACATAGCAATGGAAGATAGATTCTAGTGAGGAAGTAATACAGCCACAGAATCAATCACAATAGAAAATACAGAAATTAGTAAAAGACCATGGTTCAAGAAGGCGCTAGGCGCTAATCGGGAGGCTACCCGGCACCTAGCAACACAAGAGCACCCAAGTTAGGTTAGCCGCCTAATGCTAATCATCATGCAGCCACCCAGCGCCTAGCGCTGACTTTTAGAACACTGTAAAAGAGTGCAATAGGGTTGTACAAAACAGAGAAGAGTGCAGTGGGCGACCTGTTCCAGCAGCAGAATGCACAGGAGAATTCCCACCATGGTTCGCTTTATCATGATTGGCACCATGATCAAGAAGATACTTGACAGTGCTTGCATGCTCACCGTGTATGGCACAAATTAGAGGCGTCCTACTCCTACCTGTCAAGCCAACAGGTAAACAAGCGTATCGATCCAAGAAAAGGAATTTTTCTTTTATCGAAATGCAATTTCAGAGGATACCTTCCTTAGTTCCTTTGTCGACGTCATTCACATCCACCTATTCGACCAGGTACCTGCACACCGCCATGCTCCCGTCGGCAGCGGCGACGTGCAGCGCACCTTCCAAGCACAGGAACGCGTCCTATGCTCGCCGCCATGGCAGTCTCGGAGGCTGCCCTTGCCCTTGGCCAGCATCCGCGCCAGAACTGCCGCGGAATCCGACCCCCACCCCCACAAAAAAAAAAAAAGAAATCAAAAGTGGCCGTGGTTGGGGCTAGGGTTAGCGAAGGCCGAAGGGGATCGAGGCGCGGCGCTTACCGTGCATCGGCGAGGGTAGAAGGGACGACGCTGGGCGCCATCGGCGGCGGGCGAGTGGTTGGTAGAGAATCTCAGCGGAAATCAGCAGGGCATTGGGGTGGGTGGTGGGGGGGAAGAAGAGGAGAGAGGAAGGAGAGGAGAGGACAAGGGGCGGAGGCGTACGCGGGAAGCCGGAGATGGGGCAGTGGACAAGGGGGCGCGCGGCGAGGGCTTCACCGAGAAGGATCAGTAAAATTAGCAAGACGATGAGTAAAATTGCTACGAATACGCATAAGCCACTCTCATCGGTAGGCCTAATGCTCGTTATAACTCCTACGGCTTATTAATAAAATTTATATATAATAAAAAATGTCAACCGATAAAGATATTTTTTAGTGATAGAACAGTTATTAGGAGCTGAGCAATAAATTAAAATATTATAATTGCTATATATTATAATTAAAAAAATAATTAAAATTCTTTTTTGGTTTCAAGCCGAAAGCCCGTTCCTTCCTTTCTTTTCTGCTCCAGCTCAGTCCACTGTCCCCTACCTCTGTTCACTTTGCCTGCCTCTTTTTGGGCCAGCCAACAAAGTGGAGCTATAGGCCCAGCTAGCACAACCAGCTGCCTTCTCTCGCTGTAAACCAGACCCACGCGTTTCAGTAGCGTCTTCAACCTCAAAAAGACAGTCTTGTGCTTGTCCGATACCAGAGTCGATTCTTCTCATCAAATCCGACCAAATCTTTCTCGATCCTCCAAAATTGGTTGAGGGCTTTTGATCCACTCAATCTTCTCTTTCCGTTTCCCTCAAAATCTGAACAAAATATGCAAAACTCGGAATAAAAATGGTTGGGGGAAGCTCGTCGGCTTGCCATCATTTGCGCGCAGTGGATCGGTAAGGACGACGTATGAAAAGAAATACATGGAATTCTTGCATATTTTTTATCCCCTTCCAATAATCCGAGTTGAGACCAAGGAGAAATATTTGTGTAAAGATCATTTAATGTCTGTGTTGATAAAGTTTGGTTGAATTTATTGGTTCTGATTAATAAAATTATCCATTACTGTCATAATCTGTGTTAAATGGTAGAATTTTCTATATCTTTCACTTACACGTTGTGTTCATTATTTTTTGTACATACAATTTTTTTCCATGGTTTTTACCAGCAGGCTTTAAGTCTATTTTCCTCCTCATCGTTTTTTCCCAACGCCACAAACCAGGTCGGGCCTTCTTCGTGGCCCAGGTCAGGCCTTCTTTGCGGCGTGGCTGTGTTCGGGCTTCTAACTTAAAATTTTAATTTGGCTAACATAAACAGAACATGACTTTGCTAATCGTGCGGGAACGAAGGACGTCTCTTGGATGTGGGTTTCGACAGACAAAATTTTTATCGAAACCTTTATATATATATATATATATATATATATATATATATATATATATATATATATATATATATATATCTGTGTGTTGCAAAAAAAAGACTAAAATTATGATAAACATTGGAGGATTAGAATTCATTTTTTGTTATATGAGCTTTTAAAGAGAACTTATTAACGTAGGCTGCTCAAATGAATAGTCTAAACACTTCAAAGTTTGACAAAATATAATCCTAACATAAAATATTTGATTGGAGGAAAAATCAAATAGCACATCAATTGCTTCTAGGGTAAAAGAAGAATCATAAATTTTCGAGCACAAAAAAATTAAGTAGCATTAGATTTCAAGAGTACAGTCATCGGTAATTAAAAGGCGAGTATATATGTATAGATACAGAGCATAATAAAGACAGAGAAGAGAAGAGAAGTAGAGAAAAGGATACGTGCACGTGCATGTGGATAAAATTCTCATATAATTTGACACGTACACGTGGACTCACTCAGAGCAAACCAACGAAATTAACACACATAACGGACTACGACACTTTTACCAGGAAAGAGAGAGCTGGAGAAATATTTTGTTTTGTACACACGGAAGAAAACTGAGGTTCCTTTTTCAACTGTGACAGTTGTTTTTTCCCGTATTCATGGGCCTGCAAGGCTTCTAGGCATGATAATCGAAACCATTTAAGAGCTAATTAAATCTGAAACATCCAGAACAAATCAATAGCTATGATTTAGAACGGCATTATTGTGCCTTTATATATATATGTATATGTATATACTATAAAAATACCCGTGCTAAAACTAAAATTATTTGGTTTTAACCGAAGTTATTTTCAATCTGTCTCGGTGCTTTTGCTCGCTAAAAGAAAATCTCAAATTACAGAGGAAAATATAATAGCTCATGATAAACTAATTTAAAAGAATAATTTCGAATGAAGCAAGATAAAAGGTGACACTATTTCCAACCTCATATGGTGCTTGTTGACGCATCAACAATTTATACCATGTGGATACAGTTTGAATACTTCTACTCTATAGATCGTAGAAATTATATGTCTTTTTATACTTTAGTTTAAATCTTCACGGAGAATTATATATGTCGAGATTATGGTATGTTTAGTAATATCCTAAAATGCCAAGGACTTCTCTATAAATTGAACTATTTTTGACTCAAATTTAATCGGGTTGATTCTTGTGTTTGGGTTGGCTTGTAATCTGGCAAAGCTCACCAAGTAGTTTGTGACCCATAAAATCTGGAATTTGTATGTAAACACAACCAGAAACAATTCTGCTTTTCAGGGACGGTGCGCCAGGAAAATCATAAACCGGGAACAAAACGGTGCGCCAGGAAAATCAAAAATTGGGAACGAAAATAAGAAATCGAAATGACGGACTAAATTTTCTTCCGCATTGCATATTTTTTAATTATTATTATTATTATTATTATTATATATATATATATTCTTAGCGATTTAAAGGTAAATGTTGAAAAATAAGTTTCGATGAAAATACATTAAAATTAACTACAAAATTAAGTTATAAAATTTAAATTTCGATAATAGCTTATACAAGCTATAGGGAAAAAGATGGAAACCTCTAATTAGTTGAGATATGATTTGATAAAACTTAAAAAACAAACGAACTAACTTCAATTATTAATTAGTAAAAGTTTTATATCGTACTATTCGTGGTTTTAAGTTGATACTGAGAAATAGACTAAGATGACCCTAAAATCAACTTTTTAATTAATAATTTAAATTTTAGCTATGAGTGACAAGCTAACAGATGATAGAAAGCTACACTAAGAGCTTGTTCGGGTGTGTGAGTTGGGAAAAAATTCTCTCCGCACGAAAAACAGAACGACTCATTAGTACATGGTTAATTAAGTATTTACTATTTTTTTTGAAAAATAGATTAATATGATTTTTTAAAGCAACTTTCGTATAGAAATTTTTTACAAAAAAAAAATACCGTCTAGCAGTGATATGTGTGTTGAAAAAATTGGGTGCAGAACTCACCCTAATTCATGATGCCCTCACGACAAATGGCTCAAGTCCCAAGACATAATGACTTTGGAGAACTTTGTACAATAAAAGATACACGATACGCACACATCACTTATGAGAATAAGGTGTGATAATTATGGGCACCAAAAATTTAATCCTAGTAGATAGATACGCACAACTCCGCTAAAAAGGATGCTACTTCGTGCATATGCTCGATGAATGCAACTTGCACACGTGGCGCGCCTACCACTTCCTGCTGCACTCGCGTGCGGGAGTTGGACCCCGATTTTTTTTTGCAAAATTTCATCCAAAAAATCATAATCTTTAATTTAAAATATAAAACTTTCAATTCAATTTTGAAACTTACATCTCAAAATCACAAAGCTTCCATTTAAAGATTTGAAGGTTTTATCTCAGAATCAAAAAACTTTTCAGTTCAATCATCTAAAACTTTCATCTAAACTACTCAGGGCTGCGTTAGTTGTCTTGAGTTAGAAAAGTTTCCCTCTTACACGAAAAATAAAGCAGCACATTAGCACATGATTAATTAAATATTAACAAAAAAAACTTAAAAAATAAATTAATACGATTTTTTAAAAGTAACATTTCTATAAAAAAAAACTTTTTAAAAAATACACCGTTTAATAGTTTGAAAAATGTACATGTACAAAATGAGAAAGATGGGTTGAGAAAAGAGGGAGAAAAAAACAGCAAAAGACCTTTTTCTCTCAACCTTTGCCTTGGACACCTTCCAAACCGTCACTACAGCCTAGGGCTCGGGTTGAAAAACTAAGACAGGACGGCTCGGGTTGAAAAACTAAGACAGGACGGTGCTGCATAGTCAAAGTAGCTAAGGGCAGCCGGGACAAAAGATAAGCTAAGGCTGTGTTCAAACATCGTTTTCCCTAACTTCTACTCTCTCATGTTTCGTATACACATTTTCTTAACTGCTAAACGATACTTTTTTTTTTGCAAATGTGTTCTATAAAAAAAATTACTTTAAAAAATTATATTAATCAACTTTTTAAATTTTTTCATTAATACTTAATTAATCATACATAATAAGCTATCTCATTCTCTGTTCGAGAGAAATGGGTTACAAACCCACAGGTTCAAACACAGGAACCCTTTCTCCCTAACACACAAAACAAAACAACTGATTAATGCATAATTAATTAAGTATTAATTAAAAAACATAAAAATTAGATTAATATGATTTTTTAAAACAATTTTCCTATAAATTTTTTTAATAAAAAATCATGCCACTTAACAGTTTAAAAAACATGTGTACAGAAAACAAGAGAGTAAAAGTTATGAGGAGAGTATAGAACCTATCCCATCTAGGAATTCATCGCACAGGCACAAGCATGTTGATAGTACAGTTTTAAAAAGTGGCTCATACACTGCAACGCAATGAAGTGAATCCATCGCCACCTCACAGGCATACGGTGCTTGTCTAGTATACTCTGCGAAACAACAGTTGCTAGTAGCTAGTAAGCACCGACGCACAGAATCAGCGATCAATAAAATGACGTAACAGTGGTTCGGAATGTTTATATAGACATTATAATGGGCATCCCATCGATGCAGTAAAAAGTACTTCAGATGTCTCAGCAATCAACGTCCGTCAGTTCGAGTTAGCACAATGAAACTTCCGCAATAGTCACCGACTCGCCATTCAACTTACGAAAAGGGAACCAGTTCAGGGATTCAATGCCAAAAGAGCCTTGTGGAAAGGTAAAACATGAACCAGAACATCCGCAGCAAAACCCGTGCAGTTCAGTTAGCCGAAGTGCTTTGAGACACCTTCAAGGACTCAAGAGCTTCCCTGCATATATCAAGAACTACTATCATCAGAACAGAATAATGAAACAGCGCCATGTTTGGAGAACCATCAAGATTACATAGTGTTGTAATTAGCAAGTGTTTAGATGCCAACGTGCAGAAACACATCACCACAGAATGCCACATATATCCTTTGTTAATAAACTTCTCATTGATATTATGCGCTGATCATACAGTTATTATGTGCCGATCATTGTCGAATTCTTCTGTTTTTATTATTCTCTGAGTAATGATATTAACATGGAGCATGCAAATTAACACGGTTATGTGCTGATCATTGTCGAATTCTTCTGTTTTTATTATGCGTTGATCAAAAGCGAATGGAGGGAGTATTTCACAAGTTTTTGAGGATAGGGTGTGAGTCAATCTTGAATCTAGCTACAGCATATGAAACCATTCAACTTATCATCATAAGATGTAGCATGACCAAAGGGATGTAGGATTACCGTAATGCATTTTCAATCTCAACATCCTCTGGGTCCAACTTGAATCCATCAAAAAGTGCTTCACACGCGCTCACATAGTCCTGCAAAAAAAATCAAGCTAACATTGAAAACCATCTGCAGCACAAACCCAAAAAGAGTAATAATCTTCTATCCAACCTTCAGTAACATTAAAGCTGCGCCCTGACGGTAGCAGGCCTTCGGCCAGTCAGGCCGCATTTTTCTGCATTCATGAGCATCCAACAAAGACTTGCCTCCTTCACCCATATAAAACCAGCAAAGGCTCCTATTGGACAGCAGGGTTGCATCATCAGGGTCAAGGTCCATGGCCTACATCCAACAAGAAAGAGCATTGGAGCAAAAAAAAAAAAAGTTGCCAGTCTGTAAAAAAAACAAAATTGAGAAAGGAAAAAAATGGAAAACAACCGATCAACGGTTTGGATCTTGTCAGAAGCTGTCGATTTGACATGTTTAAATCTTAGATACAACTAAAAGCCATCTCAGAGAATACTTCAGATTATGGTGTTTGCATTCCCGAAAATGTACTCGTTGTGAAATCACTGAGAAGCTTGCCTGCCTCATGTAGAAAGCTACACAAACCACTACAACATATATAATTTGGAAAAGAGAAACACAATGGAAATTATTGTGCTCTATTATACCTCACTGTAGAATCCTGCTGCAGAAAGATAATCCTTCTTCTCAACTGCCTCAAGCCCTAACGACTTAAACTCTGCAATTTTCCTTTGATTCACAGGTTTGTCCTGATAAAGTGAGCCGTAAAAAATATCAAATAAATGAAAACCTTGCAGAATACATGGGAAAGATATACTAACTGTAAAGCAACTATTGTGAATATTCCAGGAAAGATACATTTGATTGCTATACTAACTGTAAAGCAACTATTGTGAATATTCCAGGAAAGATACATTTGATTGCTCAAACATGATGTTTCAAGCACTCGTGATACTCTACAAGTATACATCCTCAGCATTGTCAATAAATTCTAGCTACTAAACTATCAAACCCAGTTAATATCACCTTTAGGGTAGCTATCCTTATTGCCATAGCACATTCTACATAAAAATAATCTTACCAGTCAAGAGCCCAAGAGACATACACCCACTCTGTCTCCTACTTTCTATGTAATCATAGGATAATTTCCCCATGATCACAATAGAACTGCTAAAGTTTTGTTAATACCAATATGGACAAATTGATGTGGTATTCCCTAGGAAATATGGGAACATATGCTATGCAATAATACTTGGGCATTGTTCCAACTAAAAATTATGAGAAAAAATAAGCCAGAAAAGGTTTGTAGGTTTACTTCATGCTTTATTCTACCATGTATAAATATATAGTCCAAATCTGAACAATGTTAAGAGTAACAACAAAGGGCAATGATGAAACATTTAACTCTAAACACTTTTCATAATTTTACTTTTTTGTTACTATGACTACAATCAATTTGAGCGCAAAACATTATACCATGAACATGTCTAGAAAGTTTGGATTTTTTTCCTGACAATTTTAGATTGGTTGCACCATGATTGCACCCAAGCAGTTTTATTGGCGGTCTAAGGCGATATATCCCCGCCTCAGCGTCATAGCGCGCAAGGCATAAGGCGAAGCAATGCAACATGAGATGCCATTGCTCAAAGGGTGTTCTGGATTATATAGAGAAGCACTGAGTTCATGCATACACACAATACAATAATTAGATGCTAACAGAACTACGATGGAGGAACTATGAATAGGAAACAAGGTACATAAATCAACTAACCAAATACCTGCCTCAAAAGTTTTAGAGCTACATTGTTTACTAGGAGTCTACTATGTATAAATTTCGAACTTCTAAATGCATGCCCTTTGTAGCAAAGAGGTCTTACATTGACAGGAATATGGTGATTGGCATCAATCTCCTCCAGTTCAGAATCCGAGAACACAGATGAACCACTATCTTCATCATCCATAGAAGTAGTTGACATATAATTCCCGATGACATCAGAGAAAGTAGCATCAGCTCCAGCCTATGATGCAAAAAATTGTTACATATTTGGCTGCAAGATTGTCATGGGTAATATGTCACAATTTGCTTCGGATATGAAACGAACGACTTAATGTCACTACCGCTGTCAGAAAAATCAATGGAGGTAGGTTTTAAAAAACATGGTTAAAAGAGTTTCCATACTGAGTGTTTTATGTGGCTAAGAATCTGTATTGGGACACAAATGTAGTTCATGTTCACAACCAAAATACCAACAAAAGAAAGTCAAACTGTCCTCACTTGAGTGTGGAAAATGTCAAAACAAAGCAGGCAGTCCCAAGATAATCGTAGAATTCAATGTAGCTAATATTAAGCGTCAATACCTTAACCAGGAGCTCCATACATTTTGCTGATGCAGCTTTCATAGCAAGGAGGAGAGGTGTTATACCATTTACCATCTTGTTGCACTGATTAGAAACATTAAGCATATTAGGCCCAAGTAGAATGATGTTTCCATTCAAACAATTGAACATTCATATTGTGCAAAGAGAGCATGTTCAAAATTTTCAAGTAGCTTTGCGTGTATCCTCGGTAACAAGGGGTCGTATATGACGGACCTAAAGGGCAGGCTTTAAGACCCCAAAACAAAGATATGACCATAATACAGATATCTACTCAAAAATGCGATATTAGGAATTTGAACATGAGTTTATGAAATACTTTCGAAGTTTCAATACTTGTTACCGAGTCATTTTATCAAAGAATGGCAACATGGTATTGAAGAGTTCTAGGTTACCTGTGTGACAAAAGGTTAGCTAGCAAAGCTCACACTCAGTTTATTTTTCCATGAAAAGCACCAAACGATCAGACAACATTACAACAATAAATAAAATGGAAGATGACAACAGAGAAGCAAGGACTATAATGATCCTTAGTAAGCAAACAAATGAAACCAAGTATACATACCAGCCCAAAGGGCAATTTAAGGGCTATGGCAGAAATTTTATGTAGCTGAACTTACATCTGCATTGTTTTCCAACAATATCTTCATGGTGCCATCCTGTCCTTCTTTAGCAGCAAGATGAAGTGGTGTCCCAAAAGTAGACACTGGGTCAACATAAGCTCCTTTTGCAAGCAATAGTTTTACGGACTCACAATCACCTGAATAAAACAAATCAGGTACTTATTACTCCAGATCAGGTACAAAACAAATCAGGTAGTACATAGGAGGATACTGGTTAGTTCTGATAACATATTCTTCCCAAAGTATGTTGGAACTGTATTTGTCCTGAACATCTGCTGTAAAATTTCAAGTAAAAAAGATGGTAGTCCATAAAACTAAGATCATTAAGTTAACAACATGGCAGGATCACAACTCTAAAAGCAGCTTCCCACCAAGCTCCTAGTCCACAGCTAAGCACTAGACACCAGGCTACTGACCTGCTGCCCATCTCTTATACAATATCTGTAATTCTGCATAGGACCAATAGCTGCTGAAAATTGAAAAGATGCAAGGTGGAATATTTTGTAAGTTGGCAAAAGTTTGTGGTTATGATAAGATAATAAGATTACTCCTATACATAGTGGATCCAAAAACATTAGGAAGGCGGAAGGGGGAATTAAAATTAACGCATATGTGAATATGCACCCTGCACCCCATTTCTGTGTTTTGTACACCTATGCACATTCACACCCATATAAGCGCATATGCACATAAATCCACTACCAGAAAAAACAAAGCCTTAAAAGACTAAAAGGTGTATCAGCATAGCCATCCAAATACACAACTTAATAAAAAGAGCAATGCCTTGATTGAAAAAAGAGATACATGTTTATAGTAGGAGACCTAATCCAGCAGCAGAATGTAGAGGGGTAAGCCCACAGCGCATGGCTAGGTCTGGATTGGCATCATGATTAAGAAGATACTTGGCAATTTCCTGATGTCCAGAATGTACCGCCATAAGTAGAGATGTTCTACCTGTCAAGAAAAAAGATAATGAAGCTTATTGATGCAAAGAACTATCAGGGTTCAGTACAGAAAAATTCTCTTTGTTTTTTAACCTTTTTCTAGTAAAGTTTTAAAAATAAATCTCCAGTAAAATACTTTAAACAAACTGTTGGCCACGCTGCTATGAGGCACGGCAGCATTTTGTTGCCATGCAACAGTATTTACCCAGTGCGGGTTGCCTTGCCAAGCCACCCTTAGGGGTTTGGCCAGTACCTTTGTTAAAAAAACAGGTGACAAGAGAGTTTTTTTAAAAAAAAAGTTCTGAAAAATAAAAACCAGAAAATGATGTTTTTCTAACAAAATATTTATCTATCTCAAAACATACAGACGAATGCAATTGCTCCTCAAGGGAATAAAATATAGACAAGATTTTAGGTTTTGTATGAATTAGAATTACAGAGTGCATGACCATAGATGAGGAGCATATTTTATTAAGTGCAAGCATCAAATATCATGTTACCTAAAGTAACCAATAATTTACTGATGCCAAGATGTATTTGTATGAACCACCCACTTCCGTAGGCTATAACCAGAGATAACGGTTAATAGAAGTGCATGGCCTAATTTTGCATGAAACGTTACATAATTATGCACAACAGAATATGACAAATGGGGGCAATCAGGCAAATCTAGTGTCATGTTCTATTGCTTTCTTATTCAACTTCGTGGAATAAATATTAATTCCTTCAAAGCGTTGTTCCAAAGTGACATGCACAACCTTAGGAAGCACAAACAATTGAGCAGCACTAATTCATATTTCAAATGTATATACCAAGCAACTTGGCTAAACATAGACAATGGCCTAAGCTATGCATGAAAACCAAGATAATATATAGCTTCCGTATGACTTAATTACACAAAGTTAGAAATAGCATTTCGCGAAGTTTCAAAAACCAGCATTTCCGTACTGCGGTAGTATGAACAAAAACTGGACTCCTAAGTCCTAACTCAGTAACTGTACAAATTCGGGCTCGGTTTTGTGAAAAAAGTATGGACCTTTGTCATCCGCATCATCCACATCCACCTGTAGCGTTTCGACCAGGTACTTGCACATCTCCATATGCCCATTGGAGGCAGCCATATGCAGCACCCCTGTACCTTCCTCGCCAGGCACGCCTTCCACCCTCACATCCTCTACGGTCTTCCTCAGGCGGCCCCTGCCCATATCCAGAATCTTCGCCTGCCCTGCAAACGAATCATACATACCCCACCCCACGCCACCAACCCCAGAAAAAAAAAATCAGCAAGCGTCGCGCCAAAACAGCAGGTCTCCGCAGCCCCGAATCCATCCGAGATCGGAGGAGGAGGAGGAGGAGGAGGAGGAGAGGGAGAGCGCGACCGCGCGAGAGGCGTACGCTTCAAGCCGCGGAGGTCGCCGATCAACGCCGCCTGCATGAGCTTGAACCGCGGCGTGTGGCGCATCGCTGCAGAAAAGGGAGGGGGGTGGGGATGGGGCTAGGGTTAATGGGCGGGGCCGGGGCGCTTACCTTCGATGTTAGCGGGGAAGGGAAGCTCCTCCGCCATGGCGATGGGCGAGCGATCGATCGATCGATGGAGGATGAGGAAATTGGGTAGGGTTTAGGAGGGCAGGAAGAGGAGGAGCTTGGGGTTTTGAAATGGGGGAGAAGCCGAGAAGGGAAGCGGAGGGAGGAGGAAACGAGGAGGCGTACGTGAGAAGGAAGGAGACGTCGCATACGCTGCTGGAAATCGGCGATTTGTTACGGGTACCAACATTTTACGGACTTTTTTTCCACATAAATACAGTTAACACCTCCAAAAGACTGGTCAGTATATCTTGAGATTGACGAAGTCACCACAACGCGTGCACACTTTATGAGCACCTCCGGAAGATAGGACCGTCATGGGTGACTCGTTATTAACGAATACGTCGCCTACCACTGAAAGAATAATTAGTCATAAATACGAGCATCGTGTCAAATCTAGAATTTGAACCCGGGTGGGCTGGTTTCACCACAAGGAATCTAACCAGTTGAGTTACGCTCACTTCGTCCATAGTGTTCTTTTTGGTTAATTAGATTTATATCATCATAAATTCTCCAGTCTAGAAATATACCATTACAATTCATCTATTTATAATGATGTCATTACAATTTTATAACAATTTGGGATATGCCACTACCTATCCCTTTAATGCATTCATGAAAAATTCTGGACCATTTTGTCCTTATCTTCTTCCTCTTTCCCTGTCTTTCTTCTCTTCTCTTCTATCTCATGTCCAATGAAGTCGGGTCTCCACCGAAGCCCCTCCTCCTTTGGCCTTTACTGTTGGGGAAGCGGTCCCCCAACAATGAGGAGGTGTAGATCTCCCTTTTGAAGATTCGATCGAGGGGCTAGCTGTGAATGAGGCTAGTTTTTCTGCGGGGTGTGCTCGAGAAAAAGTAGGACAATTTAAAGACTGAGATTATACAAGTTCGGACCACCTAAGGGTGTAACACCCTATTCATGTGTTTGGGATTTCATAGAGGAGAAATACAAAGCTTTCTGGGGGCACAGGTTAGCTTATTCTAAGACTATCAGGAACTGTCGCCCTGAGTACACCTGGTTCTCACCCTTACCATGGTTGTCGGAGTAGACAGAGAGCCCCCTCTCTAGTATCAAATACCCTTCCTTTTATAGGTCAAGGAGCGATGTACAGTGTCCGAGCTCCTTTGTTAGAAGATTGTACATCATCTTGGTCTTGCTTCTTGACACGTTAGTGGTAGGGTGTTGCCGGGCACACTTGACACATGACGCCGCACCTGTTGCTCCAGGTGACTCACTGCTACTAGCTTCTTCATGCCTTGACACTTCTTGGTTGCATGCGACGAGGTGGCGCCCTTGGCGTGGGAACTCCAAGGCACCACCCGACAACGGGCTGGGGGCATCACTTCAGCACTGCTGCTGGGCCCATCGCTCTGCATCGGTCGCCAGTCTTGTCTACTCTGCTTGGTGACAAAGCAAGGATCTCCCCGGGGCATGTGTGGTGTCCAAGGCCTCTATACAGCTCGGGCCCCGGGCACACTCCCACGCTATCTTAAGGAAGACTCGTTGTTTCTGTCAAGCTCCTTGTCAGCGTCAGTGACAAAGGAAATTAGATGGATACAACCTTTAGGATGTGCGTTTGTACATCTGCACGCTCCTCTGTGTGTAATCATGGGGGCAGGGGAGCCCGGGGTCTAACACAGGCGTTCCCGGGCCCCCACGCCCCTTAGTTTTCATAAGTATAAAACTCATTCATCTCTGCTCTCTTCTTAAAAACTGAGCATGAGTAACTATTGAGGACAAGGAGGATCCCGAGCCATGCCCGTGTTAGCACGGGTCCTGAGCCCCGGCCCCGTTGTCTCGTAGATGTAAATCTTGTAGGTTTCCACACTCCTCTTAAGGAAGAGGGTGTGTAACCTAAAGGGGCACGGGACCCGAGCTAGGACCCGAGTACAAGCAATCCGAACCTTAGGTTCGTGCCCTAATAGTTGCCATCATCGCTGGTAACTTACCGATGATTTTCTTCGTAGTTAGAATTAAATGGAAACGTAACCTCAGATCCCTGGGAAAGGGGGACCCTGGTTCCCATTTTACCAACATCTACCATCCCTCCAAATGCTCATTCGCCTGCTCGCCCGCCTGCCAAGGACTCCCTCCAAATGCTCATTCGCCTGTTTGCCCGCCTGCCGAGGAGCACAAGGAGAGGATGCAACACGAGGACAACGAGCAAACGACAGCAGCAATGCGAGGAGGATGGGTGGTGATGATGACGCAAGGATGGTGAGCGGACGGCGACAGTGATGCAAAGAGGACGGGTGGCCACCGACGGCATGAGGGTGGTGGAGCTCCAGACGGCAAAGCTCGGGTGATGGAGCTCCACGTGGGAAGGCTCGGGTGTAGCTGCTCCGGTGGCCTACGAAGGAGCTCCGACAAGGCGGCCTACTTTGATGGGCAGGCGTTTGCTCGTCCTGCTCGACGACGGGGGCGAAAGAATGTCTAGAGGAAGGGTTAGAGGCCGATGGAGGTGCGAGGTTCATTGGACATGTGGACATGAGAGATGGGAAGGAAAAGAAGGAGAGAGGAAGAACACGAGGGCAAAATGGTCCAAAATTTTTCATGAATGCATTAAAGGGATAGGTAGTGGCATATATCAAATTGCTATAAAATTATAATGGCATCGTTACAAATAGACGAATTGTAATGACATATTTCTAAACTGGATAATTTATAATGGCATGAATCCAATTAACTTTTTTTTTACACGGAGCTGCTAGGTCCTGGTTGGAGAGTTTAAATTTCAAGAAGAAACTACTCCCTTCGTAGTTGGTAGTGTCACATCCAACCAAAATCTCTTATAGTTGGTAGTGTCACATCCAACCAAAATCTCTTATATTTTAGGACAAAGGGAGTAGTTGGTAGTATAGTTTGTGAAATCTATAATTACATATTGTGAGCATGTGCCACTGTTTAGACTCTAGAGGAGCTATAATCTAATTATGAGAGAAGTTGTAACGCAAGTACTATTTTCTTTTAAGCGAGCACTAAAAATTGCCACGTCATATTTGTGACTAGGCGAAGGAGAGAATAGTTGCAGCAGACTCCAAAATGTTATGTGTGTATAAGAGATGAGTCAGGAATTAATGTTGTAAAATACATTTATATGTAACTATTGTATGGTAGACTATTGAATTAACTTTTGATGATGTGTCAATTATTAATGCTATTAATTGGGTATACTAATAAACTTTCTAAGCCTTCGAAAGTTGAATGAATCAACCAAAACAAATTTATAAATAAAACTTGTATATATGTTTTCATGATTTAAAAGCTAATGCAATAATAATAATAATAACTCAAAATCAACTCTAAAAATTCAAATTTAATATTTCGGCAATAGCCAAACAATCGGAGCGTACATGTTCAATAAATGATTATATTTTAAGATGAAATGGATAGAAGTACACTTACTTTTGAGCAATTGTGGGCGATAGGACTTAAACTCTTCTATAGCACTTTTCCAAACTTACTACTCCCTCCGTCCCAAAATATAAGGGATTTTGGATGGATGTGACACATCATAGTACAACGAATCTGGACAAAAGCTGTCTCTGTCCAGATTCGTTGTACTATGATGTGTCACATCCATCCAAAATCCCTTATATTTTGGGACGAAGAAAGTACTATCTATGCATAGAAAACTTATATGATATGATAAATATCTATGCAATGAAAAATGAAAAATTTTAGAGTGAATTTTATTTTGGACCATTTTTTATTACTGATGTTTCGTTTTACACCATATTTTAACCAATGTTTTTACTTTGAACAGCGTATTTTTATCTTTATGATACTTTGGATCACCCTTAACTCTTTTATCCATTTACATCCAATTTGTCATATGTAAAAAAAATAATCTTATATATAACCATGAGAATTAATTGACGAGTAGAAACCGACGTACTCAAGATCGTTCATATACTTAAGAAAAAAAGAGTAGAGATGGTAAAAGTGAAACAAATACAAGATTGCACGGTCCAAAATGAAGACATAAGTTAAATGATGATTCAAAGTGAAACATCGGTAATAAAATGTAGCTCAACGTAAAATTTACTCAAAATATTTTATTGTATTTCCCAACTTAATATTTCACGTGGTATATATTTCTAAACTTAATATTTCAATTGCGTGGAACCAATATTCCCATAAAAATTGCTTTGCAACTGTGAGTGTGAACTGTGTGTGGAGCTTGACTGAACATTATTTTTCAGTTGCAAATGGCAAAGCAGCTCCTAGCCGCTGATGAGGAGAAAACATGTCAAATCCAGTCCAGTTCTCGATCTTGTGAATGAAGCTCCGAATTCAGCCGGATTTGGCCTGTGTTGTTAAGTCAACCTTATTAACTTCACCTCTACGCGTGCTTCCTAAACTATTAATTTTTTACAAAATTTTATTAGAAAAGTTATTTTAAAAATTATATTAATTTATTTTTTTATATTTTTTAAGTTAATATTTAATTAATCATATGTTAATGTGTGTTTCGTTTTACATGTCAAATAGAAAAGGTTTTCAACAAACACATCCTTGATCTTCTTCATAAGATGAGATATCTATGAGAATATTTTGTTTGGAAAACACGGAGGCTTCTATTTAGCACGAGTGCGCCAGTAAATTTGGTAGCGCGCACTCCCACAGCCGCCTTCATTTTTTTGTCCTTTTTCATATTTTTCTGTTTCGCGTCGCGTCTGGGAGGTTAAGCTCGTGGGCCCACTACGGTCATGCGTCATTAGAGCTAATAATAGTGCTAAACGTATGGATTAATCTAATTATAGTTTTTATTACCAAGATAATACATAAATAGTTAAGTTGAAGAGTTTCGAAAATATTATGAAAATTTTTAAAATTTGGGTTGAAAGTTTTCAAAAAATTGTCTTGAAAGTTTAAATTTCGAGTTGACAGTTTTAAAATTTGAGTTGAAAGCTTTCAAATTTGAGTTGAAAGTTTTCAAAATTCGGCTTGAAAGTTTTTAAGATTCGGGTTGAAAGTTTTCTGATTCGAGTTGAAAGTTTTCAAAAATTAACTTGAAAGTTTTCAAAATTCGAATTGAAAGTTCAAATTTTGAGTTGTTTTAAATTATGGGCATGACTTTTAATTTTCTTTTATAAAAAGCTTCAAATTTCACGTATAGATTTTTAAATCTTTAGTAGAAAAAAAGAAAACAACCTCATGAAAAAAAGAAAAGATTAATTAAAACCATGATTATCATAAACTTATTACGTAAAAGTTTATTTTCTTCGAATCTAACGTGGCTGCGCACATGCGCATGCCTCCCGTGTTTCCTTACGCGAAAAAACAGAAGTGGGCCAAAATAGAAATCGCGCGCGAGAACGTGGGCCCAAAACACGGTCGCGCGCGGGCCCAAAACACGTGCCAGATCGTTAGCTAGCGTGTCTGTGTTAATCGGGAGTAGCGGGAAAACACTGCATAAAAGTTATCTTGAAGGTTAGAGAGCACAAAATTCCAAAAGAAAAAATTGCAAAGTGAAGAAAAAGGATCCGACCTGCCGGATTCGAACCAGCGACCTAAGGATTAATCTGCAACCACTACAGTCCTCCGCTCTACCAACTGAGCTAAGGTCGGATAATGTTTTAGCCCGGATATTAAGGTTGGGTTCTTTTTTTTTCACTCTCCCAATTCATCTCTCCTATTTTTTACGCGCACGTTTTTCAAACGGTTAAACAATGTATTTTTTTAAAAAATTATACTAACTATATTAATCTATTTATAAAAAAAGCTAAAACTTAATTAATCATGTGTTAATGCATACATCATTTTACGTGTCGGAGATAAGAATTTCTAACCCCTTCTCCCGAACACAGCCTAAGAAATATAACTTGATACATATTTGTTGTTGTGTTTATGTTTGCTTTGAGGTTATGTTGGTTGGGAACCCTTTTCTGCATGCAAAACGGAACGATGGGTTAACGCATGACTAATTAAGTATTAGCTTAAAAAAACTTGAAAAATAAATTGATATATGATTTTTAAAACAACTTTCGTATAGAATTTTTTTTAAAAAATATACCGTTTAGCAATTTGAGAAACGTGCGTATGAAAAACGAGAAAAATGAATTGAGAAAGTCAACGAACGAACTCAACCTTTATATTGCAAAGAAAAAAACTCATTTATGATTGCTAAATGAGTGATGGGCAGCCGTGGAGCAAGGCGGAGCAAACAGACATGGAGAATGACTTGAGATTTTTTTGCTGGAGTAAAAACTCCATTTTTATGCATGAGCTGTAAAGAATGGCTTGAGACATGGAATGAAGTATCTGAGAATGACATGTACTCCTTTCTTTTCTCTAAGATGATGGAATTACTCCTTACATTTTTTGCGGCTGCAAAGTTTCAAGTAAACTGTTACAGGTTTTTTTTTATTTTTGCAAAATTCCATTTGCTACCGTTAAAGGTGATACTGTTAAAATCTCTCATCTCATCCCCAATTTTTTCCAATTCACAATATTCCGTGTTAAAATCTCTCATCTCATCCCCAATTTTTTTCAATTCACAATATTCCGATTTACTCAAATTAACAGTATAACATGATTTACGTGGTGTTTGAATCTTCTTAAAATGAAGATTAAGTGTTTCACGTAAAACAAGGTGACATTAACATGTGACTAATTAAGTTTTAATTATTACAAACTTGAAAAATGAATTTATTTGATATTTTAAAACAACTTTCATATAAAAAATTTTCACACAAAACACACTGTTTGCAGTTTGCCACGAAAATCTGAAACTTATGTGGTGTTTGAAAGTCCTGAAGATAAAGATAAAGATGAAGATAAAGTGTTTCACGCAAAACGAGGTGACAATAACGTGTGATTAATTGAGTTTTAATTATTACAAACTTGAAAAATGGATTAATCTAACATTTTAGAGCAACTTTCATATTAAAAATTTTCGCACGAAACGCACCGTTTAGGAGTTTGAAAAGCGTGCCACGAAAGTTTATTTTTTATCTGTACTGTTTCAGAAGAAACGAACGCAGATCCAACACCAACACCAGTTGAAGTTCCGAAGGGGGGCCTTAAATCTGATACTCCAATCATCTGTGGGTTGGAAAAAAGAACTCCTTTTGAAGAATACATTGCTTCCACTCCTTGTCTGAATATTGAGCAATGCAACCCTTGTCTCAAGAATGCTACTGAACTCCTTGGGGTCAGGGTTTCAAAAACCGCCGGGGGCCCGGTTACCGCCACCCGGCGGTACGGCGGTTACCGCGCGGTAACCGCGGTAACCGCCAAAAACCGCGACAAATTCGTTTTTGAAATTTTTGAATTCAAAACCGCGGTACGAGACGCGATTACCGTGCGGTATGCCGCGGTAACCGCGCGGTTTGGCGCGGTTACCGCGCAATGTTGGAGCAAATGAAGAACAAAATGAAAAAAAAATTAAAAAAAAATAGAAAAAACACTTAAAAATTTATAGAAATTTGGGATAATAATTAAAAAATGTAGGATATTTGTGGGTATACAATAAAAAATTTTGGCATGATATTTTCTATATTACGGACTTGAAATCAATTGAACAATACATGTGGGTATAAAATAAAAAATTTTGGCATGATCTTTGCTATATTACGGACTTAAAATCAATTGAACAATTCATAACATAATATTTCGACAACAACAATCAACAATCTGAAGATATCGCACAAGGTGTCCACATGTTCACATGTCAAGACGTCCACAATATAGAGTTCACAAGTGAAATAAATACAGTCGACAATATAGAGTTCATAATACAGTCCACAATATAACATCCATAATATGATAGTTCATATGACAAGCAATATGAAAATAGAAGTTTTGTTGGACAATGAAAGGAAATAGAGAAGGACGTACCAACATAGAGCCAGCTATAAGTTCCACTGATTATATGCCATGTTGTACTCCTCTGTGGACATGAGCATCAAGCCATGCGACTGTAGCAACCCTGCCTTGTATTCCTCCCAACTTTGACCTGTCCATGATGCTGTTGTTTGCCATTGAGCATACAATTGAGCGTACCACTGGGGCTCTTGCCACTCGTACACCCATGTAGGAGGGGGATAATCAGAAGGTTGGGGACGATTATACGCATACCTTGGATAGCCACTTTCAATGCTAGAGACACTGAATGAGCTGTAGCTATCCTGTGGTATGTCAAGATGTTGTCGTTGTTGTTGGTCACTCGGTGAAACGGTAGTTCGTTGAGAGCTTGGAGCACCGTGATCACGGTCCTGAGTCGCGTGAGTGAAGTCGGCCTCACCTACAAATGAAATTGTAAGAAGAAAATTAATCAATAGTGAAATGCATGGTAAAGGTCTAAATAGAAAATGAAGCACATTGCACCAGTGAATTGAATAGGGCTGTGGTGACCCCCAGAAGGCACTTCAGTGGTTCCTTCTCCTCCTTCACCACCATCGTCTCCATCATCTGTATCAGTTCTTGAGCTACTATCATTGGACTCTTGGTAGTCTGGGCTATCTTCAGTCTCTTCATCGCTATCAACATTGCGAGACTGTGGACCTTTGCCCTTAGCTCTTTTGGATGTAGATTCTTTTGGTGGCTGCTGAGTCTTCCTTTTTCCAATATGAGTGTCAGCTATATTCACATCAGCCCACTCTGCAATAGTAGAAGCTCCCGTGGTTCTGCGCAGGTCAGTCAAGTCCACTAGGTTGGCTACAAGTGGACTAGGCACGGGGGCGTCACTTTCAGTTGAGTCTTCATCTAGTTCTGGGTTGGCATTGGACCAAGCATTATCCATCCATTCTTTAATCTGATTGTTAGTTTCATAGAATGATAGGTCCGCTAGTCTCTGAAGGGGATCGTCGCCCTCCTTCCTAACTTGGGCATTTGCTTGCTGAATTCGCAGGCGAAGGTTGTAGTTCATATAAACTAGTTTGTTGAGCTTCTTGTGGGTAAGTTTATTACGGACCTTGGTATGCACGAATGCGAATGTGCTCCAGTTGCGTTCACATCCACTTGAAGAGCAACATTGACCAACCATGCGCAACGCAAGCCTCTTCAAATTCGGCGTGTCTGAGGCAAACATAGACCACCATTGTGCTGCACATGCCAATTTTCATGTCAATTTACAACACTGAATACGTGTAGAAGCATGAAGACACAATCCATGTGCAAATGATTAAAGACATACCAGGGGAAGTTTTTCCATCAGTTGCCATCTTTCTTGCAAGGGCCCTCCCAAATTCACCAGTCTTACGGCGATACATCTCAACCTCCAGCAAAGACAAAATAAAACAAGACCTCAAACGCTACACTTGATGTTATCAAATGAGACTAAAGTGTTGATGGAACGTAGTTACCTTCAGTACGAAGTTAGCATCTTGGCTATGGCTGGTGGCATCAACGGAGTTGTGAAAAAACATGATTCTATTGCAATATATCAAAAAGTTGATGACCGCCATACCCGTCGGTCCTGTTCAAGAATCACACATTAGAGTAACACCGTACTCATTCCAATCACGCTTGAACCTGTCGAATTGCTTCTTGACGTCCTTTTCCGTAGCATCAAGGTACTTCCCATGAATCTCCGTACCGCTTGGAGAAGGTATGTTTTCACCTACAATGTACAAATACAAATAATTAGTGTGCGAACGGTTAGAACAATGTAAATTCATATGAAATGCATACTTACCCCACTTCTGTGTTTCTCGAACGGCGCTGACAAAGTATGGATTATCAGCACTTCTTGCAGGAATACCCGAGGTGTAGAAGAACTTTGCCTAGGACTCACCAATGGCCTCCCTAGCTTGCCTTCCCTTCTTTGTAAAGAATCCCGTATCGATGCGTGTCTGCACAGGAGACTTGGCAGATGCTAGATTGTAATCTCTCACAGAACGTGACTCCCTGTGAGATGTAGCCCTTCGCAACAAACTGGCAATTGGGTTGCTTCTTCCTTTCCGTGCCTCGGACTGAGCGGATCCACTGCCACCGCCATGCTCATAAGTGCCACCTCGTTGCTCCACACCCCTCCTAAAACTCGCCTCTTGCCGTGAGGCTTGCATGGCTGCTTCCATTTGTTCCTCCTCGTCGGCATCACCTGTTAGATCATAATAGTTGACCCCAGCCGCTTCAACCCTTCTTGCCCTCTCACTCTGACGAGTATCACCTGCATCTTTTATCCTGTCCAACTCGCGCCTGAAGAATTCGCGAACATCTGGAGGCACTGAATTGCAATACGTAACCCCCTTCCCTTTTCCAGCCAAATGAATTTTAATGCGAGTTGCTCCACCACCGCCCTTTCTCTGATTACAATACTTACAACGCCATCCAGGTGCCATGCTCTCCCCGTGCTCCCACACTGGGTCCCTACTATCTGCCATATCCACCCTGTATGTAACATACGCGAAAAGTATAGTATTAGAAATTAAATCACCAAGGCCACATTTCTATTTCACTAATGCCATACATATACAAATTCTACTTACACATAGACTTACACATAGTTGCATATGAAATCCAAATTACACTCAATTACAAATTACGCTCGCACATGTACGCTACGTTTTGTTATGGACTTATTTTACTACCATTCCACTACTTTTACTTTTTTTCTGAGTGATTCATAATTTGTAGTGATAACAAACAAGCAAGACAATTGCATTGCGAAATCAAAATTACAAAAATTCCTAGCTACGGTTTACCGGCAATTTGCTCGCGGTAACCACGGTTTCGGTGCGGTTACCGCTCGGTATCGCGCGGTTACCGCGCCCTACAGCCCCCTGAAACTAAACCCTAAAGCCACGGCAACCTCGCAAAACCGCGCGATAAATCGAGCAAATCGCGCGGTTACCGCGGAATACCGAGCGGTACCGGAGGACTTACCGTGGGCGCGCTGGCGTCGGCGGTTACCGTCTCGTACCGCGCGGTTACCGCGCCCTACCGCGCGGTATCGTCGCTCGCCGGCGCGGTGGCGGCGGATCTGGGGCGCGTCTGGCGTCGCCGGGGCATTGGACAGAGAGGGAGCGAGAGAGCATAGATGGAGCGCACGGGGGGACGCTAGAGATGGGGTTAGGGTTAGGGTCCCCTCGTTTGGGCCTCAATGGGCCGTGTGCACAGTATCGGGCCGGCCCATTTTTTTTCCTTTTTCTAATTTCCAAGTTTTTCATCCGTTCTGCTCTCAAATTTGAATAAATATTGCTCTTTTTCGAGAAATTTCTTCACCATAAAACACTACAAATCAAGCACTACCGTTACCATTTTTTTTATTTTTTTTATTTTTTTTTGAATTTTTGAATTCGGATGAAATTTGGCAAACTGTACCGCGCGGTACGGGTTACCGTACCACCGCGGTACGGGCGGTAACCGCGGTAACCGCGCGGTTACCGCCGGTTTTTGAAACCCTGCTTGGGGTAGCTGCTCTTGGACTCGTCGATGCATTGGTCAAACGCCTCGAACTTGTCAAGAACCACCTCGTGCGTCTCTGGCGAGGCCTTCTGGGCAAAGGCAACAAATGCTGGCGTCTTCTTGCATGAGGATGCCACCGCGGCCATCTCGGTTTCCTCGGCGATGGAGGCAACGAGTGCTTGGTGACAGTGGCGGCGAGGTGACATAGCTCCTTCTCGGCCCTGCACCGGGACCTGACAGCGGTCGCGAGCCTCTCGGCGTCGCCCACGCCTCGGCGACCTTATGCCTGAGATCGAGGATGGCCTCCTGGAAGCGGCCCCAGTGCGCGTCGCCGAGGAGGAGGTTGGCGGTGGCGATGGGGCGACGGAGGGAGTCCTACGGATCAAGGAAGCCTGGACGCTGTCGCCATCGCTGAAGTCAAAAAGAGGACGAGGCATCGGTGGCGCTGACCAATGAAAGAAGAGGGCAAGGATGGAAATTCACGTGCGGAGGAGGTGGGACTGAACAGCTAGCGTCAAATAAAAAAACACTTTGAGATTGAACTGGACCGTCAAATAAAAACGAACGGAGGGAGTATTACTTATAAAAATATTAAAAAATCGATTTATATAATTTTTTAAAAAACTTTTATATAGAATTATTTTTAAAAAAGTGCACTGTTTAAAGACATGCTAAAAAAAACAAAGAAATAACTCATCCAACAATCCAAAAAGAACGCAGCATAAGACTGAGTTTTCTCAGTTAGGCTACTTCCCTATTTATCATGAGCATATTTTATAATCTGCTAAATGTATATTTAATGCAAAAAAATTATATAGAAGTTTCTTAAAAAATCAAATATATCTATTTTGTAAGTAGTTAATACTTAATTAATTATACGGTAATGAGCTTTATCCTCTTACATGCTAATGAAATTCTCATCCCAACCACACAAAAGAACTCAGCCAGTAGTACTAAGGGCTTTGTTTGGTTTCATACCAACTTTGCTTTACCAATATTTTGGTAGTGCCAAAACCTTAGACAATTTTGCCACTACAAAATTTGGTAGCATTGGCTTTGTACTAGTATGGACAAAAATGGTAGCAAGTCAAACAAGTATAATGTACTATTAAAGTTGCCAAGAATTTAGTATGGCAAAAATTGACATCATTTGAACTAGACCTAAAACTAATCCGTATGTAACAACGTGAGATACAATCGATACATACCTACCAAAAGGCCGCAATAGGAGATGAGAGAAAGAGATGAAAAGGAGAGAACGTTTAGAGAAACAAGAAAGACAATTGGGATATGTTTGGTTGTCTGCATCCTTCTAGCTTAGCTCATCTTCCCCATATAGGCTGAGATTGGTCTAGCTAGGAACATACTGTCGGAGATCGCTCTCCTACAATGGGGAAGAGGCCCCCTCTTTGAAGATTCGGCCAGGGGTGATGATGAGGACATCAACACGATCGATACATCCATGCTACATAATGACAACAGATTTTCGGTCCAATTACTCATGCTCATGCACGTCAAATAAACTACCAGGTGAGTTCATTCTTATCTTCTTGTCCATCTTATTTAGACCATGTAACGTTTGCACTCTTGTTTTGGTTAGGAATGATGGACAAGACCCAAAAGGAAACATATTCGCGCGGGCTGGATTCGGCCTGCAGAACAACACCGACTTGTGACGACCGCCACGACTTCATACGGACTCTGTTTGGGCGTGCAAGTACTTCATGGAAAACTTATCAAATCTACTTTCAAATGGATCTGGCCTCATTTCCATATCTATTCTAGAGAAGCTGCAATCATCATTTTACTACAGAGACCTTTTTTGTCCAATGTGTTGCGTCACCTTATTTGGGTCCAATGGGCTATGTATTAAGTTAAGTCTATTAGAGACGTGTTTTAGGGTAAGAGGATGACCCCAACTCGTCCTCCCACCTATATATTTACCTTAGCCGTCATAGATCAACTCGGGTTTTGTTTAGATTAAAGTTTAGCTTCGCTACTTTGCCGTGTAATCCCGTGATCAATTAGATCGCCGATTTGCTCGTTACAGAACCCCGCCTGTGATACTTTTGCTAATTCAATCATATGTCTTTATTTCGTAAATTGAGTTGCTTGTTCATCTTGTTCTTGCTAGTTCTCGGTTGCTTGTAGGAACAAATACCTTCATGGTTGGGCTGACTGTGCATCCGTCGAGATTCACGACTGCCTCTGGAGTTGGTGTAACGATTGCTAAGGCGCAACGTCCCTGGACAGTTGTAGTCGGATCGCCAACGTCGCTCCATCCAATCGACTTATCTTCTCATCGAAAAATCGGGACACCCTCATGCACATCAGGTGAGTCAAGATCAAGTCCTGTAGTGTGAAAATGCAGATAAAGAAAAACACAGAAAACGTATACAGGTTCAGGCCGCTCAGAAGTGTAATACCCTACTTCTGTGTTTAGGATTATGTGGATGCAAGAAGTTTACAATGTCAGCAGTAAGATGAACTAGGGTTTTTTAGTCGCTCTTCTAGGCTTGTCAAAGTTCGATCCTTTTTCTAAGTAGCATGACCCTCCTTTTATAGTCTAAGGGGGGTTTACAATGTCATAATCACATCGGGAACATCTATGCTACGTCTTATCATTGTCTCTTCTGATATCTGTGAATTAATGGAAGGATTACCACGATGGGCTTATTTTTACAGTGCCCCGAGAACTCTACCAGGAGGCCCTGAGATAGCTGTGTCTTGCTCCTCTCGCCACCTATTCGAAACCGGACTTAGTGGGCCCAAGCCAAGTCATGATAGAACCGCTGCTGATTTCCTTTGCTTGGCGGTGAAGTCGTAGATCACCCGTCAGCACGTGACACCTCGCACCGCCCCTACTTCTTCAAGCGATGCGGCACCGCTGGCATTTCTACGCCTCGCCACCTCTTGTTTACAGTCGGTCGAGCTGTAATCTCGAGCCATAATTTCTTGGGCATCACATTGTCAGTTGCATGATGATGTCGCCCTCGAACAGGTCATTGGGTCCATCATTCTGCCTCGAGGTGATGAGCCTCGAGCGAAAACTGCCATGAAGAACCCAAGCAAGATATGCCATCGGGTTCCCTACTAACAATGTTTATGTGGTTCGTTTTCACCCTGAGAGTAAACCAACTTGTCGGGTTGTTCTTATTCTGAGGTGTACACAACGTCCGAGCCTCGAGATTGCCCGGGCCCAGGTACACATGGTACCTAGGTCCTCTGGTCATGCCCGGGTCCCAGGCATGCATGGCACCTGGTCCCCTTGTCGAGCCCGGGCCCTGGGCACACTCTCGTGTTTCATAACACACGAAATGTGTAACATACAAGAGGTTGGGTGCTTCGGGGCCTCGGTCAGAACAGGCCCCGTCGTACCTAATAGATATAAATCTTGTAGGTTTTTACACTACTCTTAATACACGAAGTATGTAACCTATAAGAGGTTGGGTGTCCCGGGACCTCGGTCAGAGCGGGCTCCATCACAACTTATAGATATAAATCTTGTAGATTTTCACACTCCTCTTAACACGCGAAGTATGTAACCTATAAGAGGTTGGGTGCCCCTGGGCCTTGGTCGGAGCGGGCCCAGTCATACCTTATAGATATAAATCTTGTAGGTCTCTACACTTCTTTTAACACGCAGAGTGTGTAACCTATAAAAGGTTGGGTGCCCCGAAGCCTTGGCCGAAGCGGGCCCCGTTGCACCTTGCCAGTTGTCAACCTTAAGACCTGGAGAAAAGGATACCCCAGTTCCCTTTTCTCCAACACATACATATGTAATTGTTTAGTTATTTGTATTGGATAGACTTAGATATGGTTGGATGTTGTTTGGTTGGTTGTATTAAAGATACTGTGTCTATAAAATATGTTGTTTGGTTGGTTGCATCAAAAATACATGTTGGATTAGGCGGCGAGTTTACCTCCCTGAGTATTGAGTTGTTGCTATAAATTTAAAAATAAGTTTATTTGATTTTTAAGTAACTTTTAGAGAAATTTTTACACAAAATGAACTGTTTAGTAGTTTAAAAAAGTGCAAGTGTGATATATTCATATCATCAGTTGCATTCATTTCCATTTGGCACTATGCCTGATAGTCTTCTATACATTTTGCACTATGCTTCTGATGATATGTGCTGTCCAAGAGGCTGTCACAGTTATACACTCCCATGCTTTCGATGGAGTTAGAAATGAAGCAGAAATTTACGAATTGATTGGGACTTAACTGGTAGAGAAGACTTACTTTCCTCTTGAGGTAATTTCCTCATACGATTTTTTTTACATAAATACACTTGTTAATACTCTCTTTGTTTTTTAATGTTTGATACCGTTGACTTTTAGACATAATTTTGTGTCGACGGATTATACCCAACAATAATAATTTTTAAGTATGGAGGATGTTGATACCAGGATATACACGAGATTGCGGTAAAGTAGATGGAGACAAGGATTTTTACACTAGTCTAGGCTCTCGAGATCGGTGATAGCCCTAATCCTATTTATATCAATAGCGCTTAGATGTGTCACACCGATTACAAGGGAGAGCAAGCTAACTAATCTAGCCTACCAACTATTATTCACTAAGAACTAATCCAATCATTTGGAGTCAACGGCCAGTTATTGACTTCCTCCTAGCTAGTCTTCAATGTGGCTTGTGGCTATGGCTTATGATTCAATCTTCTCTCCTCCTTAGGGCTTAGGGGCTATGTATTTATACGGGTATACAACTTATTGCCCAAATAGAACACGAGGAGTTCCTGCGAGATACGGGCAAAAAAGACATTGCCTTCCCTGGGTCAAAGTGTCCGATATCTTCTATTCCCATGGAAGGAGTTTTCCGTCTCATCTGCTATATTCCCATACTAGCAAAATGTCCTTGCGTTGCAACGGATGAAATTGATATACTTACCTACATAAAACATAATTTTCTTTAATAATGAATCAATAAGGACCACAAAGTTTCTGGTAGGAGATTAGAAACCAAAATATCAACAGATCAAGATTTAGTCATCCCTAGAAAATAATCATGTTTTCAAAAAAAGACAAACAAAGCATGAATTATTTTTTGGGCCGATTCAGTGCCAGCCTTTTTTTTTTCATGAATTTGGATAATTTGATCAACCGATCCTGAAGACAGTTGCCATGCTTGGGCCATCTCACACATTTTTCTGATCCAAAATAGTGTAGCCAGCAACCTCTGTATGTATTCTTCAATGTCATTGTCCTTGGTCACTGATTTCATGCTTCATTTGTGAATCAATTTTGAGAACGAAAAATTGGATGTTACTTCACGCGTGAATGAGAAGCGGAATGAGATTTTTCGCGCGTTTATTTCTAGTGGCGGCGGAGCTTGCAGGACTTGCGTTGAGGACACCAAAGCTGAGGGTGTTTTCGCCTTTTCAGGTCAAATTCCTCCCAGTCTTACGAATTAACAGGCCCCAGGTAAGAGATCGATGGGAGTTGGACCCCTTAATTCCCTATCCCAAGCCCTCTCAAATTTCCAAGTCTTCCAACCAAACTACAGATTTAAACTCCCAAATATCCTAAACTCCCATTCCCTATCACCAATTTCCTCCAACTAAACAAGACGTTAAGAGTAGGCAGCAGATACCTTGGTGATGGCTTGACAAACCCAGACAGTAAAACCACTATAGCAGCGATGCAAAAGAATTCCTCTCTTAACACAACAATGAATATAATGAGTATATCCCTCATACAAGTAGTGCTAATATTAAATTTCCTTTGCAGTTCAACTTTGAGAAGGTCATTTTATTACAAAAAAGCAAGGTTGGCAGTAACAAGCAAAACTTTACACTTAAAGATAGTTAAAAAAGAATATCACAATTCATCTTCTCCAGCGGTGACGAAACAAATGGTGAGGATTAGGGATGGTAATGTGGCTCATTTTTTCGTTCTCCATGGGGCGATTCCCTCATTAGAGAACGGGCGATCCGGCAGCACGCGGCGGTGGAGGCGTGGAGCAAAGAAAATGGCGAGAAGCATATGAACCGCTCTTGTGTCCAATCGAACTCCACCTTTGGCCTTTTTCGTCTTGTTTTGATTTGATTCGTTTGATAATGGCGCCTGTAACAATCGAGCTGGGATATTGTTAATGGATTTGGTGGTGGTGCTGCTGCTGCCAGTTGGACGATGTGGCTGTATAGGGCCGATAGCGAGCCGTGTGCGATCTGGTTGCGTGGGATGGAAGACGTGGGACGGAAGACGGACAAACTGTTGATGCAAAATTCGTTGCACACACGAAGGCCTGAGAGATTTGCTTACTCTAGTGCAAGTCCTATCAATTTCGGATTCAAGATGTGCCAGTTAGTTTGATCCTACAACTGAAAGAATAAACAAGGAATATTAGATCAATGGACCAATTGGACAAGGGGTCGATATAGTTTGGTTTGCCCAAACCAATGCCGATGGAATTTCGGATCGATCGGCTATAGCCGATAAAGTTTAAACATGAAAGAAGTAAAACATCATCGGTCGAAACAAAGACATAATATATCCGCTAATGTCCTTAACCTTATTACAATCAACCTTGATAGATTAGACTCAACCGAGACAGTATAAGATCAAAAGTAATAAACCAGGGTTTTAAGGAGGCATATGTTATCTTTGAGTGTGAGCCGATTTGTTAGGTGTTGAAGCTTATCGAAAGCTCTATATAAAGCAGTTGGGCCAATATCGGTTGAGACAAGTTTAAATATAAATCACCAGCAACCCACAATTATTTATCACAATCTAGATAGATTGGACCTAACCGAGACAATATTAGATTGAAAATAACAATTGCAGGAAGTAGCTGATTATATCAACCTTGTGACTTTAGCCGATACAACAAATTATATCATAATAAGTAGATAACTCATCGGTTGGAACCCCAATGAAACAATGATTAACATCTATTGACCTTAGTGAATTTAACCAATAAACTATAACCCAGAAGATTGGACTCAACCAAGACAATTCTAGATTAATAACAGACTGGATAAATTTAAGAAAATCGATTGATATTACTCAAAGTGGTTGATTTATTAGATATAACTTAAGATAGCTAAAGCAATCTATGAAAGAGTTGATATATTGGATAAGCAACGCATGCAAAGACTGAATCAGTATATCGAACCTAATCGAGAAAGTACTAATTCCGACGATACAAATGAATATGACGATACTTACTTTCTCGCCGAAGATCAAAACCGATGTAGTCCAACTTGAAACTAAGAAATCATCGAGAGTAAAAAGGGTGATGATACATCAAAAATTGTATATTGATATGTTATTGTTTACAAAGACCCTGGGTGTATATATTTATACCCATAGGTTATACTAAATCCGACCCTGTTACGATCGACTCAAACTAGGACTCTCTAAATAGGAAATATTTATAGACTCTGACTCTCACATGACTCACATCGGCTAACCAAATAAAGGAAACTATCCGAGTCCGATTCTAACACAACTCCATTGACCTAGGACTCAATCGACAAAAAAAAATAGAAACTAAGATAAATCTCCTTCATCTTGGAAACTTGCCAAAACTTGTCAACCAAATCTTTTAAAATCACGACGTGAATTCCATCCAATGACTTGGTCTAGACTTAACGGAAATTGCCAAATTTCACCGTTAACACAAACCAAAACTGATGCGGAAGCAGACGAATGACATAACATCCCAAAATTTTATAATAGGTAAGGATAAAGATAAAAAAATTGAATATACTTTTTTTAATAATTATAGGTATGCGGTATTCCTGGTGATTATGAATCCAGGTATATCTAATCGTAACACTGACAGTTTGACCATTCACCTTATTAGAAAAAAATCATAAATATTTAATGCAATTGACTTTAAACATGAGCTTTGACCATTAGTATTATTAAAAATTTATTTAATTATTATTTATTTGTCATGACTTGCTTTTATTATTAAATGTACTTTAAGCGTGACATATATTTTTATATATTTGAATTGAAATTTAAAATAAGATGAATGATCAAACTTTATAGTAAAATCCACATCTGTCAAATAGAGTAACTGTTATTTATTTTACCGCGATTTGTTCAATATGACGAATAATTTTGGTTTATTATATTCTCCAAAATGGATTCATTTTCTACATGAAATCATAAGATGGGCAATTGTATACTTTTTTCGTCCTACTCACTTAGGCACGATCAAACTTGATATAGTTTTCAAAACTAATCTTTTACTTTACATTTCTCATAAACTATAATATTTATAACAACAAAATCATAATGATATAAAAATAAATTTAAATGACAATCAATGATATTATTTTCATCAAATAAAATTTAATTTATAATAAAATGTTTATTGGTAGTTAAATTTTAAAATACATACGCGTGTTGGGGGTGGGACGGAGTGAGTAATAGGGTTTCCGCGTCATCAAGTCCATCTGACTGACAGAACAAATCAACGGCCACGATCTGATTGCAGTTCCAACTGCAGCCATCTCGGCTAAGAGGTACTACCTTCTCCATAGTGCTCCTAAAAGAATCAAAAGAATCAAGAAACTTCTCCCAACTCCTCCTGTGCTTCTCTCTCTCTCTCTCTCTCACCTCACCGACCTCCACGCCTCCTCTCCCCTTGCAGATCTGATCGGCGACGGCGATCGCCGGACCACCACCGCCCGCCACCATGGCGCTCACCCTCCGCAAGAAGCAGCTCGGTAAGCTCCAACTCATCCCCCTCTTCTCCCTTCTCTCCGATCTGATCGAGCGCGCGCTCGCTCGCTCTCTCTCCGTGATCCAGATTCGATCGTGAGGATGCTGCACCTGAACCAGCTGCAGGGGTCACCGGACGGGGTCGGCGGAGGAGTGGGAGACGGGGAGGAGGAGGAGGCGTACAAGATCCTGGTGATGGACTCCCCCTGCGTCGCGCTCCTCGCGCCGGTGCTCCGCGTCGCGGAGCTCAGGAGGCACGGCGTCACGCTCCACCTCAACATCGACAAGGCGAGGCAGCAGGTCCCCGACGCCCCTGCCGTCTACCTGGTGCGCCCCACCACCGCCAACGTCGACCGCGTCGCCGCCGACGCCGCCGCGGGGCTCTACGCCTCCTTCCACCTCAACTTCTCCACCTGCGTCCCGCGCCCCCTCCTCGAGCGCCTCGCCTCCGCCACCGCCGCATCCCGCTCCGCGCACCGCGTCGCCCGCGTCGCCGATCAGTACCTCGACTTCGTCTGCCTCGAGGAGGGGCTCTTCTCCCTCGCCCAGCCACGGGCGTACGTCGCGCTCAACGACCCCGCGGCCGCTGAGGCCGACATCACCGCGCTCATCGATGCCATCGCGCTCGGCCTCTTCTGCGTCGTCGCCACGCTCGGCGCCGTGCCGGTCATCAGGTGCGCGCGCGGCGGGCCGGCGGAGATGGTCGCTGCCGCGCTTGACGCCCGCCTCCGTGATCACCTCATCGCCAAGCCCAATCTCTTCACCGAGGCTGCGTCCACAGCAGTTGCATCCTTCCAGCGGCCACTCCTGTGCCTGTTTGATAGGAATTTCGAGCTTTCGGTGGGGATCCAGCATGATTGGAGCTACCGTCCGTTGGTCCATGACGTGCTTGGCTTGAAGTCGAACAAATTGAAGTTGCCAGAGAAGTATGATTTGGATGACACTGATCCGTTCTGGGTGGCAAACAGCTGGTTGCAATTCCCCAAAGTGGCAGAGGAAATTGACAAGCATCTTGCCAAGTACAAGCAGGATGTGGATGAGGTGAACCAGCGCACTGGTGGTGGAAGGGATGGTGTTGAGTTTGATGGCACCGATCTCATTGGCAACACCAGGCATCTCATGAATGCGGTGAACTCGCTCCCAGAACTGACAGAACGGAAGAAGATGATTGATAAGCACACGAATATCGCAACGGCGCTGCTTGGGCATATCAAGGAGAGGTCTCTGGATGGATATTGCGAGTGTGAGAATGGTATGCTCGTGGATGGCACCTTGGACCGGACAAAGTTGATGAGCCTGCTGAGAGGGAATGGCACCAAGGAGGATAAGCTCCGACTGGCTGTGACCTACCTGCTTTCCTTCGAGACACCAGTGCCATCTGACCTAGAACAGGTTGAAGCCGCGCTGCGCGAGTCAGAAGTGGACATGTCTGCATTTCAGTATGTAAAGAGAATAAAGTCATTGAACTCCCAGTTCGCTGCTGCATCAAGCACAGCAAACAAGGTTAACATTGTTGATTGGGCAGAGAAGCTTTATGGGCACTCCATCAGTGCCATGACAGGTGTGAGGAATTTGTTGTCAGATGGAAAGCAGCTGGCCGTTACAAGGGCTGTAGAAGCTTTGATGGAGGGGAAACCAAATCCTGAAGTTGACAACTACCTACTATTTGATCCACGGGCCCCTAAATCAGGAACTGCTGGGCAGTTCAGAGGACCCTTCAGAGAAGCCATTGTTTTCATGATCGGTGGTGGAAATTACATTGAATACAGGAGCTTGACAGAGCTAGCGCAGCGTTCACAGACTACCAAGCAAGTCATATATGGAGCAACAGAAATTCTTAATGGGGTGGAGTTTATTCAGCAACTCTCAGAACTGGGGCAGAAAGCAGGGCTGGGTGGTGTCAGCAGCAGTCTGCCACCCCAATAAACAGGCTCTTACGTTATGTTTTGATGTTAATGAGTATTTCAAGCTTCGTAGATCAATGGTATATTACCAGACTTTTGATGTTAAGGGGTGATCCAGGCTGCATAGATCAATGGTATCCAATTTCCCAAAAACTCAGGTTTATGGCCCTGCTTTGAATGAGTTGTCAATACAAAGTTTTCTTATGATTTTATCTTTTCTGAGAGTCTGATATGATAGTGTCCATGTATGCTCAGTTTCTTTTATCATCATTGATTTCTTGTCTCCTTTTGGTTCACTGAGATTACCGAAGTTATTCAGTGAAGTATTATTTGCACACTCCAATCAGTTCATGATTAGTTATGATATAAAACCAGTTGTAATACTTGGGAAAACTAAATCTGTTAAAAATGTTAGCGGATGTTTGTCAGGAGTGCTGGTTCTTTCTGCATTTGTGCATACATGAATTCCTTCTGGGATTGCATGTAGTGTGACAGTTCATGTGTGTGTGTTATATTTTGCCATAGTAGTACTATATACAGAAATTCATTACTCCCTCTGTCCCAAATTAGAAGGCCTATATTTTTTTTACATGGTCTTCAATAACATACTTTGACTATTAATTTATTCCATGTTATGTTTCCAATAAATATGAAATTAGCATCACATGAAAGTACTTCAAAATATGAATCTAGTGATATAACATGCATAATTCTTTTGTATAGATATGGTTAGTATGATCATTAGTCAAAAGTCACCGAGTTTGATTTTCCTAGAAAAGAGGACGCCCTATAATTTGGGACGGAGGGAGTATATGCTATCGACAATGCTTCTACAATATACCATCAACAAAGAACAATTATATTATATATACCATTGTGCAAGCCATTTTCTTCCTTACGCACCATCACCATTACTATTCCGTCTTAGACATGGTTAAAGAAAAAACGATTTGCGCCTAGTTTTCAATTTTCAAAAATTGATAGTTTTACCTAACTTTTAGCATAGCCATGTGATCTGCAAACTATTAAACTTTTCATGTAGGTTAAAAATGTTTGTGTAATTTTAACAAAATTGACACAGATGATATTATGGAAAACCTGCACAGAAATAGGTTCGTACAAAACAAAACAAAATTACAATTTGTAGAGTAATGCAACTATGTTTACAAATTAGGTGAAACTGTTAGCTTTTGAATGTACCGCAAACCTAGGGTGAATCAGTCATTTTGCTTTGTTCGACAGATGTAGTAACAGCTTACATGATGGTATAAAATAGAATAGTTCTTTGTATCATAGAACCAATGCTTTGTGTATGGGGTAAATCTAGAAATTTTCTATAATATGAATTGAACTAGCTGATATGCAGATGTGCATGTCTCTTCAAGAGTGTAGCAGTGTGTGACAGTTGCAGGTATCATTGGTTGGTTGAGTAGTGTCATGTTTGCTCTGCAGAACTAGGTAGATTATGTTTTAAAAATATGCAACATTTTTATGAGGATGTGATGCTCAGAATATAATTTTTAGTTTCTGTCGGATCAGAACGTGCATGATATTAATGGCTCTATGCCCTGATCATACCAATCTTGGAAGTCTTTCAGGAGAAAACATAGGATAGAAATTAGTTTCTGTACAACCTCTGGAATTCAGTTTGTGATATGCTGTGCAGCAAATGGAAACCCTAACTGATCGCCGACTCCCCATTAGAGAAATACTTGTCAGTTTGAAGATAGGTCATTCACGTTGACATAGCTGACTGTAGGCATGAGTTTGATTTGGATAGTCAACATACAACGATAGCGTTCTCAAAAAAACATACAACGATAGCATGCAAGCAGAGAGCTGGTGAGGCAGTCATGGAGCAGCATAAACTTGAAAACATTTATAGAGGATGAGATTGGTTGCCTCCAAATCCATCAGTGAAGTTAGTATCTCAAATATAAATTCATTTGGCTTACCAACTTGTTCACAAGTACACAATGGACAGTGCCACATAATATCACAATTTACACCCATGTACTCTCACAGAAACATATACTTTTCCAAACACGTCACATCATAGAAAATATACACAAGTGCCCATTAATAGAAGGAATTGCACAGTCAAAATAGCGAACTTTTACATGATCCAAGATGGTTAAAGTTAAAAAAAGGTGGATGTATAACTCTCCTTGCACGAACACGGTTGTGTTAATTTATTCAGCTACATCAATCTGCGGTTGTAGATTTCATTCTTCACAGTCATCTTAGAGCAGTATTATCAAGGCTAACTTGTTTATGGTTCTATCCCTAACAGTTATATTCTTCACTGTCTAATTTTCGTCATGATTTTCATCTGAATTCTATACCTCAGCAATGTCAGTATGTCACTAATTGTGTGCCTTTCACCAAATGATTTCTCAAACACCAAGGAACAACTGAATAAGATATTACTCTCTCCAGGTTGATAATACTTGTTGTTTTGGACAAGGCTACAATTTAAAATCTTTGACTATGAATAATTTCTAAAATATTTGTCTTACCAATATGGAGACCATATGTATAGATTAATCTTAAAAAGGACTACCATAAAATCATATATTTGTTGATATTTCTATATCTATATATATTATAATAGAAAATAGTGATCAACGTTGTTTTTTGGAGACCGTGTCCTTGTCCAAAACGACAAGTATTATCAACCTAGAGGGAGTATTGACTCACCGTACATTATTGAAGTACATAATATGACTTGTTTGTTCTCTCACCAGATAAAATAAGTGATGTAAGTTGTAGATCATACAGAACCATCTGTTCATTTTAGTTTTCTCCATGGTGCAACTGGATGGTTATGCAGAAACTGTACAAGTCTGCCTTGTCTTTGTAGGTCCTTGCCTTCTGTCAGGTTGGTAACTATTGGGGTATGGCTTCGTTTGATTTTCTGCAGAAGCATCTTGCTCAATCTTAGTTATGTTGATTTTGCATTGCCCATCCAAGTTTATCCTGATATTCATCTCAGAAAGAACTGCAGTTGTTGTATGGTAAAGCGGCAGCTGGTAACTAGTTGTGGAGCCAGTAAGTTCTCTCAAATCCTTCTGTTGATATAGTCTCTGCAGATGCCCGAGGTGACACATCATCGATGATCTTTCGTTCTAAATCCTCCTTGATGTCAGCCTCCCAACTCATCACAAATATGTAGCTCCTCAACAGACATTATGTTGTTCTCTGATGCATCATCCTGTTTAGAAAGTTCATATTATGTCTGATCTTAATTTTGTCCTTTCTCCCTTGATTTTGGGTAAATAAACAAATTGATGCTGCATGGTTGGAATTATACCAGGAAAATGAATTGTGCATGATATATTAAGCTGCCTACCCTACACCCAAGCAGTACAACTAGTGTAGTAACACAGCACATTGGATTATATAGGAAAATTGGACACTGATAACAAGTACGGAGGAAAGGAAAACACTAAGCAGTAGAAGAAATTAGATGGTAACCTGACTCTGGCTGCCCATGAAAAAATACTGAAGCTTCTTCAGTTTCTTATGCCTTGCCTGATCTTAAGAAATGTTTCCTCTTAGTTCTATATGAAGTTCTCTATGGGTCTTCAGGACATCTATACATGCACACTGTGCCAGACCTGGCCCTTCGCTGTTGTTACACTCAAAGTCTTGAAGTCATGAACTGAATAAGTCAAAAGATTCAGACAAAATCCCATGCTCTGGGACTCTGGTACATGTTCTTGTTTGATCATGCAAGATTTCATCACTGCTTTTTGCCTGGTAGTTATAGCATCAATCAGCAAGCTGGGTCTGCGTCTGAGTTGGTCGTAAGTTCTTTTACTGGAAGGTGCAACAAGAAGGTAACACTCTGATTTCACTTGGAAGCCAAAGTTTGCAAGCAAATTCCTATAACCGGCATCGGACTGAAAGGAATAACTCTACACAGGACAGGATCTCAGCAATTTTAAGCTAGAATGTCCAGCAGTGGGCACAAATGTCTGCTTGTGTGTTGGTTAAACAAGGCACTGTTTTTTTGGGGTTTTTTCTTTTTGAACATAATGAAACAGATTGATTCCATAGATAGCCACCGTTTCTTCTATGGTAGTGTGAAAGCAGTGTCAGTTCAGGTTAGGACCTGGAAATGCATTATGCTGTTATTATATACTCGATGTAGTTTCTTTGAAATTCGAATTTTGTTTCAGTTGTATGGTACCTAGTACTCTAGTAGTTATAATTGTGGATAAATTGGAAAAGACTTTTCTTTTCCAGATCATGTGGGAATAATATCATCAAGTTTATCAAGAAATGGGTACACCCGTACATGCCAATAGCCTGGTGACATGTCAAGAGTCTGTCCAACCTCCAGCTCATATTGCTCCGTAATGGGTTGGCTGAAGAAAGCTCAGAATGTAGTAATTAATTGTTTGTTAGTTGGGGCTTGAGAGCTAAGAGTTATCGAGAGATTTGATAATTTCACACTTCTTAAAATGGGCTTCGATTATTTGATATATTATAGTATATTTTTATCCACTCAGATGGTTTCACATGTCATCCTGACAAGTGTCAATTCAAGCAAATTGGCAACGAGAAAAAGTTTCAAATTATCAAATTTGACAGTGGCTTAGCATAAGCTTAAAGTAGGCCTGGTGTGAGTATGAGATGGTCTTGGATTGTCTCTCCCTCCAATCTACCACAGTACCAGACTACTGCTGCTCTTTTTTTTTCCAGTTGTTTCTAATGGAGGCGAACATCCACCTTTATCCATAAAGGTGCAATTTTTTATTCTTTTCTTCGAGCATGACAGATTCACATTGGAACGAAAAAAATCCTGTAGAAATACCGCTTCTGTCAATTCCGGAGAGCTCCTAAGGCCAGGAAGTAAGGTTGAAAACTCATCTTCCGCGCACTAAAACAGAGCGACACATTTTTTTATGATTAATTAAGTATTTGCTATTTGTTTTTAAAAATAGATTAATATAATTTTTAAAACAACTTTCGTATAGAAAATTTTTGTAAAAAACGCACCGTTTAACAGTTTGAAAAACGTGCGCACGAAAATTAAAGAAGATGAGTTGGGAACTCATCGGAAAGAACACAGCCTAAATCTACCTAAGGTCCTGTATGACATAACTATAGCTCCACAAGTGTTCTTTTTCTTGAGGTGGCTTGTCAAGCTTAAAAGATCTTAAAGCACCCTTTAAAACAAATGATTTGTGGAAAAAAATATAGAATCTAAATTCTATATTTTTTTTCTATTTGGCCCAACGAAACAAAAGATTAAAACTTTCTAAATCCTATGAAATTGCTAAGAAATGGCTCAACACATGTAGATTTAGAAGAAAAGTTAGTAAGAGCTTCAATGTGTATCATCCTATTTCTATGTTTTTCATGCAATCTATTCAAATGACCATTCTTGTAATTTTTCATGTTTTGCATTTGCATTCCTATCAATTTTTTTTTATTTCTTCGTTTTTTTAATCTTACGTTTCAAAAGAGTCTATCTTTCTTATTCGATTCCTGCAGTCTATTAAGTTTTTTTCTATAGTCTATTCAAGTGACCATTCATGTATTTTTTGTGCGCTTTGCAACCCTTTATTTTACACTTACATCTTTGGTCTCAATCATGCGTTTTAAATCCTATGTGTTTCTCAATCATGCGTTTCACATGAGTGTTAACTGCTCATTAGTGTCTAATACCCCTATTACTCCACAAAAGTTTGATGCTTTACAATAACACAACACCCTCGAAATATTGTATCTCCGTGCCATGAGATTCTAGCATGAACAAATTTAAATGTATAGATATGTGTGTTTCAAGTTTTTGATCATCTAAGTGTTGTATTTAGAGGAAAGGGATAATAATGTTGAAATGGAGAAACTTATGGATGTATAAATACTTCAACATAAGTTTAAAGATATATATCAAAATTACTCTAAACTCAAGTGTTTGTGCGTGTGCGTGCACGTGCACTTTTTTTGGAACAAAAAGACAGGTATTTAGCTTTGATGTAAACATAGAATTGACAAACAAGGCTCAAAATTTTGTACTTAATGTAGAAATTTGCAAGTAGGACTAGTATTATCAGCGAGGTTGTTTAAAAGTTACTAACTCTGGACCTTTAACCATTATTTAGACATGCACATAATTTTCAGGTTTCAACTCCAGCAAAGCTACACAAACAAAGTGCTAAGTAGAAGCTAGTAACTCTTCTATTGCCAGTCTACCATTAATGAAAAAGTGCTACCAGAGGTCCATCTCTTTGATCTTCTCCTACTAGAAGCTGTGGAAACTAGCTCCTCTCATTGTGACGAATGATGTGGACCGTCATGGCAAGCTTCCTCTCACTGTTCTTCATCAACTGGAAGAGGCAGATGTCCTCCGTTTGCAGACAGTTGTCGCGGACAAAATCGCGCCAACCGAGGGTGAACATCCGTGCGTCGCCGCTCCGAGGGCGCATCTTGACCTGCCATGCCTTGCCCGTCCCCGTCGTCCGGAGAGTCAAGGTTTGCTCCCCTTCAGGGAGGTATCTTGTAGCAAACTGCCTGCCAAGGGTCTATTTTCGGATACGGTACAGTGTTCAATACGGAACAGGTTAGTACTAGCTTATATATCCACTAATTAACCACCAAATCTTTGCTTGGATGGTGAACGGTGAATGTTCAAGATACGAGCAACTCGAAATAGTAGATGCAGACATCTTGCCTAATTCAACAAAACAATACAGCCTATTGATAAGTGGAAGTAATAAATAAGTACTCCATCCGTCCAAAATATAAGGATTTCTAGGATTTAAATTTTATACCATAATATAAGGATTTCTACACTGATTCTCATGGTTCATATCACTTCAATAAATCCAGAGCCAATCAGATGCTTCGAGAGGGAATATAATACATTCAAAATTCAAAAATTGACAACTGAAAGTGACTAAAGAGGAATCTTTTAACATAACCTTAGTACTTCCTCTGTCTCATCATATAGCAACCTAGTATCAGATGAGACATATCCTAGTCCTATGAATATGGACATGAGACATATCTAAATTCGTAGTACTAGGATTTGTTCCATCCGATACTAGGTTTCTATATATTAGGATAGAGGGAGTGAGTACTTGTTAAACAACCTAGAAATCCTTATATTTTAGAACGGGGGGAGTACCAAATAGTAACGAAAGTGTGTCCAGAAAAGAGCAAGACTTACAATAATGTAGAGCCCATCGGTACCAACATTGCTCTTGTTCATTATCGACACATAAATGGGACCTTCAGATTGAATGGAGTGAACAATCTCTTCCACTTTCCTGATCTGTTCTTCAGTCAGAGAAACTCTGTCTGCTGTCAAGCAAGGCTTAGAACTCCCCACAGAACCATCAAAATCGAGAGGTTCCTGACGCTTTCCTTGACCATTGTTGCATTGTTCTGAAGAAGTAACATTCTCTCGTCAACAAAAAATTTCACATGTAACACAAAAGAACAAATAACAATATATCACAACATTACCATTGTTCGCTTCCTTCTTGACATTGGTTGTAGAAGGTTCCATTGTCCCTCTCCTACATTCAGTTGAGCTTACTCTTCTATCACAAGTCATTCTCAGCCTCATTCTGCCATTCCTTGATTCAAACCTTTTAGGAATATGGAGTGCACCAAAGGAGTGAGGATTTGTTTCACGGAGTAGATGGACTGTTGCCCTGAATTTTCTCCCAGTAAACTTTTTCAGGTGAAAGATGCAGATATCTCCCTCCTTCACATGGTTGTGACTAACAAAGTCTATCCAACGCCCATGAAGGATGTACCCAACTTGATCTTTCCTAATGTAAAATTTGGGATGCCATTTCCTCTTCTTGCCTTGCCACTTAAGTGTGATGGTTTGACTCGTACGCGGAAAGTGCGCAGATGCATAATGCTTAGCAATTACCTGATCCAGAGAGAAATTTGATGCTGTAAATGATTCTGAACCTACATTATTTGTGGCTTATGATGTAACGGAAGAAGAAATAAAGATAAATTTAGCTCATTGTGCAAAGGTGTACAGACCACAGCAACTTTAATGGCCTTCTCTACTAAAAGTAATCCAATAAGCTACATTTGTTGTACAATTACCCATACACCATACACACAATTCATGCTCTTCTCCTTTTTTTTCCTACCAATTACAGAACTATACCTGATGGAGCTATCTCCATTACAGGAGTTGAATAACTATACCTGATGCATCTTCCTCATTTTCTACCGATCACGGGCATTTCTAATCTAGCTTCTCAAATGATTGTGGGATGCCTGCATCTAATTCACCGTGTTGTATTTCTTTCATTAAATCAGTAAAACAATTATGTTGTGTAAATTTTATGGATTATGGCCTATGTACTTGATTTAAAAAAAAAGCAGAACTTACAAGAGAAGCATGGTGTGAGTTAACATTGCTATGCTTCATGCTAGTCACATATAGAGGAATTTCAGGTCGAATTTCCTGGACAAGCATATCTAGTTTCTCCTCCTGTGCTTCAGATAGACTAGTCCCGCGCGATAAGACATAACCAGGCATTGGAGCTATCTGAGGATCATCTAGATCATAGGGTGACTCATGTTCAGAAGTGCTGCTCTCCTTGGCCTCCTCTCCTGTGCATTCTCAACAAGGCAAATATAGAAAAACTCCACTTTTCAGTTAACTATAATATAAAAATGTGTAGCTGAAGAATAGTACAAAAAAGGTTCACGGAGAAGAGAATCAACAATTTAGACCTGATCCCCCAGATGAATATGTCGCTGCCAATTTCGCGGTTTTACTACGCTGACTGTCACTACCACTTTCACTTCTAGCAAATCTTTCACCCCTGGATGATTGCGCGGTATCATCATGAGTGCTGCTTGAAACATCGATAGGATCTGCATTTCTTTCTTGAGCACCAGAGGCCCTTCTTTTGCCAGAACAGGAAAATACTTTCTCACAACCATCAGAATCAAGGATCAGAACCGCGAATCGGGAATTCTCGATGTGACGGAACAATAAGGAGTCATTCTCTTCTATCTGATGGGCATCTACAAATGCCTCCCATCCACACTGGAGGACTGTCTTATTCATGTGCTTGCTAACTTTGACGACATACACGTTGCCCTTGGGGGATTCTAGTTCAACTGTTCTGGATATCTTCCCTCCGAATTGGTCCAAGAACTTGTTTGGTATGATCTGTAGAGAAAAAAATAACAGTGTAACATAATGGTACTGGTGTGAATAGAGCAATTCCTAGTTTCATATATACAACACGTCATATATTGTTAATGAAAAGTCCACAATGGCATAATAAAACATTGTTATTTCGAACACATGATATAGTGATCTACTTCAGCTTAGAATTTAGGACTTTGGAGTACTTGGTACAACGAGTCATCTTTGCATGATAAACTGTTATCAAGAAACCCAAGGTTTTTAACTAGTGAATTTTGCTCCCATGCTAACTTGCATTTCAGCATGTTTGATTAGCATACCACTTGAAACTTAATCAAATTCATCAGATCAGCAATAAACTAATCACATGCAAAATCCAATCAATCCACCATGAAGAATATGTGACTAAAAGTGAGTGGTCTTAGCTGTAGGCTTACCATACTATGCTCAAAATTAGCACTCATTTGCCTGTGGAAATATTTCATCTTTCCATTGGAATGGTCCACATATCTTTTGCAGCAATCACAGGATTTCTTCATCTGGGAACCTTATCCAGCCATGTGAACTGAAATTTGTAGCCCATGTCAGCTGCAGATGCAACTAATCAACAAGGAGAGTACTGTTTTATCACCGGAATTATACTGTGGCGCAGTAGATAGAGAAAAAAATTATGAAGAAAGGTTAATAGTATTTTAAATCAAAATGGGACACCTAAGCAAGGATCGCTGCTTTCTCAGAGTTACGTGGAGCTTATATTATATTCCCTCTAGGTTGATAATACTTGTCGTTTTGAATAAAATTGATGTCAAATTTTAAAATTTTTGGCTGAATATGAAGACCATATATATAGATTAGTCTTAAAAAAACACTTCAATGAAATCATATATTATTGATATTTCTATATATATTATAATAGAAAATAATGGTCAAAGTTATTTTTTGGAGATTGTGTCCTTGTCTGAAACGACAACTAATATTAAGCTGGATAGAGTACCAAGCATCTGTATGCATAGAAAAAAGGGGGTCCAGGCCAAAAGTCAGAATCACTTGAACTTCCAATGAGCATGCTGTCAAAAAGGTAACTAATGAAAACCCCCACTAACCAAAGAAATTAGTAAGATGATTAATTAGGGAGTTATCTGCCCACTAATAACCATGATTACTCTTGTGCTGGGATACAGACAGCCAAAATTAGTAAAGCTTTGGCAATAAACATCTTAATGAATATTTATGTTGGAGATATGAAAATAATATATGAATATATCTGTCGGAAAGACTGTCAAAACTCCAAATATTTTACTAATATTTTGAAGTGTTAATGTATTAAACAGGATCTGAGGCAAAGCAACAGCAATCTTCTTCCTTATGTGCCAGATTGATCCAATAGCCGGATTAAACCACCGGTTTCTTTTGTCCAATCTCTAGTCAGCTGCAGTCAGTGCAGATAATTGATTTGCTGAACAAATCTAGGACCTTGGCAGCTTCATTCTCCATTTTATCATGACTTTGAAATTGCTCCTTACTCTATCACAATCCAGTCCTAGGGAAGTAATCTTGTTCACATCACGACATAGAAAATGATTCTGCTTGTTTATTCTTTTCTTTTTTTAAAATAAAAGTAGAAGACATGTCTTATTTCATTGATAAAGAAGAGATAGTGAGATACGCATCGACCAAAGAAGGGTTCACACCGAAAACACCACCCTACGAGCACCTCAAGATCACTCGCGAGGCCAAAACACCTTAATAAAAAATGATTCTGCTGGATCATAATATACAAAAACAACAGGGAAAAAGGACAGAGACGAACCAGTGACGATCCCTTCAAATTTCAACCAATTTGTTAACTACTGTAGTGTTTAACAACTAGAGTTACTACGTCTGGGTTTGCAATCGTTGTCTTGAAGGGAGATTTGCCGCTGCTGCAGTCGCCAAGTCGCCTCTGCCCGCTGGTACGGTGGCCGCCAAGTCTTGAAGGGAGGCTGCTGTGCTCGCCAAGTCGCGGATTGATTTGCTTAATAAGGGTAATTTACGGGTGGAAAAGGTCATTACAGTGGCCAATTTTAGTTACTCGGTCATAACTACCTATAACTTCCTCCTCGTTTGCCGCGCTATTTTAGGCGTACTGGCATTTCTCATCGGATTCCTGCTACCTGCTCGCATCACCAACACTAAGCAGCTTTACAGTTCACGTGGATACTACATCTAATTTCATACATACTATATAATAGTAAGTTAAGAGGTAATATGTATGTAGGTTGTCTCTAATTCACAATCCTCAGTAACTCTAACACTCTCACATTTTTATTAAAGTTTATATAGAGGTTGTTCTTTGTATGAGTGGTGACACTCTCTCTCTTCACTCTTCTCTCCTCCACCTTACTATTTAGTCCTATGTGATATCTTGAGGTTTGTGTTTATATGCCCATAGTACTTACTCTGAGAAGCAGTAAAAATAGGGATAATAAAGTCCTAAAGGTCAAATATGAAGACTAAGGGGATAAGAGCCATAGTTGTGGCTCAAACACGTGGATTGAGACGTATTCAGTACATTCTTGAGGCATTATATTTTATTATATAATACAAATGTTGATGAGTTATACCTGATAACGATATTTTAAGTATAGGGTACATTGATACTAGCGTATACGTGAGATTACGATAAAGAGATGGAAGATAGGAATTTTTATACAGGTTTGAGCCTCTTTTGACGGATAATAACTCTACTTCTGTTGACCAAATCTGGTGTTGACATTAGATAAAAATCTCTCATAAGTGCAATGGGGAGGAAAACCTAATCTAGCCTATCAGTATAGTGGCGTAAAGTTTGAGTACGTAGTCGATGGCTAGTTGTTATCGGCTTCCTTGAGAAGGAACTCGGTGAGATTGAGAGGTGACTCTAGACCCCTCTTGGTTCTTATTGGGCTTGTTGGATTCGTTTGTTCCCTTTTCTCCAGGGGTGTCTTATATTTATATACTCAAGTGCTCTCTTGTCTAAGTAAAACTAGAGAGGCAAGTATGAATATGATTCTAGTAGTCTAGGTTGGGCCTAAATAGGACTATATTTCTTTCCTTATCCGGGACTCCTTCCTTATTAACTCACGACTTTTGCCATACGTATGAGGTTTGATTCTGTATAGGATGTGGTATGTGGTGGGTCCTGCCAAGCTTAATACAAAAGTATAGGGTATCCCATATTTAGGATACTGGCAGTAGCTTCCAAACTCTATTCAAATGTATAAGCCGAATCACTTAAGGAGTCGAGTTGTCAAAATAGAAAAATTTATTAGTATGGTAGCCGATAAAGTTTGAGCCAAGAACTTAGACCTTTTTGGAAGGTGAAATGCTCGCGTGGTTGGATTCGACAATTTGATAGAGTTCAGAACTTTTGTGTAAATATAATCTCGACGGAGAAACCATTGTTTTGTTTATTTTTTCTCCTAAAATACTTGAATAAACTGGTTAGAAACTATAAAGCCCCTAAGCATGCCGGATAGCTCAATATATAGGTATTCAAATATAAGTACATGCATATAAAAAACTTTTGCATCCTGTGCGTATATGTCTAAGACTGCAGACTTAAACTTTCTCTTGTCTGATCAGACCCAAGATTACTCGGATCATATCATACTTTGTTCCTTAGTTTTACTTGGACAAGAGAACATCTGAGAGTATACATATAAAACCCTTAGGAGGAGAGGGGACAAGTGAGTACAGATGAAGACAAGCCAACATAAGTAAAGGCAAGCCTAGAAAGACCCGGTACAGAGCTACAAAAGCCAACAAAGGTCATCTAGAGCTACCTCTAATATCACCGAGTTCTTATTCGAGGAAGTGTACTATTTTTAGCCATCGATCATATGTGAGAGCTTTACATCGCTAGGCTGATCAAGTCGTCCTCAATATTGTACTCGTGATATATTGATATATAATGGTAATACCGGCTTCGGCCAATAGGAATAGGTTTATTACCCATAAGCTAGGGGCCCGAACCTGTATAAAATTTTCTATCTCCTGTCTCTTTACTACAATCTCATGTATGCCTTATTACTAATGATAACCATACTCTACAAATACCATTGTCGGGTACAACGCTTCAACAATGTATTACAACTACAAAATCAACATCATATAAAACTACTTTTAAATACAAATCTAATGATATATAAACCCTTCACGCTAAAAACCTTTGAGGCAATGCAAAATTTGCCACAAACTTCACGAACAGAATACTAACTGATATTTTCCATGTGCGCTAATTCCTCCCTCGCCTCCCACTTGGTTCACACGTTTGTGCCAATTGTTCACTTTTCTTGCATATGAATATAATGAAGTGATAAATATTTCAGAGCATCAAATTCTCATGTCCCAGAAATCTACACAAGCCTAGGAACTAGGATGCCACTAAAGAACTATACAACCATGCTAAAACAATGAAATTTCAGCAGTAGCTCCTTTAAAACAATAATAATATCGTGGAAACATCAACATATTAGATATAAAGTTATAATCCAACAACATAGTAATATATATGAACAAATTAATTAAGAGAAGGTAGATAAACCACAATCAACATATTTATCGTTTAATTAACCCATTAGGGCAAGAACTTAACAATTTCAACAACACATCTCAACATTTATATATTAAGTGATATCCTGACGTGCATAAGTGTAGCTACTCCCATTCTCTCTTGAAAATATGCCTGTAAAGACTATAAGAGGGTGAGAATAAATCTCAACAAGTAAACTATTTTCATAAGGGGTTAATTTGCAAAGCCCAGTAGAGCGTCCGTGAATTTTCTCATCAACTTGATGAATTAATTTTAAGATGTAGGACTTTCCTATATTTATAATGGGAACTACCTCCTTTTAATGGAATATAGATACAAAGTATGGATTGAATGGATAAATTTCGAGGCTGGAGCTTTTTAGTATTGAATGGGGTATTATTTATGCACACCACTAAATTCCTCGTACATACTCAAATAGACAGAGACATTGGCAGAAAATATTTAGCTAGTCAAAGAAATATTAAGAACGCATAGATCTGCAAGTGCATTCCCTAGCACATACTCAAATAGACAGAGACATTGGCAGAAAATATTTAACCTCACTAAATTCCTATTAAAAGTACACAAGCATGTGCATAATATATGTGACCACCAAGATATGAATTGGAACCTGTTGAATTGAATGAAATCTCATGCACACATGACTTCACTACCACACATATGGTGCTTCCCCCAAAAGGAATAATTTTAAAAATGCAGTACAAATAACTGCAGCGACTTTTCTTTCAGTCTTGGAGGACGTCAATACTTAATTCGAAGAACAACGCAACGAGAATAGATGAAAGTAGCTATGTCTTTTCTCATGTGGTGTTTTGCGTGAAAAGAAAAAGAAAGTAAAAACCACAAAAAATGCAAGAGGATGGAGAAATGGTAAATATTTAAGCATTGCATTTTTTTTATAACTTTTACATGAAATATTTCTAAACTCAATATTGCGACAATGAGAAACCAATATTCCCATAAAAATATTTGCAACCTCTCTTTATATGGCCATTGACTCCCCCACTCATTATCTCTGTCTGCCATACTGCTATTCCCTACATGTTTCAAATCCTTTTGCAGTAATCCTTTAGACCTTAATACATGATGCTTTACAAGAGCACAACCCCCTCGCAGTATACAGAGGAAAGGAAGGGGATCATCTTCGATGTGAACACAAAAATGACGAGCAAGGCCCAAATTAACTTTATACTAAATTTAGGAATTTGCAATGCTACACTCTAGCGGTCGCAAGTAGGACAAGTACCATCAGCGAGGTTGTTTAAAAGTAGCTAACTCTTAATAATTAGTATTGCATACCCATAATTTTCAGAATTCAAATCCAATACTCCAGCAAAAGCTTATACATAAATAAAGTACTAAATAGAAGCTAACGCTTCTCATGGAAGTGCTACCAGAGGTCCATCGCTCTCTGCTACTAGAGATTGGAATCTAACTCTCATTGCGACGAATGATGTGGACTGTCATGGTAAGCCTACTCTCATCATTCATCAGCTGGAAGAGGCAGATGTCTTCCATTCGCAGACGGTTGTCACGGACAAAATCACGCCATCCCGTGGTGAGCATCTGCGTGTTGCCACTCCGAGGGCGCATCTTGACCTGCCATGCATTGCTCTTCCCTGTCATCAGAAGCCTCAAAGTTTGCTCCCCTTCCGGGAGGTATCTTGTCGCGAATTGCCTACCGAAGTTCTGTTTTCGGATATAGAACAGTGTTCATTAGTCGTTACAGCAACAGGTTAGCCAATATATCCGCAAAAATGAACAACTTTAGTTATGAAATTGCAGTTCCAACTGCCAAGGCTTGTTTGGATGTGAATGTTCAAGATACGGTGTGATATACTGTTGTATAAAGGGTGGATACTGAATACTTACTAGATCCAGACATATTGCCTAATTCAAGAAAACAAAGTATACAACATATTGACAAATGGTGGTAGCAATAAATGCTACTCTCTCCGTCTCAAAATGTTGACGCCGTTGACTTTTCGCATAACGTTTTGATCATTCGTCTTATTAAAAAAATTTGTATAAATATCATTTGTTTTGTTGTGAATTGTTTTATCATCAAATAAAATATAATCTTAACTTATACTTTTACATATTTATACTAAACTTTTGAATAAGACGAATAGTCAAACGTTGCACGAAAAGTCAACGATGTCATACATTTTTAAAAAAAATTAGTAAATGGTAACGGAAGTGTGTCCAGAAAAGAGCAATACTTACTATGATGTAGAGCCCATCGGTGCCAACATTGCTCTTGTTCATTATTGACACATAAATGGGACCTTCAGATTGAATGCAGTGAGCAATCTCTTCCACTTTCCTGACCTGTTCTTCAGTCAGAGAAACTCTATCTGCTGTCAAATAAGGCTTAGAACTCCCCACATAATCCTGACACTTTCCTTCACCGTTGTTGCATTGATCTGAAGAAGTACGTTTCTCGTTAACAAAAAAATTCACATGTAACACAAAGAGCAACCATCAATGCATCACAAGATTCGAGTGTTACATACCATCATCTGGTTCCTCCTGGGCACTAGTTGTCGAAGTACCCTTTGTCCCTCTCCTACCTTCAGTCAAGCTTACTCTTCTAGCACCAGTCACTTTCAGCCACGTTCTGCCATCCCTTAAGTCAAATCTTTTATGACTAGTTTGGAATGAACAAAAGGAGCCAGATCTTGTTTCACGGAGTAGATGGACAGTTGCTCTGAATTCCCCCCCAGTAAACTTTGTTAGGTGAAAGATGCACATATCTCCCTCCTTCACATGATTCTCACGAACAAAGTTTATCCAATGCCCATTAAGCAGGTACGCAGATCCACCTTTCCTAATGTAAAATTTGGGATGCCACTTCTTGTTCTTGCCTTGCCGCTGAAGTGTGATGGTTTGACTTTCATGTGGGAAGTGTGCAGATGCATAATGCTTAGGAATTACCTGATCCAGACAGAATATGATGCTGTAAATGAATTTTTGTGATGTAAAATTAGAGATAAGTAAAGACAAATTTAGCATTGTGCAAAGGCCAAAAGACCACAGCAAATTTAACGGCCTTCTCCACTGAAAGAAAAAGGCTGCATATTGTACAACTAACCATACACCACGCACAAGTCATGCTGTTTATCGAAAAATGGAGTTATCTCCAAATGGAACATGAATAACCTTATCTGATGCATCCTCGTTTTCTATTGATTACAAGCATTTCTACTCTAGCCTCTCAAATGAGTGCAAGGTAACTTTACCATTTCTATTAATTTTAAATTAATTCACTCTGTCGTACTACTTTCATTATATCTAGAAAAGAACAATTATACTGTGTACGTTGCACATGCAGGATTTGAACTATCTACTTGACTAAAAGGAAGTACTTACAAGACAAGCATGATGAGAGTTAACATTGCTATGCTTCATGATAGCCACAAATACAGGAATTTCAGGTTGAATGTCCTGGACAAGCATATCTACTTTCTCTTCCTGTACTTCAGATAGACTATTCCAACGCGATAAGACATAATTACGTACTGGAGACATCTGAGGATCATCTAGCTCGTAGGATGACTCATCTTCAGAAGTACTGCTGTCAGTGCCCTCCTCTCCTGTGCATTTCACATTATTCAGTAAGGCAAATATAGAGAAATCTATTTTTCAGAGAACTGCAAATCTAAAAGGAAAATGTTTAGCTGATGCATGGTTCAAAAAGGTTCATGTAGAAGAGAATCTAGAAGAGAATCGACAATTTAAACCTGATTCCCCAGACGAAGATGTTGCTGCTAATTTTGCAGTTTTTCCATGCTGACTGTCACTAGTGCTTCGACATCTAACAATTTTTTTACTCCGTGATGATTGCGTGGTTTCATCATGAGTGTTGCTTGAAATATCAACTGGAGCTGCATTTCTTTCTTGAACACTAGAAGTCCTTTTTATGCCAGCACAGGTAAAGACTTTCTCACAACCATCAGAATCAAGGATCAGAACCTCAAAGCGGGAATTCTCAATGTGACGGAACAATAAAGAGTCATTCTCTTCTATGTGATGGGCATCTACAAATGCCTCCCATCCGCACTGTAGGGTTGTCTTATTCATGTGCTTGGTGACTTTGACAATATACACAATACCCTTGGGGGATTCTAGTTCAATGGTTTTTGACAACGTCCCACCAAAATGGTCCAAGAACTTGTTTGGTATGGTCTGTAGAAAAAAAAAGGGAACATAATGGTGTGAATAGCAAATGCTAGTTTCCTACAATAGTGGAGGAAAGGAAATATGATGAAAAAGATAGTATTTAATATTAATGAAAAGTCCACAATGACAAAACAGGACATTGTTATTTAGAAGACATGATATATTGATCAACTTCATCTTAAGACTTACGAGTTCTTTGGTACAATGATTCATCTTTACATGATAAGCTGCTATAAATTTTTTTTTTTGAAAAAGGCAAAAGCTTTGCCACTTTTGTATAAACTGCTATTATGAAACTCAAGGTTTTTTTTAACTACTAAAATTTTGCTCTCATTTCAGTATGTTTAGTTAGCACAATAAAAATTGAACATAATCAATTTCGCCAAAGCAGTAATAAATTAAACACTTGCAAAAATACAACCAATCCACCATGAAGAACATGCGAATAAAAGAGAGTGATCTTAGTTGCAGGCTTACCATGCTATGCCCAAAGTTAGCACTCATTTGCATGTGGAAGCACTTCATCTTTCCATTCGGATGGTCCACATATCTTTTGGACCAATCACAAGATTTCTTCATCTGGGAACCTTGTCCAGCCATGCATGTGAACTGAAATTTGTAGCATATATATGTCAGATTGTCAGCTGCAGATGCAACTAATCAACAAGTACTCTCATGTGTATCAAGCTGAAGAAACCAGATCATAAACGGTAGCAAAAGATTAGTTTTGGCTTCCTAAAGATCACTTCTATCAGTTATGGTAATAGTACATGTTACTCGTCATCCATATTTCTCATATGTGGCATTCTTCCTGGGCTACCTCCAACAGAAAATAATAAAAAGAAGAACATAGATTTTCTTAATTAAAAAACGCAAATGACATACCATTATATATTTCTGCAGCAAGTCAGAAAAGGGGTAAACCAATCAAAATCAACCAATAAATGGTACTACTAAACAAATCAAAGCCAGGGATTATGTCGATGTTCATGTACTGATATCCAACGACAACAATGTATGCAAGCATAGAAATGAAATTGATATGAAGAAACAGTAATGGTAGCCCTCTCCCCTCTGGTAGGACGCAGGACAGAAGAAGGCGGCCTTACCTTTGCACACAGAACAGAAGTTCTATGAGCTGATGGTGATGCAGATCAGAGAAAAAGCCCTGAAACTACTGGTAGATGTGTACATATACACACAAACCAGCACTAAGTGACGGACGTGAATTATCATGAAGCATCCTTCAAAGAGATAAGGAGAGAGATGAACCTAGTGCAGGTGTATAGTCAATAGCCATATCTGTGTAGTAAAAGAGAATCCCATGGAAAGACAGTTCATATATAGGCACTGGCACTATATGAGATCAGCATAGCCTTTTCACTCAAAGTTGGCAGGGAATCTCATGATTTCCCTCGTTCGTAGCAACAAGCAAGACTAAGATAGAACAGAATTGACATCTATAATCTATCAAGGAAAAAATATTCTCCAGTACTACTGCTTTATAAAGATTACTATATGAGATGAAGTGCTGCACCTTGTAATTAACCTAGGTTAGCAGAGTTTTAGGGTGTGTTTAGTTGTCGGCCACACTTTGCCACAACTAAGTTTAGGTAAATTGTGGTAGCCACAAAAATGTGGTGGATAAATTGCTAGCCATAAAGTGTGACAAAATTAGCACGAAAATGGGACATGCTATTGAAAAAATGTGACAAGCCGCAGTGAACCAAACATATGCCTAACAAACTGTAGCAACCAAAAGTGTGATGTGACAAAGTGTGGCTATGAACCAAACACCCCGTTATATACCTGCATCAGGAATTCAGGAATCCGGCTATATGTTGCTTCAGACTTGTAACAATGCTAAGCATCTGTATCCATTATATATGCAGAGACCGAAAAGGAGGCCAGTGAGCCGGTCTAAAGGTCATAAGCGATTTCCATAGCCATGGATGAATGGATTAAAAACCCCAGGAAGAGCAAGAAACCCAAGATGATTAATGATGAGAGTTGTTCCCAACAAGTTTTAGTACTAGTAAAGACCACCGTTAGCTACAAGAATCCAAGATGATTAATGCATTAATACACCACTAACAGCAAAGCAATACTGCCCTCAAAAAAGGAAAGAGAAAACAGCAAAGCAATTCAAGATGATTAATGATGAGATATTGAGAATCATGCCGATTCCGGATCACATGCTTGTTAGAGCAATATATTAATAGTAAAGACCACCGTTAGCTACAAGAATACAGCGAATCAAGAAGAAAAGCTTGCTGCTACTACAACATATAAAAACATATAAGAATATAGTGCGAATCCCAACAAGGATACGGTCTCCGCTCCGTAACCGCGGACCGGCGCGAGGCTGCTCCGTTCGTTGCGGATGATAAGCGCTGCGAACCCGGCCGAGCGGGCGAGCGAGCTCCCTCCTGCGCCGCCAAGCAGCTCCGGCCGCCGCCGGCCTCCCCCGCTCGTTGCCTTCCGCGGCGGCGCCATTGCCGGCCTGGAGTGGAGAATGGCAATAGGAAGGGTTAAAAAAATGATTAAGTTGGGTCTTGGGCCTTGGGCCATAGGTGCGGGTGCACTAATTCTAATGGGCTAATGGGCTAAGTGGCTAACGGTAAGCCCATGGTGGTGGTACAAAAGCCCATGTCGAGCTGGCCAGTTAGTTATGGTGGACCGGCGGTTCAGGGCCCAGGCCCAATGTAAGCACACTTTGAACAAAAGAGGAAAAACAAAAGCAACTGTTGCTTATGAAAACCGTAAATGTAGTAGTAATTTTTTTCTGAAGCACAGTACAGACACAAACATTTATATAAACACACGTACACTTATCTTTATACACTCACACACGCATATACACCTTATTTTTATGAGCACGTTCGAAGACTGAGCCGACATATCTTACGATTCACAAAGTCACCAAAGACGCCTCGCCGTCGAGAAACATGTCATCTACCACTGAAAAAATAATTAGCCATAAATATGAACATCCATATCAAAGTGTAATACTTGAATCCGAGTGAACAAGTTTCACACTGACAACCTTATCAGTAGTTGAGTTACGTGCAATTTGATTAGTTTACAGGTGCGTGCGGCTCAGATAAGACAACGGAAGAAAGGGTACATATGTATTTTTTGAGGCACAATATGAGTTTACTCCAATGTTTTCACGCATACATGATAGAACTACATGAATATGACTTGACAATACATTGGTCTAAATGGTAAGTGCATAATATGAGTTTACACGCCTATATATGTATGACTCAAACAAGAGTACGAAGTGCACAATTATATCTCTGTATGAGAAAGGAAGCGTACACCGCTTGACTGGGGGATAGAAGGGGGAGAAAAGCATTAGGGGCAAATATATTTATTTACATTTTTACCGTGGTAGGCTAGCTGATGATATGAACTCTTGTTCCAAGCTATAACATCGTTTGCTATAATGACAATTGAGACCCTCTACCAAATCATTCTTGGACGAATGACAGTTTCCTTTCCTCCTCGTCATCAGCAAAGGTTGCATCTCATCACCATCTCCTAGAACAACTTGAGGTGAATTTAGCCTTTTTGCTCGCAGAAATTGCAATGCCATCTCTACTTGCTTCATGGAAGGCCTTTCTTCACATCGAAGTCTCAAGCACATCTCCGCAAGAGAGATAACACAATTGATCTCTTCCATCGTTGCTTCTTCGAGAACTTGAACAGCCAATATATCTTCAATGTGCTTCACTGAAAGCTCCCAAAGAAAGTAATTGGACAAGTTTTGCTTCAGACCTGATTCATTTGTGAAAATAGGCTCTTTCCTAAGAAGTAGCTCAACAAGTACTACACCGAAACTATATACATCACTTTTCTCATTTAACTGTCCAATGTGGTAATACTGGGGATCCAAGTAACCGAATGTGCCTTGTACACCTGTAGCAATATGAGTTTGATCGATTGGAACTAATCTTGAAGCACCAAAATTTGAAACTTTCACAGTATAGTTTGTGTCCAGCAATATGTTAGAGGATTTCACATCACGATGAAAGATTGATACTGAAGCTGCAGAATAAAGATAATATAGTGCTCCTGCAGCTTCTGCAGCAATTCTTAGGCAATCCTCCCAGGACAATAAGAAATTGGTAGTTGAATTTCCATGAAGAATTTCAAATAAGGAACCATTGTTGACAAAGTCATACACGAGCAGAGGGACCTCAGTCAGCATCCAAAGAGCTTTACAATATGCCTGTGGTTTATCTGAGAGAGGATGGCAACTTTGTTGATGAATTGATTGATCTCTCCTTCCTCAATGACCTTGGACCTTTTTATGGCTATCACTCGCTGGTCAGATAAAATACCTTTGTACACCATACCATGCCCTCCACTACCAAGGATGCATGTTGGATCAAAATTATTTGTCGCCTTTTTTAACTCTTGCATGGAAAAAATCTTTGTCTTTTGACTCCCACTTTCATTTGATGAAATTAGTTGTTGAAAAAGAAGACCCTGATTTCTCTGGAAATACTTTCTTTGTAATTGCTTCCGAATGGCTTTCTTCCATCTTTGGATGAGTAATGCTCCAATGAAGATGAGAACTAGAATACCAAAGCCGCTGCTAAGTCCAATTATAACACCTGCAGTGACTACGTTTAAAATCTTTTCTTATATCAACCTAGTATTACTGAAGTTGAGTAGCGTACAGAACTCACCTATAAGAAGGAGATGGTTTTGTTTGTTGTTGAAGAGCACAGCATTGTGGTAGCATCATATTCTGTTTTTTCAGGACATCCAGTACAATTATAGCTTCCAATAATATTATGGCAAATTCCCCGGCAAATCCCTGGTGTCATGCATTCATCAATATCTGCAGTACATCTAATAAAGGTGAGAGCACTCCGGATACATGGTTAAAAACTTATAATTATGCTGCTGTAAAAAAAAAAAAGGAAAACTTGACCTTCCACATCTGAACTTCAGTACGTACGTCCTAGCTCATTCCAAGACAATTTTTCAGACCTGAATTTGCAGTTTAGGGTGGAGAGGAGTACCTCGGCAACCATTTGCAACATAAGGATTTCCATCAAAGCCAGGGGAGCATTTACATCGATAACCAACACTGTAGCCATGCGTGGAGTTCACACTCAAGCAGGTGCTGTTGATACTAACACATGCATAATTAAGTAGATCTGTTTTGCTGTGCCTCTTGGCAAGTAAGGTTAGCAACGGCCCATTGTATAGAGGCTGACTCCCCAGAACCAACGTATAGCTTAGGCTCTCCGTCTACAGACGTGAGTATTTCTTCATCCTCGTATGATATGTATTTAATACCCCTTAGGCTCTCAGCGATATTGATATGGGTCACAAGAAATCTATCATTTAATTGGAGTCTGGAGGATTCCATATCTGTACAGTAGAGCCAAAACAGTTGCCTCGCAAAACAACCTTCTTCCAGGCCAAAGGGGAATGGTACCGTGAAAACTGAAATTCGGCAATAATTAAAGGGGACAACGCATAAGTGTCAAACACGATGAGATAGTAGATAAAGAAATTTAGACAGGTTCAGGCCTTCTATAAAGAAGTAATATCCCACTCCTGTTTCGGGGATTGAATCCACCAAGTTATGTATTGATCTCGTGATCAAGTTGTATATGAAGAAAAACCTAGCTAATTGCTATTGCCTCTATGCCCCTCAAGGGACGTCCTGCCCTCCTTATATATGCTCAGAGGGCAGACCCACAAATTAGAGACCAAACCACATACAGCATAGGACTCCTAATATTACCCATAACACTCCCGACTTAGGACTATAAGCCGTTTCTTAATACACAAGGCAACGTAATACTTAAGTCCTAAGCCTATTACATGATAAGCTGGCCGTGTGGGTATATGGTGCCCATAATCTCTACAGTAGCCCCTGAGACCTTCACAGTCGACGAGATAACTTTGCTTCGAACCAAATTAATGCATAGCTAAGTGCCTCCATAGCCGAGTGCTTTTATTGCCGAGTGCTTCCATCATCTCTGCCTAGGTCTCCCGAATGCTCTAATCATCCAATAAAAAGGCTGTGAAGGGCTAAAAAGTCATAAAAAATATACCTAGGTGCATCGACTAAATACACCTAATTAGGTGTAGCCCCCGACTATGTGTTTAGTTGAACAAACTAAGCATATAGTCAAGAACTATAATAATCACACTCATCCAAGTGATGTTATATAAATAAATGTTTAGTCAAAGCCAAAAGCAGTCATAAAAATCATATAACACATAACCTTATAAACAAGGCACGGTGTATAATGACCCCGAGTCTTGGCATCATATTAAGCTCATGCTGCCCATGCTGTCATGCCCGAGTCCTCTCGAAACACACAACTTCATCATTCTCAGGAATATATGACATTTGTGGTATAAAATCCGAGTTAATAAAACCCATAAATAGATTTACCAACCGTCTGAATAATATGACCAAAATTCAATCAGCCTAAGCCATAATATTGGTCTTAATAAAAAAACATACCAAGGTGGTAAAATAGCATTGATATAAAATCAATTGCTTTATAAGAACCAAAAACAGCTCCTACAACTTATGAAAAGATTGCCAAGATAGTTATAAAAAACTTCACTGTTTGTCACTTTCCAAATTGCATCGCATCAACTCCTAAAAAGTTGTGTAACCATTGTATGGAAGAATTTTAAAGGTATTGGGTAATAGAACACGTGCATATTGCCAAGGCAAATTTGCTTAAGTCCTTAAAGACACGTGACAAGCCACACCTGAATCATGGGCTGTAAGCTTTCCATGGGCTTCGGCCCAAACAAAGAAAAACCTACCGATACCCTAATAAAATAACCGCCAAAGCACCGTCGTCTTCCCCGTCGCTTCGACTTCTGAAAAATTTTCCCTTTCGCGTTCCTGTTCACAAGCACCTCCGCAGAAACCTAAAACACGAAATCCACCAAATCCATTCATCCAGCCATTCTAAATCTCATCAAAATCCGCTGTGCTCATCCTGTTCCTTCCATCCTCTCCAAAAATCCTTGCCTCCAACACCAAACTCAATCCTCCTCAAATCTCACTCATGGCGGAGGAGAGAGAAATCCCCTTCGACCAATGGGCGGCCTCTGATGTGAAGGAATCAACATTAAAGGAAATGGTGAAGGATAGAGTCCTCCCAGCGAAGGAAATCATTGGCTGGCGTTCGACATACGGTGAGAAGTTCCCAACTCCAAATACTGGTGAGATCGTCGTATTCACCCACTTCTTTTACTGTGGATTTAGTCTGCTGACCTCTGAATTCTTCCGTGGCATCCTGGATTATTATGGCATCAAAATTTACCATCTGAATCCGAACTCTGTACTACACATTGCCATCTTTATCCATGTTTGAGAAGCCTTTCCCAGAATCTATCCACACTTCAATCTTTTCGCTGCATGTTTTCTCTCAAGCCCATCCAACCAAAGATAACCCCTGTGTTGTTGGCGATGCGGGATTCCAACTTCGCGGTACTCTCCGCAAAGACTACTTTCCTCTTCCCTTGAAAACCTCCAACAAAGGTTGGCACGCAAACTGGTTCTACATTTCCAACCCAGCCCCCAGCCTGCCCAACTTCATCGGTCTTCCGCCAATCCAACGGGCCAACCAGAATGCCTTACCCGAGGGTCAAGACTGGATAGAAGCAAATAATCTTCTGGCAAAAATTCTTAAAATAAAAAATAAGGGACTCCAAGGAGAACAAATCACTCGACACTTCATCAAATGCCGATTGGCTCCCATCAAAGAAAGATCCAAGCCAGCCTTCGAATATGAAGGACAGAGTGACCCCAACCGGGAAGATCAGGAGTCATTAAACTTCCAAGTTTTGTGCTCCCGCATGTACAAGATCTTCTCCACTGGGATTGTAGTTGACTACAACAACAAACTACCAGTTCTTCCCTTCAACATTCATCGACCACCTCCTCCGGTATGTAAACTCTGTAACTTTAATAATTTTTATCTCGCCATACTCATCAATGCCTCTTAAAGAAAATATTGTTTGCAGACAAATGCTTTGATCATCTCTCGACCATACAAGGTATTCCACGATGAGGTGCCAGCCCAGCCGACTACCAAAAAACCAACTGGCGGTCCAAAGATCAAGCCCCAAACAAAGAACAAGAGAACCGCAGCTGTAGTTGAAGAAACCGGCAAACGTGCAAGCAAACAGAGGATGCTAGTCATTGATGACTCAGATGAGGAATCTGAAGAAGTCCAAATGCCCAAGGCCAATATCAACTCGCCTAGGACATCCACCAGATCCGCTTCAAAGATCAGAAAGTCCAACAGGTATCCTTCGCATGACTTTGCATTGTTTTCACATTGAAAACCCATTTAACTCCATTCTGAATACCGTGTATCATCTTCTGTAGAAAACCTCAAGACATAGATCCCACCGGCCAGACAGAAAAAACAACTCCAACTGTAGGGTCAGAAAACCAAGAGACCACAGAACAAGGGTCCTAGAACCCTCTCCCAGGTGAGACTGCTCCTGGCCAGGAATCCCCGACCGTCAGTCAGGATCCCCCGACTGGAAACCAGTCGGGTTCTTCTGAACAAACATCAGCCCAAGGACCCCCGACTGGAAACTAGTTGGACAGGGAAAAGCAAGTTCCAGTCAACCAAGGAACACCAGTTGAAGATCCAAAATCAACTACTGAAGAAATCAATAAGGATCAAACAACTAGGGATGCGGCCACCCAAGAAGACCATCTAGAAGTGACAATAGGTAAATCAGCCAATCATTAAAACTTTGTCTTGAACATGCTTCCTGAGTTCTATCTTTCATATCTTCCTTAGAACAAACAACTGAAGAAGATGAAGAAATCATCCAGCTGAAATCCACAAAAGACACATTGCCTCCAATCAAGATCGAGTGGCGCGATGCAGAAGGTAAAAAACAAGGCATCATACTAAACAAGCAAAAGGAAATGGAAGAACGAGATCTGCTTGTTGCTAGCCTTAATGAAGCCACTCGACTGATGAACGTGAGAAGAAACCCCTCATACCTCAATTGCTGATTCTTATACAACCAATTGACTTACTTCTTTGTGACGCATAGAATATATCGTCGCTCCCAGGCCAAATCTGATACCTTAGAAAAGCTTGTTCCTCATGTCAACTCCTGAGAAAATATCCAACAAGAGCTTAAAGAAGGCAAGGAGGATGCTATAACTAGAGAAACTATCTTGCAGGAAAAAATCAGCAAGCTTCGAGGTATGAACCTGGAGCTTCGCGGTTCAATTGGAGGTAAGAAACATTAACTCATCTACTCTTGATTGATCCATTCAACTCTATTAACTCTATGTCTTCATGTTCTAACCAACTTATCCGAGATTGAATCCCTCAAGGCTCAATTGAAGAAGGCAGAAAACGATAATGCCAAACTTGAAACAGACAAGGCTAAAGCTATAGCTGAACTTGAAGGTAATCCTCATAGAACTCATATTCTTGATACAATTTGTCTTGGCCATCAATGTAATCAGAATATTGTCGATCTTGTAGCCAACAAGGTAAAATCACATGCTCAGTTCGAAGTCTTTGTTGAAAAAGTCCAGAGAGCCGAGAGAATCGGAGATGATATTGCTAACGCAGCCACGCCAATCCTGTCAGCAATTTATCAGAACGGCCTTGGAACAAGTGCTGAAGATGCACTTGAGATCTTTGACAAACTCAGAACAGCTCCTAAGAAATATCTAGATAACATCACTGATGCTACTACCATGAGTGCGAGTCAAACTCTGGTGATGACGAAGTCACTCTATCCCTGAGTAGATATAAATTCTATAGGAGATGGTTTTGCAGACGACACTTCTGATGAGCAAGCCTTAGAACTAATAAATGAAGCTCAGGAGTCTGCCAAGAAGATAGCTGTTGATGTAGTTGAAAACTTCCACAGATAGATTCTCGATGTAAAAAACTCTTATGATACATCTTGTAATTTATCAGTTTATTTATGCTTATGCCCTGATTTGAATCTTGCATTTTATTTCTTAAAAATTTTCGTCCGATTGTCACCAAGCTTAAAACTTGATTAAGTCATCAAAAAATTTTCAATTCTTATTCACTTGACTCAAATCAGAACAAAAAACAATGATAAACCAAATATAAACAAGTTATATTCAAAACAAACCGCAAACTTTATTGGTACGCATAGCCCCCGACTGACAACTCAAGAAGACAACTTACTTGAAGTCGACAGTCAAGAAGAACATAGTACAGAAAAGTGAAGTTAAGTATAATATCGACGAAGGTATTCAATATTCCATGAATTCTCCACAATTGTCTCGTCTTCATGCTTTAGACGATATGCTCCTGGCCGAGTGACTTCAGCAATTATGAAAGGTCCTTCCCATAACGAAGATAATTTATGTCTATCCTTCGTTGTCTGAATCTTTCTCAGAACCATATCACCAACAATAAACGCTCGTGATCAAACATTACGACTATGATAACACCGAAGTCCTTGGAGATACCTTGCCGACTGAACAAGTGCAGCTTCAGGAGCTTCTTCCAGTCAGGTCAAGTCATTAACACGGTCTTGATCATAACGCTCATCCTTGAAATGACGAGCTTGAAGAGATTCGAACTCCATTTCACTCGGCCACATGGCTTCAGCCCCATAAACTAAAAAGAAAGGCGACTAACCCGTAGCCCGACTGAGCGTAGTCCGTGATGACCACAAAACTGAAGGCAACTCTTGAATCCATCTACCAGCATAAGGGCCCAATCTGTCAAAGACTCGGGCCTTAATACCCTGAATAACCATACCATTAGCACGTTCAACTTGTCCATTGCTTCGATGATGTGCTACTGACGCATAATAAATCTTGATTTCAAAATCTTCACAAAATTCTTTAAAAACGTCTCTAGTGAACTGAGTCCCATTATCAGTAATAATCCTATTCGGGACACCAAACCGATGCACAATATTAAGGATAAAATCACGTGCTTTATCTGCAGTAATTGTAGCAACTGGCCTAGCTTCAATCCACTTAGAAAACTTGTCAATTGCAACAAACAGATGCGTAAAACCTCCTGGAGCCTTTTTGAAGGGACCAACCATATCCAGACCCCAAACTGCATAGGGCCATGAAATCGGAATCGTTTGCAACTCTTGGGCTGGAACATGACTTTGTTGAGCAAAAAATTGACAACCTTCACAGATTCAAACCACTTTATCTGCATCGGTAACCGCCGTGAGCCAGAAAAAACCTTGCCGATAAGCCTTGCCCACCAAAGTATGTGCTGCAGCATAACTGCCACAAATTCCTGAGTGAATATCTTGCAACAATTGTCGACCTTCCTCAGGTGTAACACATCTTAACAAAACTCTAGACGGCCTTCTCCTGTACAACTCCGAAGCAATCATGACATAATTCTGACTACGGTGTTGGACTCGCTCTGCGTCGTCTCGATCTTCGGGTAACACCTGCTGAGTCAAAAGATTGATAAAGGGTGTCCTCCAGTCAGCATCAAGCATAGAAACCTGGTTTTTAGCCTCTTCTTCGGTGGCTCGCTTTTTAGAAACAGTCGGCTCATGAAGATGCTCTACAAAAATATCAGTCGGGGCAATCTCTCGTCTAGAGCCAAACTGAGCTAATTGATCTGCCGTCTCATTGTTATGCCTTAGGACATGTGATAACTCTAAGCCATCAAACTTGTCTTCTAGCTTACGAACTTCCTGATGATAAGCATCTATATTGTCATTTAAGCAAGACCAATCCTTCATCGCCTGATTTACTACCAACTGGGAATCTCCTCGTACAATCATACGACGTATATTGAGAGATACAGCAAGTCGCAGTCCGTGAAGTAAAGCTTCATACTAGGCCACATTGTGTGAGGCCGCAAAATGTATCTGAAGAACATACCGCAGTCTTTCACTAGTCGGGGAGATTAACACAACTCCCGCTCCTGTACCAGTAACTCGCTTAGACCCATCGAAATACATAGTCCAGTATTACGACTCTTCCCTAGGTACGTCTCCTTGGCACTCGGCCACGAAATCGGCCAGGATCTGGGACTTTATAGATGTTCTTGCATTGAAAGTAATATCTAATGGTATCAACTCCAAAGCCCACTTCGCCCAGTAGCCTCCTAATTATGAATGACATCGCCGAGTGGAAAAGATGTAATCATAGTAACTGAATGACTTTGGAAATAATGAGCTAACTTCCTGACGGTAATTAAAACTCCATATAATAATTTCTGTACCTGGGGATAGCGTGTTTTGAATCCAGCCAACACCTCACTAACGAAATAAATTGGCCTTTGAACTTTCTGAGTTCGCCCTTCCTCCTCCCGTTCTACGACCAGGACCGTGCTGACCACCTAAAAAGTTACAGAATTGTAGAGTAGCAATGGCTCTTGAGGATATGGTAAAGCTAACACGGGTGGCGTCGTGAGAAAATTTTTGAAGTCTTCAAAAGCTTTCTGGGCTTTTGGGGTCCACTGGAACTCGTCTGTTTTCTTAAGTAATTTGAAGAAGGGCATGCCTCGTTCCCCAAGTTTAGAAACAAACCGGCTTAATACTGCCATGCATCCAGTAAGCTTCTGGATATCCTTCTGGGTACTCGGCGGTTTTATGTTCTGAATAGCGTTGATCTTCTCCAGGTTGGCTTCAATACCACGATGAGACACCATAAAACCGAGTAGCTTCCCTGACGGTACTCCAAAAGTACACTTCTCTGGGTTCAGCTTCATCCTGAAGGCTCGAATATTTGAGAAAGTTTCTTCTAAGTCGGCGATCAAATCCTGTCTTTGCTTGGTCTTGATGACAACATCATCGACGTAAGATTCCACGTTCCTCCTGAGTTGAGTCTGAAGACATCTCTAGATCATATGCTGATATGTAGCTCCAGCGTTCTTAAGGCCAAACAGCATCGTGATGTAACAATAGACTTCAAACGGGGTGATAAATGATGTCTTCAAGCAGTCGGACTCCTTCAAGCTAATTTGATGGTATCCCAAGTAACAATCAAGAAAACTCAGAAGCTCGCTGCCAGCGGTCGAGTGAACAACTTGATCAATGCGGGGCAATCCGAAGGGATCATTGGGGCAAGATTTGTTGAGGTCGGTGTAATCGACATACATGCACCATTGTCCTGTTTTTTTCCGAACTAAAACTGGGTTGGCCAACCAGTCGGGGTGGTACACTTCCTTGATGAATCCAGCCGCCAAAAGCTTGGCGAGTTCCTCCTTAATAGCATCTCTTCGATCTTGCGCAAACCAACGAAGCCGTTGTTTGATAGGTTTTGCAACCTCTTTTACATTTAATGAGTGCTCAATCACCTCTCTAGGAATACCAGGCATATCAGATGGTTTTCAAGCAAATATATCTTTATTATTTTGTAGAAAGGTAATGAGCACGCTTTCCTATTTATAATCTAGCTCGACGCCTATTACAATAGTCTTAGAGGGGTCTGAAGGATCGAGTGGAATCTTCTTCGTCTTGGTGTCACCTTCTCCTGTCTTGGCCAACTTTTTTGCTGGGATTTCACCTTTGTCCGATGTTGATGCGGCTAGTCGGACCTCCTGTAGGCCGAGTAATCTCTCGCGAGATTGGGCCATGTCGCAGCTTTTCTTGTCGCAGGTGAAGGCTTGCTTGACGTCGCTGCGTAGGGAGATGACTCCATTAGGACCGAGCATCTTCATTATCAGATAGGTGTAGTGCGGGACTGCAATGAATTTGGCAAGCGCAGGTCTTCCAAGGATTGCGTGGTAAGCTGCTTCAAAGTCGGCGACTTCAAAGCTGATGTTCTCTGTATGGAAATTCCCCCGTGTGCCAAAAGTGACTGGAAGACTGATTTGCCAGAGTGGCATAGATGACAGCCCTGGGATGACTCCATGAAAAGGGGCTAAACTTGGCTTTAATTCGGATCTTGGGATTTGCATCTCGTTCAGTGTCTTGGCGAAGAGGATATTGAGGGCGTTGCCGCCATCGATGAGGACACGCTTAAGCTTGACATTGCGGACTACCGGGTCTAGTACCAAGGGATACCGCCCCGGGTGAACCACTCGGTCGGGATGATCCGAGCGGTTAAACGTGATAGCCACCTCCGACCATCGTAGGTAACGTGAGACTTCAGGCCGAATTGCATTGATTTCTCTGTCAGTCAATTTCTGCTTCTGCTTTGACTCATATGATAGTGTCCCTCCAAAAATGTGGTTTAACTCGGTCCTGTGGTCTTGGAATGGTTCTGAGCCACTATTTGTGTCGTCCTTCTTGGTTCCTGAGGTGCCGGCTCCGTCTGTTGGCTTCTGAAGTTGGGCAGCATAATGCTCGGCGAACTGTTTGTAGATGAAGCAGTCCTTGGCCGCATGTTTGTGATTCGGGTGATGTGTGCATTGGGCGTTCATGATTTTGTCGTAGGCGCTGACTCGTGGACGCTGTTGTTGGTAGTTCGATGTTGCGGCGACCAGATCCTCGGGCTTACGTTTGCGATCTATTTGGCCACCGTTGCTGTTGCCGTTGTCCTTCTTGGGGCGCCAGCTACTCCCTGATTGCTTGTCTTGACGTGATGCTTTGATTGCGTCATCCGACTTGGCGTAGGAATTGGCTGTCTCGAACATTTTCTTGACTGTCCTTTGTGGTTTGCGCCCGAATTTGCCGATTAACAACTCGTTGCGGACACCCTTCTGAAACACGGCTATGATGACGTCGTCGGTGATGTCAGGAATCTTGTTTTGCTTCTCTGAAAAATGCCTAATGTAGTCTTTCAAGGACTCGTTGAGCTTCTGGATTACGTTGTAGAGGTCGAAGTGAGTTCCGGGCCTTTCAAAGGTACCATGAAAATTGGCAATGAAGTGATCCCGAAGCTCGCTACAAGAATCGATTGACCCCCTTGGTAAACTTGCGAGCCAATTTTTGGCTGAGTCGGCGAGAGCGACGGGCAGGTAATTTGCCATGACCTTGCTATCTCCTCCTGCGACGCGAATTGCAAGAGTGTAGACGGTCAACCACGACTTAGGAGCGGTTTTGCCATCATATTTCTCGATCCTAGTGGGCTTGAAATCACTCGGCCAATTCACTCGACGCAGGTCCCGAGTGAATGCGGGTTCTCCTTCGTCACAGTTGTCTTCATAATAAGGCTTGTTGCGCTCGCGATAGCGTCGGTCGAGTACCTTCCTCAAATCACTCGACGCGGGCCTTCGAGAGCCGCTCTGGTAACTGGAGCTATTGTCATAGCTGATTCGACCATGGACGGGTGGTCGACCGTGACATTTCTCGCGAGAGTCAGCCGACTGGTCCCGATGCTTCCAGGTTGCATGATGACGGACGTTGTTAGATTTGCCAAGGGTCTTGCTGTGCTCGGGTCTTCGGTAATCCTTGGATCGCAGCAGTGGTAGACGGCTACCATCGGGTGTTTCGGCGATGGACTCGGTGATTCCCCGAGTAGTGCCAGTGGGAGGGCCGAGTGGGGCTGTAGCAACGACCATGGTCTTGACTTTGTCTAGGATTGGAGTCACGTTGGGGGTGCTACGTCCATGGCGGTGTCAATGAGGGTGAGTGCAGCGACCGCGTTCTGTTGGGGCGTTAGGAAAATGTTGGTGTTGTTGACTCGGGTCTGAAGTATGTCGTCGTGGGCAGAGCGCCCGGCCACCCTCAGATCTTGCCTTCTCTTGTCGTTATCTTCTTTACGGTTGAGTTCCTCCTCCTTGCGCTTGCGCTCCTCTTCGAACTTGGCTTGTTCCTCTTCCGCAGCCCTACGGGCCACGGCCGAGTCGGTCTCTCCTATGTCGGCCATGAGAACGTCGAAAAATAGCGGAGTATAATTGTTGTCAAAGTCAGAGTTGTCGATGTTCTCCGTGGAGATATCGTAAAGATCATCGAAGTCAGAAGAGCTGATGTAGTCGGCGATCTCGGTGGATGAGCACGATTCGAGATGTTGAATCACGACAGTGCGGTGCCGATACGAAAAGTTCTCCCGAGTGGTTTGGACCCAACTCGGAAGAAAGAAAGTCGGGGTAGATCTCAGCGGCGTTCGGTAACCCAAACGGCGCCGAGCGGTTTTCTCCTCCTGATTGGATAGAATGAGAAATCTTGCCGAAGCTGTCGGTGATGAAGTCGAGGCTGCCGAAGCGGTACGCCTGTCCTGGAGGGAAGGCGAAGTCGTCGATGCCTGATGTAGATCTCATCGCGCTTGTCAGCGAGCAGAAAAAACTTGACGCACCCCTACCTGGCACGTCAACTGTCAAAACTGGAATTCGGCAATAATTAAAGGGGTAGCGCACAAGTGCCAAACATGATGAGTTAGTAGACAAAGGGATTTAGACAGGTTCAGGCCTTCTATAAAGAAGTAATACTCTACTCCTGTTTCGGGGATTGAATCCACCGAGTTATGTATTGATCTCGTGATTAAGTTGTGTATGAAGAAAAGCCTAGCTAATTGCTATTGTCTCTATACCCCTCAAGGGACGTTCTGCCCTCCTTATATAGGCTCAGAGGGCAGGCTCACAAATTAGAGACCAAACCACATACGGCATAGGATTCCTAATATTACCTATAACACTCCCGACTTAGGACTATAAGCCGTTTCTTAATACACAAGGCAACGTAATACTTAAGTCCTAAGCCTATTACATGATTATCTCTCATTACTTATCCCCTATAATCAGTCGGATAAGCTAGCCGTGTGGGTATATGGTACCCATAATCTCCACAGGTACGCTGATGTCCCAACATGACCGTAAACAATTTTTCTTCTGTGGAATTGGATTGTATCCTGTTTTTTTTTCAGAAAAAAGGAATCACCATTAACTAAGACATGCATATATCAGCCAACTAACATGAAGAACATTAGTTGTTGGTAGGGGTGAAGCCAGGAAACCAAGCCTATGGCTCAACAATTAATACATCTTGCTTTGTAGTATCTTTTTGTAGGATCTTAAAAGGGATTAAAGAGACAAGCCTAGGGTTCCAGCCCTAATTTCCTTATGCTTGTTTTTGCCTCTTCTGATCTTGACAAGGTAGACTTGTAAACATGTATAGGTGCCAAAAGTCATTGGTAGTTATTGGAAACTTCCTTTTAATTTCAGACCTGAAGGGCAGAGCTCTCCAGTCCATAACTTCATTAACACGGAGACCCATCAGTAATTTGATCACAGAAAGATTCGGTTCAAAACCTTTTGGATTACTAGGATTAGTTTAAGTATAACGCACAAGCTTATGCATACAGCACACAGTTGCTCTATGTTCTCGGCCAATAATGAAATATCAGGAATTTATATCTTCATTCATTCCCTTATAGAAAATTGAGATTTGCATACAGAAAATTTTATTTGGTTTCCCTCAAAATTGAGGCAATGCCATATTGATTTGATTCCTAAGAATATGGCAGGAATTTTTTTTTGCCGAATTATATCTATGTGATCATCTATACTGCCTTTTTCTATCTGTCAATCATTTTTTCAATTGCTAATCAACATCCAACAATTTACATGTCAATTTTGTTTTCTTGGTTGAAACAAAGAATGTTCTCACTTATAATTGAATACATATATGCATACACTTTGGTGTTGATCCTTGACAATATGAAACAAACAAATAATCCATATAAGTATAAAATAAAAATACTTAGGTATGCTAAGCAAAGAAATAAAAAAAGAAAAATCAAACGTATATTAAATCTATATTAAAATTGTAATTTTTTCATATTGTAGAAGTTTTGCTTGTACGTTATGCAAGTTTAGTTAACTATTAGTAGCCCCAAAAAAAAAATCAGACGACAGACAAATATCAAAACTGTATTTCAATTGAACAGTTGGGAAAGTGTTTGGCTAGGTCCTATTTTTCTGTAATTTTTAGGTGTTGAAAACAAGATGAGTTAATATACCTTGATCACGCGAGCAGCCATCCAGTAGGTAGGGATTGCCCATATAACCACTTGTACACTGGCAGAGGTAACCAAGCCCCGATGATTGGTCCATACACTTGCTGTGGCTGCTTACACAAGCGTAGCCGTTAGTCCTATTATCCAAGGTGCTGATGCATCTCGGTTGATCCATGATACTCCATGTGATGCCGACATCTGAACTTATATTGATGGTGCTCCAGGAGGAGCTTATGTTGCGCTCACCATCCCTGTGATGGCGGACAAAGCTGAGCTGAATGGGGCCAGAGCCCTCTTCCAGTTCATCGTATGTGCAGCATCCAGTCCAGTTGCAGATCTTTGATCCAATCATGATCATATGATCTGCGATATCTTGGTCCGGGCATGTCGTTGTGCACAGCAACTTGGCTGCATCATCGTTGCTGTTGTTATCAATTGAGTAGATGTCAAGACCACAGCCAGTGATGTTTACCGTGCTGTGCCCGAAAGAGAAGGATCTCCCAGGTGGCAGGAAGGAGATATTGTAGACATCGATATTGGGTCTCATTTGGATTGTACGGGAGGACCCAGCCCCCATTTCGACAAAGAGGAGGCTGTCACTAATGTCGACGCCGGTGACAGTGATGTCCTCGACAACCTCGGTGATGCCGTCGTGTAAGAAGAGCTTGGCATCACCGGTGTTGTTCTGCTTGCATATGAGATCGAAGTCAGGTTGCCGGAAGCAGCCGGGGCCGATGCCAAATGGGTACTCGAAGCTCAGGTTGCCGCATGTCTTGGGGCAACCAGCAAGCGTCGTGGTAGACGGAAGGGCACCTCCAGCAGACGCGTCCGGCCGGCTGATTTGGAAGCCGGCTACTGGAGCCATTGTCTCCATGATGAGCAGCACAAGAAGGATCCCAGTTAAACCCGAGAGCCTCACCATGATTGATGAGCAGTTCCAGCTTTCTCAAAACTTTCAAGTATGTTGTGGTTTACAGTTGCACCCTAGAGCTTAGCAGCTTTGATTTTATAGTCCATGCACTCCTTTTCAGTGTTTCAAGGGTTATTACAAGACAGTACACTATATATTGTTAATTTATGGTACCTTCCAATATACAAGCCACTTTGTCGACGCGCATTGCGCGACTTTGGATACCCGGCCACATGAGCTGCAATGTTATATTATCAATGAAAAGGAGACATGCCTTTTGCACTCTTATTTCAAAAAAACAAAATATTACAAGGAGTCAACCCACTTTGTTGTGTGTCACGTTACTTTAGATGTCTACGTAAAAACCTTGTATATACGAACTATAATAATATAATAGAATAATTAGATTTTACACTAAGTTTGAAATTGCTATAAAATCATATATAGGACTAAAAACAGCTAGATTATAGTTTTACATGAACCTACGATCCCAACTAAGTTTCAAAAATAGTAGATATATGAGTGTTATTTAGGACTCCTTAATTTAGGATTTTATTAGGATACTTTGATAAGAATGTAAAATTTTATTAAGAAATATCTTTTGGATATGTGTAGTATTTCAATTGTTCTATGAAGAATCTGTATAAAAAACTAACTATGGATCTGATTTCAGTATATTTTTTTCTGTTAAATTAAATTTATGTTTACTTGTCAAGTGTATAGATGTGCTTTGATTTGAATCAAGATTCATTTTAATAGAAGAACATACGTTGGCTAGAACAGATTTCACATATCCAATGGTAAATTTTATGTTCCAAGCTGCATCTCTGGCAGCTGCTAATTTTTATATGACGTGGCACATCCTCTTTTAAGATAGCTTGTTGCTTTCACCTATTAAGATTAACACTTGTGAGATACTAAGAGTTATAAGAAAAGAAATAATAATTGGAGTGGTACTTATCTTCAGGTATTCTAGCATTAGGAGATACCGGGAGATCATGCCACAACTTACATAAAAATTATCTCCTGATCCCTACTTTAGGACAAGAAAAAATATTTGAATTTTTTTTTACGAAGGACACTGAAAGTTACCATATTTTTTTAAGTACTCCTTCCACCCTTTTTTATATGACATTGGTTAGTTCAAAAATAAAAAAAATCAGAGGGAGTAGTAACTTATGGTATCTCTTGGTACTTCTGTGTTACAAAGATACAAATTGTATAGACGTACAAAGTACACGTATTAATAGTAGAAAAGACAGTATCTATCAGTGGCTATAAAATTAAGGCTCTTTTCATGTTGCAACAACTTTCTTCATGGTCATCTTGTTTCGTTCATACCTGGTGCTTGGGGATTTTACTTTATATTGCAAGTGGAGGTTCAGATGGGCGTATAAGAGTGTAAATACAACTTTGAGAAACCATTTTGTGAGAAGTTTAACTTACTAATTTAGGCTAAATATGGATGATATACATCATTTAAGTTGAGGTCCAGTCGAGCCTAGAAATTTCACATGGAACATTTCATCTGTAGAGAAAATTGGTAGAGATTAATTAATTGCTTTAAAAGCACAAGATTCTTTTGGCACTCGAATTTGGATTATATGTTACTAGTAGGTCAACACGGAAGTGTCTAGCTACTCGGTTGGCCGAAAGATTGGACCGACGCAGTGAATGTCAGTGTGATAGCACGAGTTACCGTGTGATGCGAAAACAAGAATTTAGACAGATTCAGGTCATCTCGATAATAGGTAATACCCTACTTCTGTTTGAGGATTGTATCCGTCGAGTAGATTATTGATCTGATGATCTAGTTGTGGTTTATCTCGCTATTTGTTCTTGGTGGGCTTCCTGCCACCTTATATAGGTTGGAGGACAGAGTTATAAAGAAAAAAACTTAGTCAGATACGATATCAATTTTCTAAGCTATTACATGATAATATTTAATCGAAACTCTAGATCCTGTCATAGAACAGAATATAACATTGTAACCGAGTTCTACTCTATTATATAATACATGAATCTAGCCTACCTTTTATCTCTAATCGAATATGAAGACTGTGTGAGTACCTGGTACTCATATTCTTCACATTTTCCTAGTGGTGGTGCATTCGGTTTTCCGGTTTCTTTGAAATGCCAACCAAAAAGGTTGAAGAAAAACAAACAAATAAATATATCTATATCTATACTTAATTAAAAAATACATAAGGCTTCCGATAGTTTTTTTTGTAAATTTTCTATCCGTTGTCAAGGGCTTTGCGTCGTCCGTCTCCGTATCCGAGCGACGCGATTCATCCATAATCCATGTGCCGCGTAAGTGTAACGTCGGCCTATGAGTCCTTGGCAATCCACGATCCAAGAAAAACCTAGTAAAATCGCATAGGATTTTTAGTACTCGACTTTTGCCGAAGAACCTGGCTCATGGCGTCATGGCTACGTCTCAATGCCGAAATCTTTTGCCCATGCCGACGATGACTCGCCGGGGAGGCAACGTCGCTGCTGAGCGCTTGCGCTAGTTGATGAGCCAAGCCAATGAGGACATGTGCCCGCGCCGCCACTCTGTTGGCTGTCCCGGCTGGTAGCCTCCCTCGAAGAAGGGTCACCGCTCCGTGCTTTGTGATAGACGGAAGGGCAACTCTAGCAGATGCATCCGAGCTGACTTGGATGCCGGCTACCAGTTGTAAAGCTACATTGAATTTAGGGGTGCATCCCTTTAAATTCATAATTTCTTACTTAAAAACATTTAAATGTAAAGTGTTGCATTGAAATTTTCTAGATTTTCAATAGTAGTGTACCCCTCTTCTTTTGATGCTAGCTCTGCCCCTGCCGGCTACTGGAGCAATCGTCTCCCTGAGCAGCACAAGGAGGGTCCCAGTTAAACCCGAGAGCCTCATGATGATTGATGAGCAGTTCAGCTTCCTGGAAACTTTGAAGTATGTTGTGGTGTGGTTTACAGTTGCGCCTGAGATGCTTCGATTTTATGGTCCTTAAGTAGTGTTTGAAGGGGTATAAGAAGACAGTACACTTTGTATTGTTAAGTATAAGAAGACAGTACACTTTGTATTGTTAATTTATGACACCTTATATTGCAAGTGGAGGTTCAGATGGGTGTAGAAGAGTGTAAACAACTTTGAGAAACCAATCAAGCCTAGAAGTTTCAACTGTGACAAGTTTAAACCTACTAATATAGGCTAAATATGGATATATATATATGAATTGAGGTCCAGTCAAGCCTAGAAATTTCACATGAAACATTTCATCTATAGAGAAAACTGGGAGAGAATAATTGCTTTAAAAGAAGACCAGTTAGCACAAGATTATTTTGGCATTGCAAGTTTGGTGTCGAAACTTGGTTTCGGCAATATCAATTTGGGGGTAGCAATCAAGTGCCAAACACAATGGGTTAGTCGGGACAAAGGTTTAGACAGGTTCAGGCCCTCTCTAACGAGAGGTAATACCCTACTCCTGTTTCGGGGATTCGATCCGCCGAGTGTTTATTGATCTCTTGATCTCTTTCAATAGGGGCTCTTGCAAGTTCTCTGTCTGTCCGTTTATTTTTCTCTATGCCCCTCAAGGGACGCCCTACCCTCCTTATATAATCCCGGAGGGTGGGTTTACAAGTCGAAGACCTATTCTATTCTAAGTCGGACTCCTCAATCTTACCAACTATAGACTATGTGCCGTTACCTTATCTCAATGGTAACGTAATACCCAAGTCATAGCCGGTTTACATAATCATGAGTCATAACCTATCCCCTATGGTAAGTCGGATAAGCTAGCCGTGAGGGTATCCGGTACCCATAATCTCCACAGTAGCCCCCGAGACCTCCGCAGTCGATGAGATAACTTTGCCTCGAACTTGAATAACACGCGGCCGAGTGACTTCGTAGCCGAGTGCTTCTACTGCCGAGTGCCTCCATCATCTCTGCCTGAGTCTCCCGAGTGCTTCATCATCCAAGAAAGACTGTGAAGGGCTGAAATCAATTCAAAAAATTTCAAACATAAAAATTTAGGTGCATCGACTGATGCACCTAATTAGGTGTAGCCCCCGACTATATGTTTAGTTAATCAAACTAAGCATATGGTCAAGAACTATAATAATCAGACTCTCTTGAGTTAAATAAATGCCTAGCTCAAGCCAGAAATAATCATAAAAAATCACATAACACATAACCTCATAATCAAGGCATAATGCTTAATACTCGGCTAGCTCATGCTCATCCGAGTCTTTTTGCCTGAGTTATCTCAAAGCAGACTTCGCAGCCGACCCTCATGGGTAAAAAATCGTCTGTCACCTTCCAAATTGCATCGTACCAACCTTCAACAAGTTGTGTAACTGCTGTTATGAAAGGATTTTTAAGTCATCGGGCAATGAGACATATGCATATTGCCAGAGCAAATTTGCTTAAGTCCTCATGGACATATGTCAAGTCGTACTCATAAGATGGGCCGCAAGTTTCTCATGGGCTTGGCCCAAATACGGGAAAACCTAGCAAAAAACCCTAAAATCTTTCTCAAAGCGCCAGCGTGGTCCCTGCCGCTTCATCTTCCCGAAATCTTTCCCCTTTTCGCGCTCCTGTTCACCAGCCGCGCTGAGGAATTCGAGAACTCGTGCTCACGCAAAATCATCCATCAAAAAACTCAAGCTCCACCACAATCTATCATCCGCATCCAGCTGCTCGCATCCCCTCAAAAAAATCCCCATCTCCTGCACTAGATTCCACCTTCACCCAACTCATATCCATGGCGGAAGAGAGAGAAATCCCTTTTGACCAATGGACGACCTCGGATGTGAAGGAATCGACCTTGCAGGAAATGGTGAAGAACGGAGTTCTTCTGCCTAAAGAAATCATCGGCTGGCGTCCGGCGGCCGGTGAGGAGTTCCCCACTCCAAACACCGGTGAGATAGTGGTCTTCACCTCTTTTTTCTATTGCGGATTTGGTCTTCCCACCTCCGATTTCTTCCGTGGTATCCTCGAATACTACGGCCTTCAGATCTATCACTTCAATCCCAACTCTGTCCTCCACATTGCAATCTTCATTCATGTATGTGAAGCTTTCTTAGGCATCCTCCTCCATTTCAATCTTTTTCGCCGCATGTTCTATATCAAGCCACACCCAAACAAAGATGACCCTTGCGTTGTCGGTGGGGCTAGCTTCCAACTTCGCGGGAATCTCCGTAGAGATTACTTCTCTCTCCCCTTGAAATCCTCCAACAAGGGCTGGCATGCAAACTGATTCTATATCTCGAACCCCCATCCCAGTTTGCCTGACTTCGTCGGCCTTTCACCGATCCAAAGAGCCAACTGGAGCGCAATGCCGGAGAACCAAGATTAGGTAGAAGCGAATAACCTCCTGGCTAACATTCTTGAAATGAAGAAGAAAGGCCTCCAAGGAGAACAAATTACCCGACACTTTATCAAGAACCGACTGCTCCCATCAAGGAAAAATCCAAGCCAGCGTTCGAGTATGAGGGTGAAAGCGACCCCAATCGGGAGGACCGCGATGCTCTGAGTTACCAGGCCTTGTGCACTCGCATGTACAAGATTTTCTCCTCTGGAATCATAGTAGATCGCAGCCACAAGATGCCGGTTCCTCCGTTCAACTTGTTCCGACCTCCTCCTCCGGTAAGTCGACTCGGCTCTTCAAAACTCTTTCAATCTTGCACACATCCTTTAATATATCTCAAAAACTCTACTTGCAGGCAAACGCTCTTATTATTTCCATGCCATACAAGGTGTATCATGACGATATGCCAACTCGGCCTGCTGCCAAAAAACCAACCGACGGCCCCAAAATCAAGGTTGAGCCTCAAGAGAAAAGGGCTGCCGCCGACGAAGATATCAGCAAGCGGGCGAGTAAAAGGAGACTGGTCGTTGATGACTCGGATGACGAAGAAGTCCAAATTCCATGATCTAATATAAGTCCTCCGAAACCAACAGCCAGATCCACTCCCAAAATCAGGAGGTCCAATAGGTATCTCTCATAACCAGAATCAGCTTTTTGTTAAAAATCTTTTTCACTTTCAACTCAATTGTCTTTATCTTCTTTCTTGCAGGAAACCTCAAGATATAGATCCCACCGGGTAGGCTGAAAACACAAACCCATCTACAGCGTCAGAAAAGCCAAGGCCTGCAGAACCAAAAACGCAAGACCCTGTCCCGAGTGAGGATGCTCTTGGGGCGGAATCCTTAGGCAAAAACGCTCCTGAGGTTGAGCCCTCGACTGCCAGCCAAGTCTTCCCAGCTGGAAACCAGTCGGCCGAAGAAGAACAGCCCCTGACTGCCAGTCAAGATGCCCCGACTGGAAACCAGCCGGACGAAAATCCACAGGGCTCACGCGGTCAAGAGGCACCATTCGAGGATCCGGCTCCTAAAACAGGTAAATCTCTCAATAATCGCCAGACTCTTGTCTTCATCATATTTCTCACTTCTTTCTTCATTCATCTTCTCTAGATCAATCAGCCGAAGAGGAGGAAATCGCCCGACTGAAGTCTCCAGCTGACTCGGTCCCTCCTATCAAGATCGAGTGGCGCGATGCCGAAGGTGTGCAGCAAGGCATCGTGTTAAATAAGCAAAAGGAAAATGAAGAACGCGACATGCTCGTGGCCAGCCTCAACGAAGCGACCTGGCTAATGAATGTAAGTGTATCTCTTCTTTGTCTTGTCATCATCGTCTGATGTGATTGACTATCTTCATCCCCTTATGCAGAGAATATATTGTCGCTCAATGGCCAAATCAGACACTCTCGAGAAGCTGGTCCCCCATGTAAATTCTCTGGAAAACGTTCATCAAGACCTCAAGGCCGCCAGAGAAGAAGCTGCAGCTCGAGAGGTCGTCTTGTGGGCAGAGATCGCGAAGCTTCGGGATGAAAACCTGGAACTCCGTGGCTCAATCGGGGGTAAGCCAAACCACCTTTGTACTTGCTCTGTCTGTGCATATAATCTGTTTTGATCCTGATGCTTGCAAACCCTCATGTTGTAGCAAATTTATCCGAAATTGACTCCCTCAAGGCCCAGCTGAAGAAAACAAGCACCAATAAAGCCAAGCTGGAGTCTGACAATGAGAAAATCCTGGAAGAATTTGAAGGTAAGGCTTCCAAGATAGCACTCTGCAACTCGCTGGGTCTTGAATATTTTGATAACCATATCTTTCTTGTAGCCTATAAGATTAAATCCCAAGCACAATTTGATGTCTTCGCCGAAAAAGTCCGAAGGGCTGAAAGTGTAAGGGATGACATCGCCAACGCTACCACGCCGATCTTGTCAGCACTATATAGGCATGGACTCGGGACGAGCTCATTAGATGCTGTTGAAGTCTTCGACAAGCTCAGGACGACACCAGCAAAATATATGGAGAATATCACCGACGTGGCTGTCATGAGTGCAGGCTTTGCTCTTGCGCAAACGAAATCACTCTATCCTCGGATAGATGTGGACTCTATAGGAGATGGCTTCGCAGACGGCACCACAGATGAGCGAGCCCTGGAGCTTATAAACGAAGCGTAGGAATCGGCGAAAAAGGTAGCCGCAGATGTAGCCGAAAACTTCCAGAGATAATTGTCTTGTTGTATATAACTTGTTGTACTGTTGACTTGTAAATATGTAGCTTATTTATGTTAATACCCTGATCCGAGTCTTCATATATAATTTCTTAAGAATTCTCGTCCGACTGTCACCAAGCCTAGGCTTGATTAGGCCATCAAAAAATTCTCAGTCCTTATCTATTGGACTCGAACCAAAACACTAAACAATGATAAACTAAATATGAACAAGTTATCAAAGAAAATAGTGCTTTATTGATATTCGTATAGCCCCCGACTGATAACCCAAGAGGTCATCCTGCTTGAAGTTGGCAGTCGAGAAGAACATAGAGACAAAAAATGCCTAAGTATAATATCGACGAAGATGCTCAATGTTCCAGGAGTTCTCCACCATGGTCCCATCTTCACGCTTTAGACGATATGCTCCTGGCCGAGTCACCTCAGTGATTATGTAAGGCCCTTCCCATAGTGGAGATAGCTTGTGACGATCTTTTGTAGTTTGAATCTTGCATAGAACCATGTCTCCAACAATGAAGGCTCGTGACCGAACATTGCGGTTGTGGTAGCGCCGAAGTCCTTGAAGATACCGTGCCGACTGAATCAATGCGGCTTCACGGGCTTCCTCCAGTCGGGTGAGATCATCAACTCTGTCTTGGTCGTAACGCTCGTCGTCGAAGCTACGAACCCAAAGAGACTCGTACTCCATCTCACTCGGCAACATTGCTTCTGCTCCGGAAACCAAGAAGAAAGGAGATTGGCCGGTAGCCCGACTGGGTGTGGTCCGCAATGACCATAACACCGAAGGCAACTCTTGAACCCATCTTCCGGCGTACGGTCGTAGTCTGTCAAATACTCGGGCTTTGATGGCTTGGAGAACCATACCATTGGCGCGTTCGACTTGTCCGTTGCTCTTGGGGTGCGCCACTGATGCATAGCAAATCTTTATACCGAAGTCTTTGCAGTACTCCTTAAAAATGCCTCCAGTGAATTGAGTCCCATTGTCGGTTATAATTCTGTTTGGGACACCAAACCGATGCACGATGTTTAGAATAAAGTCTCGCGCCTTGTCCGCAGTTATCGTAGCAACCGGCTTAGCCTCGATCCACTTGGAAAACTTATCAACCACGATGAACAGATGCGTGAATCCTCCTGGCGCCTTCTTGAACGGACCGACCATATCCAAGCCCCATACGGCAAAAGGCCATGATAAGGGAATTGTTTGAAGATCTTGGGCTGGAACGTGGCTCTGCCGAGCGAAGAATTGACAACCTTCACATGTGTGAACTACCTTGTCTGCATCGGAGACCGCTGTAAGCCAGAAGAATCCCTGTCTGTAAGCCTTGCCCACCAGAGTGCGCGCCGCGGCGTGACTGCTGCAGATGCCCGAGTGAATATCTTGCAATAGTTGTCGTCCTTCCTCCGGCGTGACGCATCTCATCAAAACTCCAGAGGGGCTTCTCTTGTATAGCTCTGAGTCAACCATGACATAGCCTTGACTGCGGCGTCGGACTCTTTCCGCATCATCCCGGTCACCCGGCAGCTCCTGCTGAGTCAAAAACTTGATGAACGGTGTCCTCCAGTCGGCGTCGAGCATGGTAACCTGGTTTGTGTCTTCCTCGTCGGGGGTTAATTTCTTGGCAACAGTCGGCTCGTAGAGGTGTTCCACGAAAATGTCAGTCGGGGCTGCTTCGCGCTTGGACCCAAACTGTGCCAACTAATCGGCCGCTTCGTTGTTATGTCTCAAGACATGGGATAACTCCAATCCGTCAAACTTGTCTTCAAGCTTGCGAACTTCCTGTCGGTAGGCCTCCATGGTCTCATTAAGACAGGACCAGTCCTTCATCACCTGGTTAACCACCAACTGGGAATCTCCTCGCACAATCATCCGTCGTATCCCGAGTGAAACAGCAAGTCGTAGGCCATGAAGGAGGGCTTCGTACTCAGCGACATTGTGTGAGGCGGGAAAGTGGATGTGAAGGACATACCCTAGCCTCTCCCCAGTCGGGGAGATCAGCACGACTCCCGCTCCCAAGCCGGTGACTCTTTTGGATCCGTCGAAGTGCATGGTCCAGTACTGCAAATCTTCTCTAGGTATATCTTCTTGTTGTTCGGTCCACTCGGCTACGAAATCCGCCAGGACTTGAGACTTTATAGAAGTCCTTGCCTTGAAAGCTATATCCAGCGGCATCAACTCCAGTGCCCACTTCGCGATGCGCCCAGTAACCTCCCGGTTGTGGATGACATCGCCAAGTAGAAAAGACGTGACGACGGTGACCGAGTGACCTTGAAAATAATGGGCTAGCTTCCTAGCAGTGATTAAAACTCCATATAATAGTTTTTGTACCTGAGGGTAGCGGGTTTTGGCTCCTGCCAGCACCTCGCTGACAAAGTAGATCGGCCGTTGAACCTTTTGAGTGTTGCCTTCTTCCTCGCGCTCAACGACCAAAACCGTGCTGACCACCTGGTGAGTTGCGGAGACGTAGAGCAACAGGGGTTCTTGAGAGTGCGGTGACGCCAACACGGGTGGTGTCGTGAGGAACTCCTTGAAATCTTCGAAAGCTTTCTGGGCCTCGGTGGTCCATTGGAAATCATTGGTCTTCTTCAGTAACCTAAAAAAAGGCATACCTCGTTCGTCGAGTCTGGAGACAAAACGGCTCAATGCCGCCATGCAACCGGTGAGCTTCTGGACGTCCTTCTGGGTACTCGGGGGCTTCATGCTCCGGATAGCGTTGATCTTCTCTAGATTTGCCTCAATGCCGCAATGTGATATCATGAAACCGAGCAGCTTACCTGATGGCACACCGAAGGTACACTTCTCCGGGTTCAACTTCATTCTGAAGGCCCGTATGTTCACGAAGGTTTCTTCTAAGTCGGCGATCAGGTCTTCCTTCTGCTTGGTGTTGGTGACGACATCGTCGACATAGGCTTCCACGTTTCTCCCGATTTGGGTCTGAAGGCATCTCTGGATCATGCGCTGATAAGTGGCTCCGGCGTTCTTCAGGCCGAAGGGCATCGTGATGTAGCAATAGGCTCCAAACAGGGTGATGAATGATGTCTTCAGGCAGTCGAATTCCTTCAAGCTGATCTGGTGATAACCCAAGTAACAATCCAAAAAGCTCAGAAGCTCGCAGCCGGCTGTTGAGTCGACGACTTGGTCTATTCGAGGTAGTCCAAAAGGATCCTTGGGGCAAGCTTTGTTGAGATCGGTGTAGTCCACACACATGCGCCATTGCCCTGTCTTTTTCCGGACAAGAACTAGGTTGGCTAGCCAGTCGGGATGGTAAACCTCTTTGATGAACCCGACAGCCAAGAGCTTGGCGAGTCCTCCTTGATGGCATCTTTTCGGTCTTGAGCGAAACGGCGCAATCGTTGTTTGATAGGTTTAGCGTTATCTTTGACGTTTAAAGAGTGCTCGATCACCTCCCTAGGAATACCCGGCATGTCAGACGGTTTCCAAGCAAAAATATCTTTATTATTTTGGAGGAAGGTGACGAGCGCGCTTTCCTATTTAGGATCTAGCTCTGCGCCTAATACAGCAATTTTAGAAGGATCAGATGGATCAAGGGGGATTTTCTTTGTCTTGGCGTCGCCTTCTCCCGACTTGGCTATCTTCTTGGTGGGGACTTCTCCTTCCCCAGATGTTGATGCAGCCAGTCGGACCTCTTGCTGGCCGTGTAATCTCTCGTGAGTCTGGGCCATGTCGCAACTTTCTTTGTCGCAAGTGAAGACTTGTTTGACGTCGCTGCGCAGGGTGATGACTCCATTGGGCCCGGGCATCTTCATGATGAGGTAGGTATAATGTGGTACCGCCATGAACTTAGTGAGCGCTGGTCTTCCGATGATCGCGTGGTAGGCCACTTCGAAGTCGGCAACCTCAAAAGTGATGTTCTCCGTCCGGAAGTTCTCCCGAACCCCGAAGGTGACTGGAAGAGTAATGTGCCCAAGTGGCATGGATGATAGCCCCGGGATGACTCCATGAAAGGGGGCTGAACTCGGCTTCAGCTCGGATCTTGGAATCTGCGTCTCGTCCAGCGTCTTGGCAAATAGGATGTTGAGAGCGCTGCCGCCATCGATGAGGACGCGCTTGAGTTTGATGTTACGAACCACCGGGTCTAGTACCAGGGGATACCGCCCCGGGTGAACCACTCGGTCAGGGTGATCCGAGCGGTCAAACGTGATAGCCACCTCCGACCATCGTAGATAATGTGGGACTTCAGGTTGCGCGGCGTTGACTTCGCGATCAGTCAGCTTTTGCTTCCTCTTGGACTCGTACGCCTGCGGTCCCCCGAAGATGTGTTTTAGCTCGCCCATGGGGTCTTTGGAAGGGCTCTGTGCTGCTAGCCGGGTCGTTCCTCTTGGTTCCCGATGGGCCGGCTTCATCAGCCGGCTTTTGTCGTAGTTGTGCCGCATATTGCTCAGCGAACTGTTTGTAGATGAAATAATCCTTTGCCGCGTGCTTGTGGTTTGGATGGTGCGTGCACTGAGCGATTCTCCGAAAAGCGTCGAATGTAGTCCTTCAGCGATTCGTCTGGCTTCTGGATGACGTTGTGGAGGTCAAAGTGGGTCCCGGGCCTTTCGAAAGTACCCTGGAAGTTGGCGATGAAGTGGTCCCGAAGCTCGCTCCACGAGTCAATCGAGCCTCTTGGCAAACTTGTGAGCCAGTTCCTGGTTGAGTCGGTGAGAGCGACGGGCAGGTAATTGGCCATAGCCTTGCTGTCTCCTCCTGCTGCGCGAATGGCGAGGGTGTACACAGTTAACCAGGACTTGGGGTCGGACTTGCCGTCGTACTTATCAATCCCGGTAGGTTTAAAACCACTCGGCCAGTCCACTCGACGCAGGTTCCTAGTGAAAGCGGGCACTCCATCGTCGTAGTCGTCGGGTGATTTCCTTCTGTCTTCGGAAGAGCGCCGTTCATGTTCCCGGTAGCGTCGGTCGAGTACCTCCTGCAGATCACTCGGCGGGGGCCTTCGCGGGCTGCTTTGGTAGTTCGAGTTGTTGTAGCGACGATTCCGGTCGTGGACGGGTTGTCGGCTATGTTCTCTCTCGTGAGAGTCAGCCGTATGAACTCATGGTCTCCATACTGCCTCGTGGCGAGGGTCTTTAGATCTGACTGGTGTCTTGCTTTGCTCGGGTCTCTTGTAGTCCTTGGACCGCAGCGGCGGCAGTCGGCTTCTGTCGGGTGTTTCAGCAACGGACTCGGTCGGCCTTCGTGCGGAGCTGAAGGATGGCCGTTGGCCGTAGCCGCGACGATGGTCTTGATCTTGTCCAGGAGTGGTGTCACCGCAGCCGGCGCCGCTTCGATGACGGTGTCGATGAGGGTGAGGGCAGCGACGGCGTTCTGTTGAGGCGTTTGGAAGATGTTGGCGTTGTCGACTCGTGTCTGCAGTATGGCCTCGCGGGCCGAGTGCCCAGTCACCCTCAAGTCTCGTTTCTTCTTGTCGGCTTCTTGTTTCTTCCTAAGCTCCTCCTCCTCCTTGCGCTTATTCTCCTCCTCCACGCGCTTGCGCTCTTGCTCAAGCTTTGCTCGTTCCTTCTCTGCGATCCTCCGGGCCATGGCCGAGTCGGTCTCGGCTACTTCGGCCATGAGAACGTTGAGAAGGTCCGGATCGTAGTAGTCTTTGTCTGCGTCGTAGCTGTTGATCTCGTCCGTGGAGATGTCGTAGAGGTCGTCGAAGTCGGTGGAGCTTAGATGTTCGGCAAGGTCTGTAGATGAGTACGACCCGAGTCGTTCAAGTATGACCGCGACCTCCCTCGCGGCCGGGGGATTGCATGAAGGCGATGAAAAAGATTCTCCCGAGTGGATCGGATCCAACTCAGAAGATAATAGATTATGACAGATTTTAGCATCGTCCAGTAACCCAAGCGGCGCCAAGGAATTTTCCCTCCCTGACTGGTTCGAATCCGAATCGAGAAGAGAGAGCTTACCGAACTTGTCGGTGATGAAGTCGAGTCCGCCGAAGTGAAGCGCCTGCCCAGGGGCGAAGACGAAGTCAGCGAAGCTTGATGGAGATCGCATTGCGCTTGTCGGCGAGATGTTGAAGAAGAACTTGACGCAGAGCCCCTACCTGGCACGCCAACTGTCGAAACTTGGTTTCGGCAATATCAATCTGGGGGTAGCAATCAAGTGCCAAACACAATGGGTTAGTCGGGACAAAGGTTTAGACAGGTTCAGGTCCTCTCTAACGAGAGGTAATACCCTACTCCTGTTTCGGGGGTTCGATCTGCCGAGTGTTTATTGATCTCTTGATCTCTTTCAATAGGGGCTCTCGCAAGTTCTCTGTCTGTCCGTCTATTTTTCTCTATGCCCCTCAAAGGACGCCCTACCCTCCTTATATAATCCCGGAGGGTGGGTTTACAAGTCGAAGACCTATTCTATTCTAAATCGGACTCCTCAATCTTACCAACTATAGACTATGGGCCGTTACCTTATCTCAATGGTAACGTAATACCCAAGTCATAGCCGGTTTACATAATCATGAGTCATAACCTATCCCCTATGGTAATTTGGATAACCTAGCCGTGAGGGTATCCGGTACCCATAATCTCCACATTTGGATTATGTGACAAGTCGGTCAACATGGGAGAATCTACCTAGCCGAGTTGGCCAAAAGATTAGCATGTTATAATAATGTCTTTCTATAAAGTTATAATACACTACATCTTAAAGCTTAACATGTAAATATACCACATCATCATCCACTCACAATTATTACGTTTTAAATCTCATGCATGCATGTTATATTATCTATATAATTTATTAAATTTTAAAGTTTTATTAAAATGCAAGCATTTAAATCATCATCCCACATAATTCATCATTTTTTATAATATAGTTAATGTTATTCCATTATTCTCTCACATATGTATAGTTAATCCTCACTTAGTTTAGTTAATGTTATTCCATTATTCTCTCATTAAATCATATCACCTTAATTATTTCTAGCTCTTAGATGATTAATCTATGATTTAAATTATCCAATCCTTTTCTTTCTTCATAAAGTTACATTATTTTACTTTTATATTTGGATCATTATTTTATATACTATTTACATTATCACAAGCCACATCAACTTATGTAAACTATATCGTTTAACTATCTTACATATTATTTCTAGTTTTTATCATATAAAATTCTCACAGCAACATGTGAGGTTTCACCTAGTTGTCAATGTGATTATTAGCGCCAAGTTACCATGTGGACAGAATTTGTTCCCAATGCGCTTTGGAACTCCTTTTACGAAGATGTAATAAATCCTGGCCGCTCCACCCCCAGATCCCCAATACCCAAACATACATGCCAATATACGCAGTGTCATAGCAAATTGTTTCTAGTGGTGGCATTCGGTTTTTGTCGTCGCCTCGTCGGTCTGCTCGAGGCCAATTGTGGGAGGAGAACTGGAATGTGCTCTGTGGGCCTGCACCAGTTGGGCCGTGATGGACCAGTTCAGTTTTCTCGGTCCTGGCACTGAAATAAACAATCAACCAAAGCTGAAAATAACCTGCACTTTTAACACTTTAGACCTTTTAAAAAGCATATTTTACAAATAGACCCATAGCTTGGCGCTAGGTTCATCGGCTCTGAGGTTGAAAGTCAGACCCGAAACCCGATTAGGTTTCTAAATAAAATTTAAGAATTACTACTTGTTATGAATTAAAAAAAATTTAAATTTTGCAACGAAGGGAGTATATCCTGAGAAAGTTTGGTGCTGAAACTTTCTCTCCTTACCCCTCCCAGAATCCTACAAATTTTCTATCAATTCTTTGGAAAACTGACAAATTAATATATCATAATTCATTTATGCTAATTTGTTTTTATCTAAATGAATATTGACACATAGAATAATATTTCTAAAAAATTGAACAACCTCTGCCAAGAGCCCGCAGCCCCACCGCACTGGTGCCCCACAACCGGCTAGCCCAGACCCGCTAGTCTCCAATGCGGCCATCATCGCCGCCTCCTACAACCCACAATGCCGCAACTCCCACATAGCCTCATCATTGGAACGTCCTCTTCCCCAACCGCCACCATTGTCGTCTCACCAAAATAGCTTCCATGATCGAAATGAATCAGCCATAGTAGGGGAGAAGCTCCCTTGATAAGAAGAGGGGTACGGCTAGCTAGCTTGGACGAACCGACTCCGGTAGCTCTCATGCTCACCACGGCATTGCGCTAGCCCGTGTTGTTGGTGCGGGTGGCTAGCGCTCGTCGATGTCCTTGCGGGCCTCCACACCCGCCACCAACCTCCTGTTGCCGGCGGCCGCACCATGTCCATTGCTAGCCTCAGCACCTCGTCATGCCTCCCGCTCCTGTTGCCCTCCATCTCCCATGGCACTGTGACCTTGGGTAGCTGATCCGGCCATGGGTGCATCGGATCTGGCTACAACGGCGCTGGATTCCTAGCCTCCCTCACTAGGCGTGCGCCACCGCAGCCACCAGCTCTTCGTTGTCTTTCACCGCGTGTTGCCCCACCTCCCTTGCACCGGAGACGGGTCGTCGCTATGATTTGGCCCCGATGCCGCTGTCTTAGCTCATCGCATGTTTGTCTGGGAGTGTCGATCCTAGAAATCGGTAATAAAGAAAGGGGTAGTGGATGAGATCTAAAGTGGATGAGTAAAAGAACAACGGTTTAGACAAGTTTCGGTCTTCTCGATGAGAAGTAATACCCTACTCCTGTTTCGGCGATTGTATCTGCCGGGTGTTGTATTGATCTGACAATCGAGTTGTGTGTATGCCCTTAGGGGGCTCCTTGCTCTCCTTATATAGATTCGGGGGCAAGGTTACAAGGAGGAAAACCTAGTCAAACACGACATATGTGTCCTTAACTCTTTACGTAATCAAATATAACTAAAAACTAAGGAACGGTATCTTAGGAAACAAGGCAACACACTTTCCAAAGCCTAATCTATTTACATAACATATGGATCAGGCCCACTTCCTATCTTCAGTCGGATAAGCTGTATATGTGGATATATGGTATCCATAATCTCCACGGCAGCCTCTGAGACCTTCACAATCGAAAAGATAATTATCTCTCAAACCTTTTTAACAAGAAACCGAGTGCTTTAACATCTTCTCCGTAGGTTCCTGAGTGCTTTTACCTAAAAGATGAGGCTATAGAGGACTGAAAATTTTGAAAAAAATACTAAAGATAATATATTTAGGTGCATCGACTAGATGCACCTAATTAGATGTAGCCCCGACTATTTGGTTAGTTGAAAAACTAAACATATAGTCAAAGAGTAAATAAATCAACCAGCCGAGTGATTTTGATAAGAATCATGGCATACATGATGTTAAATCCGAGCAAATAATGCTCATAATAGATTTATCAACCACCAGAGAACGACAAAAAAAAACCATTACAGCATAAAGCCAATGGCATTGGTCTTAAGAAAAGAGCACACATATGTGGCTATTATAAAAACAATGACATAGCACTTGGCCAATCGCATTGAAAAATATATGCTAAACAATGCTTAACTTTCATATAAAAAAGTTATAGCATAAGCCATAAAGCTCATTGTTTGCCATGTCTATAAAATGCATCGTACCAACTTCTTATAAAAAAGTCATGTGACTGCTGAGAAATAGAGGACTTTAAAGGTATTGGCTGTTTATCCACTTTGCATATTGAATTGATCAAATATGCCTAAGGACACGTGGTAAGCCACATCTAGAATATGGGCTGTAAATGCCTAATGGGCCTTGGCCCAAAAAAAGATATTTACCAATACCCTTAAAATATTTGTCGAACCGCTCATCGTCTTCTCCGCCAATTCATTCTTCCAAAATCCCCTTTCGTGCTCCTGTTCACCATCGCCGCCGCCGGAGCTAGGGCAAAACTTCCCCACACATCCAGCTACCAAAGCGCTCCAAATTCCTCAAAAATCCAATGCAGGCTTCCTTCCCTCATCTTCTATCCCCAAATCCAGAGCCAAAAAACACTAATCCAAGTTCTCTCCCATTTCATCCATGGCGGAGGAGAGAGAAATTTCTTTTGACCAATGGGCTGTCTTAGACGTGAAGGAGACAACTCTGAAGGAGATGGTGAAGGAAAGCATTATCCCAGCAAAGGAAATCATTGGATGGCGCCCAGCTTACGGTGAGGAGTTCCCGACGCCGGACACCGGCGAAATTGTGGTATTTACTCTCTTCTTTTATAGCGGCTTTGGTCTTCCAACATCCGAATTCTTCTGTAGTCTCCTTGATTTCTATGGGATTAATATATATCATCTGAACCGGAACTTCATATTACATATTGCTATTTTTATACATCTATGCGAAGCATTTCTTAGAATTCATCCTCATTTCAATCTCTTCCACCGAATGTTTTATCTCAAAGCCCAATTGACCAAAGAAAACCCTTGCGTCGTTGGCGGATCTGGGTTCCAACTTCGTGGAGCTCTTTGCAAACATTATTTCTCTCTTCCTTTGAAATCTTTCAACAAGAGCTGGCACTCAAATAGGTTTTATATCTCCAATCTAGCCCCCAGTCTTCCTGAATTTGTCGGTCTTCCACCTGTCCATCAAGCCAGCTAGAATTCCCAGCCTAAGGGCCAAGATTTGATAGAGGCCAATGCCTTATTGTCAAAAATCTTTGAGCTGAAACAAAACGGCTTATTAGGGGAACAAGTCACTTGGCACTTTCTCAAATGCCGACTGGCTCCTATAAAGGAGAGATTCAAACTAGCCTTTGAATATGGAGGCCAAATCGACCCCAACTACGAAGATCCCGAGTCACTTGACTTCAAAACCATGTTCTCAAGGATGTACAAAGTCTTCTCATCCAGGATAGTTGTCAACTACTCCCACAAGCTTCCAGCCACACCATTCAGTCTTCATTGACCGCCTCCTCCGGTAAGAAATTCTAAACCTTGTTGTCATTTGCTTGTTTGACTTAATTTATAAATAATTGTGGATTTCCATAGGAAAATGCTTTGCTCGTCTCAAACCTGCCTGCCGCAACACGCCGGTCTCCTCGAAGAAGCAGTCACCCAATCGAGGGTCCAACTATCAAGCCACAACAAAAGGGCAAAAGAGCAACTACCGGGCTTGAGACTCAAAGGGAGGAAAAGAAAAGGAAACTGGTCCTCAGCTCCTCGGATGAAGATGATGACGAGGTCCAGGTGCCAAGCAGTGATGCTCCCCATACAATGCCCCGACCCAAGAAGGCAGTACCAAAGTTTAGGATGTCATCCAGGTTCCAATCCACTACTTGGCTCCTTATTGCAAATCTTGGATTTGGATCAATACTTAATCTGCCATTAAATGAATGTATAAGTTTTTGTATGTTATATCTTCAAATTTGCACGAAACCCCAGAACATTGACCCAACCGGTCGTTCTGATAGCCCACCATACTGCTCTGAAACTACTGAACAAGAAACTGAATAGCGCAGCACAGAAAATCCGACTGGAAACCAATCGGGTACAGTTGATGAAGTTCAATCGGACCAAGAGAAGACCGCCAGCCATCAAGAACCTTCAACTGAAGATCACTCAGCCGGTGCCAAGGAGGGAAAAGATGGTGAAGAACACATGGCTGGGGATCAATCCACTTAGAATGAAGAAAGAGAACAGGTTGAAACTGCTCCTGGCGCTCCTGCAGATTCCAACGAAGCAAATAAAGGCTAAAGCCCTCCTCGCAGGCAACCAGAAACAAACGAAGGTAAACCCACTTGACAATCTCTTTCAGGATTAATTTTTATAGCATAACTTATTGTCTTACTCAGATCTAATGTCAAATGAAGGAGAAGAAGAAATTCTTCGCATTAAATCTCCAGAAGACTCCCTGCCGCCAGTAAAGATTCAATGGCGTGATGCAGACGGCTTGGCATATGGGATTATTCTGAATAAACAAAGAGAAGCCGAAGAATGTGATATGCTGGTGAAAAATCTCACTGAGTCAGCCAAATTGTTGAATGTAAGTAAAGATTTTTTTCCTCACACAACGAGTATTTCATTTTATCTCTACTAATACTTTGCTGTGTATTCATAGTGAATTTACCGGCAATCTCAAGCTAAATCTGCAACCCTGGAGAAACTGGTACCTCATCTCAATACCTTGGAGTTGGTCCAACAAGAGCTTAAAGAAGCTAAAGAAACTGCCAAGGCTAGAGAGTGAGAATTAAGAAACGAGATAAGCCAACTTTGGAATACAAACTTGGAATATCGAGGATCTTTCAACGGTAAGTAAATAACTCCACAAGTGTTCTGTTGATCCCGTCTTTCAGATGTTAACTTGAGTTTGTATGTTGTAGCTCATGTATCTCAGATTGAAATCTTAAAGGCGCAACTGAAGAAAGCTGAAGAGGCCGCTCCAAGAAGACAAGGATAATGTCATAACCGAGCTGAAAGGTAAAAACTTACTGCTTGCCCTTGATCTTGAAAGATATTTGAAAAATATTGCCTGTCTTGACTTGTATTACTCCAACGCGCAAAGCAAAAACCCAAGCTCAATTTGAAGTCTTCACCGAATAAATCAAGAGAGAGGAATTGGTGCGAGATGACATTGCCAATGCTGCAGCTCCTGTACTCAATGCATCTTTCAGAATGGCCTTGTATCCAGCTCAGAGAATGCCACCGAAATCTTCGACAATCTTAGGAATGCTCCAGATAAGTATTATAAGAACATTGCTGAAGCAGCAACCATGGGAGCCAGCCAAGCCTTAGCCATGACCAAGTCACTATATCCCCGAGTAGATATCAGTGCAATCGGAGATGGATTTGTAGATGGCACCACTGAAGCAAGCTTTGGAATTGATCAATGAAGCAGCAGGGCTTGCTCGGAAAATAGCCAAGGATGTAATAGAAGAATTCCAAAATTAGGCTTCCACTTGTAATATTGACTGCTAATTGTAAATGTTTGACTTATGTATGATATTGGTCTAACTATGAGTTGTATATATAGCAAGAAAAAGTTTTATCCGTCTGTGCTAAGCCTAAAACTTAGTTAAGTCATCAAAAAACTTCGCAATACTTGTCAACATCTCATAGTCAAAACAAATCAATGATAAATCAAACTAATTTTTATCGATGAAGTGACAAAAGCCATCATTATTATATATAGCCCTCGACTGGTTACTCAAGAAGGCATAACATTTGACGTAGGCAGTCAAGAGAAAAGATATACATAGGATTATTCTAGGTGTAAAAACAACGTAGATGTTCAGTGTTTTAGGAATTCTCGACTGGTGATCCATCTTCACGATTCAACCGATAAGCCCCTGAGTGAGTCACTTCTAATATAGTAAACGGCCCTTTCCATAGGGAAGACAACTTATGCCTATCCTTGGTTGTTTGAATCTTGCGCAGGACCAAATCCCCAACAATAAATTCCCTGGAACGAACATTAAGATTATGATATCACCGAAGTCCCTGTAGATACCTTGCTGACTGGATAAGAGCGATGTCACGAGCTTCCTCCAACCAATTTAAGTTTTCCTCACGATCTTGGTCACTTTTATCTTCATCAAAATTACGTACCCGAAGGGATTCGAATTCCATCTCACTCGATAACATAGCTTCAGCTCCACATACCAAGAAAAAAGGAGATTGACCTGTTGCCCGACTGGGTAAGGAGATTGACCTGTTGCCCGACTGGGTGTAGTCCTTAAAAACCAAAAAACTGAAGGTAATTCTTTTACCCATTGACTAGCATAAGGTTGTCGTCTATCAAAAACACGAGCTTTAACTCCTTGGAGAATCATCCCATTGGCACGTTCAATTTGGCCATTGCTCTTCAGGTGTGCAACTGAAGCATAGCATAACTTGGTACCAAAATCTTCGCAGAAGTCTTAAAAAACCCCACCAGTGAATTGAGTACCATTATCAGTAATTATCCTGTTGAGAATTCCAAACCAATGCACAATGTTAAGAAAGAAATCTTTTGTCTTATCGGCCGTGATTGTAGTAATCGACTTAGCCTCAATCCACTTGAAGAATTTGTCTATTGCAACAAACATATGTGTAAAACCTCCTGGAGCCCTTTTGAAAGGACCCATCATTTCGAGTCCCCAAACGGCAAAAGGCCATGAGAGTAGAATTGTTTGCAGTTCTTGAGCCGGAAGATGAATCCGTCAAGCAAAAAACTAACATCCTTCGCAGGTCCGAACGATCTTATCCGCATCAGTAACAGCTGTAAGCCAGAAGAATCCCTGTCTATATGCCTTGCTCACCAAAGTACGTGCTGCAGTATGACTGCCACATATACCCAAGTGGATATCCTGCAATAACTGTTGGCCTTCCTCAAGTGAGACACATCGTAGTAAAACACCAGACGAGCTGCGTTTATATAGCTCTCCTTCTGAAATCACATAACATTGACTGCGACAGAAGATCCGTTCGGCCTCGTTCCGGTCCTGAGGCAACTCTTGCTTAATTATAAATTTGATGAAAGGCATCCTCCAGTCAGTATCCAGCATTGAGATTTTTCTTAATATATCTTCTTCTGAAACTTTCTTATTTGCAATAGTCAGCTTGCGAAGGTGTTCAACAAAAACATCCATTGGAGCAGCTTCCCATTTGGAGCCGAAATTTGCCAATTGATCAGCAACCTCATTGTTGTGTTGCAAAACATGAGATTTCTCCAAACCATCAAATTTGTTTTCCAACTTACGAACCTTCTGGATATAAGCGGCTACCATGTCATTGAGACAAGACCAATTCTTCATCACTTGATTGACGACCAACTGGGAATCCCTCCACACAATCATCCGTCGTATTCCCAAAGATACAACAAGACGCAATCCATGAAGTAAAGCTTCGTACTCGGCCACATTGTGTGATGTCAGAAAGTGAATCTGAAGAACATAGCGTAGCCGCTCTCCAATCGAGGAAATTAGGACCACCCCAACCCCAGTACTAGTAACTTTTTTAGACCCGTCAAAATTCATGGTCCAGTACTCCAGCTTCTCCACCAGCGTCTCTTCTTGAGCCTCCGTCTACTCAACAACAAAATCTGCCAAGACTTGGGATTTGATTGAAGCTCAAGCCTTGAAGGCTATATCAAATGCCATCAACTCTAAAGCCCACTTCGCAATGCGCCTAATGGCTTCCCGGTTGTGAAGAATATCTCCGAGTGGAAATGACGTGACCACAGTAACCAAGTGGCTTTGAATATAATGCACCAACTTTTGTGTTGTGATCAGTACTCCATATAGCAACTTTTGGACTTGTGGATAACGCGTCTTGTAGTCGACCAAAACTTTATTGACGAAGTAAATAGGCCTCTAAATCTTTTGAATATGTCCATCCACCTCGTGCACAATAACCATCACCGTGCTAACCACCTGAGAAGTCGTCAAGACATAAAGTAACAAGGGCTCTTGTGGTAGTGGTGAAGCCAACATGGGCGGTGTGGTGAGGAAATTTTTGAGGTCTTCGAAAGCTTGCTGGGCTTTAGGCGTCCACTGGAAATCATTGGTTTTCTTTAACAACTTGAAGAAGGGCATACCACTTTCTCCAAGCCTAGAAACAAACCGACTGAGTGCCACCATGCACCCAACGAGTTTTTGAACGTCTTTCTAGGTACTCGGTGGTTGCATATTGCGGATGACATTAATCTTCTCCAGGTTAGCTTCAATGCCATGATGCGACACCATGAAACCAAGCAACTTCCCTGACGGTAATCCGAAGGTGCAGTTTTTTGGGTTCAACTTTATTCTGAAAGCCCAGATATTTCTGAAAGTTTCTTCTAGGTCAGCGATCAAATCATCCTTCTATTTCGTCTTGATGACAACATCGTCGACATAGGCTTCCATGTTGTGTCCGAGTTGAGATTGCAAACAACTTTGAATCATGCGTTAATAAGTAGCACTAGCATTCTTCAAGCTGAAAGGCATCGTGATGTAGCAATATACCCCGAACGGAGTGATAAATGAGGTTCTCAGGTAGTCGGACTCCTTGAGACTGATTTGATGATATCCCAAATAGCAGTCAAGAAAACTAAGAAGCTCACAACCGGCCATTGAGTCAACGACTTAGTCAATGCGGGGTAATCCAAAAGGATCCTTAGGGCAGGATTTGTTGAGATCGGTATAATCAACACACATACGCCATTGTCCTGTCTTCTTCAGAACTAGCACTGAGCTTAGTTGGGATGATAAACTTCCTTGGTGAATCTAGCTACCAAGAGTTTCGTTAGTTCCTCCTTGATAGTATCTCTTCTGACTTGAGAAAATCGGCGAAATCATTGTTTGATAGGTTTAGCATCAGGTTTCACATTTAAAGAGTGCTCGATCACCTCCCTAGGAATACCAGACTGTCGGTGATACGGGCCCGGGGGTACCAAGACTAAAGGGAAGGGCGGCCCCCTGCATCCATGTGGCGCCCCCTGAGGAGGGGTCGGGCCCGAGGGTAAGGTGGCGGCTGCCCTCCCTAGCCCCCCAAAGGTCGGGCCGCTCCCACTCCTTTCCCAAGGGTCGGATCGCCCCGACCCCCTTTGCGCTTGTGCCGCGTGTGCGAGGTTAGGTGAGCGTCACCAGCGCCCACCTAACCGCATTAATGGTAGTGCCGGCGAGCGCACCACGCCGCATTTAATGTGACGTGTGGCGTGCGTAGCCAGTCTACGACTGGTCACGGCGATTGACCGGTCGTGACCGGCTAATCACGGGTGAGACGGCGGCAGAGCGCTTGCGCACCACCGCACGTCAGGCGGCGCGCAGCACACCTTGCCTCGTCCCATCAGAATGATGAGGGCTTCTTGCCTCTTGTCCCTTGGCCGGGGTTGGTATGCCAACTCCGGTCAGATGGTTTCTGTTCCCGATGCGAACGAAACACAGAAGTCTTCACCCATTTGATGGAGTTTGACGTGGGTGCCCCCCGTGTCAGCCACCTGACCGGATGAGGACCATGCTGCAGCGGCTATGCGTATGGCTTCCGAGTCAAGCAACAAGACGGCCATTAAATGTAAAAGAATGTTTTCTACCTTAGGCAGCCTTTTGGCCCATGTGGTAACCCCTTGAGATATAAAAGGAGGCCCAGGCCTGAGGAGAAAAGAGGGGGAAAAAACAAATAGACAGGAGAGAAAGGGAGGGCAAGCACTTGTATTCCCTGATATTCCAGTTACAGATCCACCACACACAGGAGTAGGGTGTTACACTCCTTAGCGGCCCGAACCTGTATAAACACCTGTGTCTCTTTCTCTCTCTCTCTCTCTCTCTCGATCAGTGGAGAAGAAATTTCACCCTGCGTCCCTAGCCGAATTCACAAATGGGGGCCCTCTCTGTCCTCCGTTGAGGAGTTAACACTCCGTCACAGACATATCAGAAGGTTTTCAGGCAAATATATCTTTATTAGCTTGAAGAAAGATGACGAGAGTGCTTTCCTATTTACAATCTAACTCGGCGCCTATAACAATGGTCTTGGAAGGATCAACAGGGTCCAACGGAATGTTCTTTGCCTTAACGTCGCCTTCTCTTGACTTTGATATCTTCTTGGTCGGGATCTTTTCTTCTTCTGATGTCGATGCGGCCAGTCGGATCTCCTATCGGCCGAGTGCCTTCTCACGAGATTGAGCCATCTCACAACTTTCTTTGTCACAGGTAAAAGCTTGCTTGACATCACTACGCAATGAAATAACTCCTCGAGGACCTAGCATCTTCATCATCAAGTAGGTATAGTGAGAAACGGCCATGAACTTTGCGAGAGCCAGCCTTCCCAATATGACATGATAAGCCGCCTCGAAGTCAGCAACCTCAAAGTAGATGTTTTCTGTCCAGAAGTTTTCTCGGGTGCCGAAAGTAACCAAGAGAGCGATCTATTCGAGTGATGTTGAAGACAACCCAGGGATAACCCTGTGAAATGGAGCAGAGCTTTGCTTCAACTCGGATCTTGGAATCTGCATCTTGTCTAGCATCTTGGCGAGGAAGATGTTGAGCGCGCTACCATCATCAATGAGAACACACTTCAACTTAATGTTACGGATCACTGGGTCTAACACCAGGGGGTACCGCCCCGGGTGAGCCACTCGGTCAGGATGATCCGAGTGGTCGAACATGATTGCCACCTCGGACCATCATAGATATTGGGGTACTTCAGGTTGAATTGCATTGATCTCCCAGTCGGTCAACTTCTGCTTTCTCTTGGACTCGTATGCGAGCGGGCCTCCAAAGATATTGTTCAACTCTGCCCTTGGGTCTTGAAACGCTCTCGAGCCAGCTTCACCGTCATCTTTCTTTTGCCCTGAAGTTCCTTCACTGGAAGTGAGCTTGAGTTGAGCGGCATGTTCCTCCGCGAATCTTTTTATATATGAAGCAATCTTTGGCTGCATGCTTCGAATTAGGATGATGAGTGCATTGGGCGTTCATAATCTTGTCGTAGTTGCTGACACAAGGACGTTGATAGTTTGAAGTGGTGGCAACCAACTCTTTGGGTTTACGCTTACGCTCCTTCTGACTACTGTTGCTGTTGTCTTTCTTAGGACGCCAATGACTTCTCGACTGCTTTTCTTCCCGTGATGTGTTGATGACCTCGAAAGATTTCTCATAAGCGTTTGCCGTGTCGAACAACTTCATGACAGTCCACGGAGGTTTACGACTAAACTTGCCGATGAGTAGCTCGTCATGAATCCCCTTCTGGAAAGCAGCGATGATGGTATCATTAGTGACCACTGGGATCTTGTTGTGGGCATCTGAAAAACGTCGGATGTAATCTTTAAGAGATTCATTAGGACGCTAAACAATATGATATAGGTCGAAGTGAGTGCCCAGCCTCTCATAGGTGCGCTAGAAGTTTGCAACGAAGTGGTTTCGGAGCTCACCCCAGGAATCAATATATCCTCTCAGGAGTCCAATCAACCAACTCCTTGTTGAATCAACGAGTGCAACCGACAAGTAATTTGCCATAGCTTTGATATCTCCTCCTGCTGCACGGATGGCAAGAGTGTAGGTAGGAAGCCACGACTAAAGGTCGGTTTTGCCATCGTACTTCTCAATTCCAGTCAGCTTGAAGCCAATCGGCCAATCCACTCAACGCAGTTCACGAGTAAAGGCTGGTACGCCGTCGTTGTTGCTGTCAGGGGAATGCCGTCGGTCGTCGTGACGCGCACAATTTCCCTTATCTCGATGAATTTGGTTCAAGGTATCGTGCAGATCCCTTGGTATGCGGTATCTACGTCCGTCATTATGGCGTCTTTAATAATGTGCGTGATGACGATCATTGTCATAGTCATGGCCAACATCTGACTGGTTCCGACGGTGACCGCCATTGTCATGATGAGGGTGGCTTGAAGCCATGCGACCTTTGCAATGCCCAAGTACTCAGTGGCCTTTTGATCCAAGATTTGACGGTTGTCGACTGCCCACAGGTGTCCTAGGGGACTCGGCGTAAGACTTCGCTGCTCGACGGGAGGGCCCAATGCTTTTATCTTGTTGTGCTGCTGTTGTAGCCACAATCATGGTCTTTACTTTGTTGAGCGTTGGGGTCATGTTCTCTGGTGCTGAGTCAATGAGGGTGTCGATCAGTGTGACCGTTACCACGACGTTTTGCTGAGGCATAGGGAAGATGTTGGTGTCATCTACACGCATTTGAATAATGTTGTTATGAGCGACGCAGCCGCTTCTAATCAAATCTCGTTGTCTTTGAAGGCAATCTTCCTCTTCCTTGCGTAGCCGTTCCTGTTCCAACCTCTCATGCTCCTCCCGCTCCCTAGCGATGTGGGCTTGTTCGTCCTTGTCCGTAGTGCTGGCCATGAATACTCTGAAGAAAATTGGAGTGTAGTCATTGTCAAATTCTGAGCAATTAATGCTTTCGGTGTCGAAGTTAGTGTAGCAGTCAGAGTAGCTGAGATCGTTGACGATTTTCGTAATGCTGCAGGAACTAAGTGGTTGGATCAGAACTCCCACCTCCCTAGATCGAGAATCAGACAAAGCTGAGCCTTGCTTAGACGGAGTCAATGGGGAGAGCTCGATCTAGGCCCAAACATCGCAGCAAGGAGCGAAGGTAGGCGCATGGCGATATGAGGATACGTTGTGAGTGCGTTGTTGGAGAGGCCTCGAAGATGAGCTAACGTTGACGATTCCCCCGAGTGGTTTGAAGCTGACTCGGAGGCGTTTGCTTTCTAATAGATCTCAGCGGTATCCAGCAAACCGAACGGCGCTGAGACGATGTGGTCTCTTCCCGACTAGTTTGAATCCGAATCGATGAGAGAAATCTTGTCAAAGTTGTCGGTGACAAAATCGAGGCTGCCAAAGCGATAGGCCTGTCCTGGAGGGAAGGCGAAGTCGTTGGCTCCCAATGTTGATCCTATCGCACTTCTCGGCGGAAAACTCGACGCAACCCCTACATGACGCGCCAATTGTCAATCCTAGAAATCGGCAATAAGAAAAGGGGGTAGCGCACGAGAGCTAAAGTGGATGAGTAAAAGAACAAGGGTTTGGACAAGTTCAGGCCTTCTCGATGAGAAGTGCTCCTGTTTCGGGGATTGTATCCGTCGGGTATTGTATTGATCTGATGATCGAGTTGTGTATATGCCCTTAGGGGGCTCCTTGCCTTCCTTATATAGATTCGGGGATAGGGTTACAAGTAGAAAAACCTAGTCGAACACAACATAGGTCTCCTTATCTCTTTGCATAATCAAATATAACTAAAAACTAAGGAACGGTACATTAGAAAACAAGGCAACACACTTTCCAAAGCCTAATCTATTTACATAACATATGGATCAGGCTCACCTTCTATCTTTAGTCGAATAAGTTGTTCATATAGATATATGGTAACCATAATCTTCACAGGAAAGGTGGCGGTGGCTAGGGTTCGTCCGTTAGCCGCCCGCGCAAGGACGACATGGGGACATTTGCTTTTTTGACACTGTAGGGTTTAGAAATCGAATTTACCCTATGTAAAAATGATTTTCGTAGATTAGTTTGTATAGGACTCTCAATATTTTTTGTTTTGGGTTGTGGCACCATGCATGATACTTTATTCCTTCCTCCCGTGTTACCTCATCTTACATTCTTTGGTGGCAGGCGGTTTTGTTGTAAGTTGTAACTATGAGAAAACCTAACAGTTGCGAACTAGTAAAAGTGAAAAGTGTTTTTCTTGTCGCCACAAGGGGAAAAAAAGAAAATCATCCAATTTTGTTAGAAATAATATTATTTTAATAAAAATTATAAAAATAGAGACCGGTTAGTTAAAATCACAAGTTTAATACCCTATCGAACAATCAAAGTTTGACACAGTTCGACAGGTGCCTATTAAACTGTTGTAGTTGTTCGATAAAAATCTAAACACTGGCATGACAAAATAAGTAAATAAAAGCAATCAACCCAACTGCGACTAGCGCTCGAACTATGCTAATTCGATTGGTCACCATGCTAGTAGTATGTGGGGACATGTACTTTTATTAGTTCGATTGGTCATGTATGTAATTTTATTTTATCTGGCCAACAAGCTGTGAACATGCATTTTTATTTTTTATACCTATTGAACCTATTGAACTGTGGTTGTTTGATATTGAACCTATCGTACCTATTGAACTATTGAACTATGATTGTATTGTTCGATATGTACTCTGTCGAACTTTGGTCGTTTGATTTGTGATTTGTGCTGATTCATCTCTATTTTTTTATTAAAATACTATTATTTTTTTAAAAAAAACGTTTGTGTCTGCTAGTCTGTACAGTATGTACAGTACGTGGGGCTTGAGCGGCCGCGGTTCGTCCTACCTAGACCATTCCATATAAAGCTGGCGGGGGGCAGTGGACACCGATGCTAAGATACTACTGATAGTAACTTAATTTGTCTGTATGCATGCATCCATCGATCTTAACTAGATCCCACTTAGTCACGATGTGCTGCCCACGATCGAATTAACCTTTAAACGAGGAATCAATTAACTAATGCCCAAGTTAGCAGATCGAAACCTGAAACTGCACACATGCAAATACCATCGGCTAGATCAGCACTCTACTAAATTAACCCATGTAAAACTGTAAATCTAAACATATAGCCACCGGTTTTAGCATCGAAAAGCAAAAGACAAATTAGCCACTAGCTATCGCATAGTGCTAGCCAGGGAGGAGCTAGCAGCGACCGATCCGTCAATCGATTCGCTGGTTTGTTCTACTAAGACTATATATACGTGAACGTGACACCGCAAGGCAGAAAAAACAAACTTCCTCCAGCTACGTAGTACACCACAGGTGAAATTAATGGCTGCATCCGTGATCACCAGGTGGCTCCCGGTGCTCGCGCTGGCCGTCCTCCTCCTCCTCGCCGCCGCCGCCGCCGCCTCCTCACGCGGCGGAGGCGTCACCTCGCCACCCAAGACGACGGTCTCCGGCTACCGTCCCGATCACCATGACGACGACCACCACCACCGCCACCACGGCGGCCACGACGGGGACGCCGCCTTGTCGGTCGTCACCGATCACCGCCATCATCACGGTGGCCGTGGCGATAAAGCCGCCTCGTCGGCCACTGATCACGACCACGGCCATCACCACGGCGGCCACGGCGGTGACGGCGCCGCCTCGTCGGTAACCGACGGCGGTCATCACCATGACGACGACGGCGGCCACCACCATGGCCACGGCGGCGGCGGCCATATGGGCTCGCGGGGAGACTCACATGTACCACCATACAAGATCGTAACGTAAACAATATATATACTATACTGATCCGTATGTGCCTGCAGGTATCTGTCAACTATTCCAGCGCTGTACGTATATGAGCTATGTTTATACGTACGTACGCGTCACCATGTGATGTGATCGCAGCTTAATTTGTGTACGTGCATATATACGTACGTATATGTGTGTCCATGCGTGTAGTGAGAAGTACGTAATTAAGTGTGTTTTCTAGTGTGTGCCCGCAGGTGTATATCCATCAGTGTTACTTCATATACTCTCTGTTTTAATAAAATGTAGCTACGAATCTTGAACAGGATCAGTAGCCTATATTACTTCCTTCTTTCTTCTTTTTCCTTTTGATGTGTGTATATATAGTGCTGGCATATGTGGTTTGTCTGTTTTCGTATGAATAAATAAAGTGTGGTGTTGATAATGGATCGAGTATGCACTTTAAACATTTCCTCACTCTACAGAAATATAAGCACAAATATAATTTAAAATTTGTCCAATAAGCATTTCCCCCCATATATATATATATATATATATATATTTGTGGTCACCTGTTGCCGTGAAAATTGTCGTAACACACGAAGGCTTGGGAGGTGTACTTAGCTCCAGTGCAGGTCCTAAAATATCGAGTTTGGGCGTGCCAGACAGTTTTATCCTGCAACTAACAAGAGAGATAAATTAATAATCAAAAAGTCGATCGGTCAATAAGCCGATGTAGCGATACTAGCCGATGTAGTGATTCTAGCTGGTATCGATATGATTTTAAACAATCGGCTGTATATCCGATGTAGATTCTGACACTTAGATAAAGATAATGGAAGAACTTGAACAAACAATCCAATCGGTCGATGATAATATGGTGAAGTAGATGTCCAATGAATCAATCGGCCAATATTGATGCAAAATATTAAATGTAGGCTCGATGGTTAAAGCATACATCGGCTGAAAGTACGATATAAAGATAACTTATCGGCTAGCACTCCGCTAAAACATAGCACAAATCTATAAACTTAGCAATACTTAGATTATCAACAGTAATGTAGAAGATCAAATCCAACCGAAACAGTTTTAGATTACGTCTGATCAAATAAGCTAGATAAGCCGATAGATCTATGCTAACATGATGGATATAACAAATCTATTTAAAACAATATTGTGATTGTAGAGATATATCGACTAAGACAGAAGATTGAACCTAATCGAGTCAGTCCCAACTAAACCGATGCGTCTCTAAACAAAATGCAATTAAAGATAGAATTAAAATATCAGATAGACAACTATACTAACCGAATCAGAGCAATTCAAGAGATCGAAGCGATGCAACCTTGAACAATGCCAATATAGCCGATACAATTGCCAGGGCCAACGGAACTTAGGGCTTACCCCTTCGCCGGAGATCGAAACGATGCAGCCCGACGTCAGGTGCCAAGTTTCACCGATGATAAAACCTCGAAAAAGAGGGTGGCGATGCACCGAAAGTTGTATTGATTGAGAGATAATTTACAATGACCCCGGGTGTACAGATTTATACCCATGGGTAGATATTAGCCCTTATTGGACGCGATATGGACTTTTCTAAAGATAAAGTAAAAGATACAAGTCCTGATCGGACTCTAGACAATCTTTCTTAAAAATAAAAAGGAGACTAACTGACTCTTCCTAATTAATATATAAATTGCAATGTCGCATCCTTCTTGAACTTGGCCTCTTCTAAATAACCTTCTTTTAATTGATTAATTTCTTTAACCGAATTCACTAAGAATCCAACTGCTGGCGACTCATAATTCTCATCAGTCAATTCCAGGACTTTGAGGACCATACTGACTCTAGGACAATGATGACTTTGGGACTTACCAAATTTTTGTGGTAATACACCGTGTGCTAACGCGACTGTTATGACGAATTTGGCCTAGATTATGATGAATTTATCCGTACAATTTCAAAATTATAAATGGGAACAACTTGTTGTGGGCCCATGAGGATCCTGCCTACCAAGTTCTATGATGAAATTCTTCATCACCATATGATAGCCCAACTGCTAACGAAATCCCTAACATTTGTGACGAGCCCGTTTGTCGCCCAGAACATATATTATGACCAAGACCTCCAGTGATCGCTAGGATCTGACGAGGATGAAGCTCACAACGAATTTTTGGCAAATTCGTCACAAATGAATTACGGATTTCCTGTTCATCGCATTGAATCTGTCAAGGAAGCTCGGATCTATTGTAGTGTCTCTCAATGAAATAGCATGTGTTAGTGGTTATCCATGACTGGGGAAGGTTACATCTAGGGATAAAAACAGTGGGAAAATGTCTCAACCATTTTCATAACTATATTTTTCTCAAAAACAGAATCAAAAATGATAAATCCAGAAACCAAAACAGTACAGGAAATATCCGGAAACCAGAAACAGAACTATATAAACAAAAAAGGACGGTATTGATGAGAAACCGATAATAAATATGGGAAATATTCAACTATAAAATCACACAATTAACTTTGCATAACTATATACTTACTCCATCCTAAAATATTAGGAAATTTAGATGGATAGGACATATCCTAATACTATAAATCTGAAAAGATTCATAGTATTAGGATGTATCACATCTATCCAAAATTCCTTATATTTTAGGACGAAGGGAGTAATATATAAGACAAAATAAATTCAAGGTTACACTATATAAATTATAGAGAAAATCCAAGAAATGTCATCGACAAACACTCCAATCCAAGAAATACCATTGACGAACACAACTTCCTGAAAATGTCATCGTACAAGCACATTTGTCCCACAAATGTCATTGCTGTTAGGTCATCTGTTAAGTGCTATAAAAAGATCATTTTACTCCTACAAATTGTTGGAAGATGATTAAAACTTTTACTATTTCAGTCAATTTACATAATTTAGTGTAAAGAGCAAACTACAACTTAGGGTAAGCTAACAGAAAGAGCAAAGTTTTTAATCAACTTTTAACATTTTGTAGGGGTAAAATGGTCTTTTTATAGCACTTAACAGAAGGATGCTAATGAAAACCTAACGGCGATGATATTTTTGGGACAAAGGCACCTATACGATGGCATTTCTAGAAAGTTAGGTTTGTCGATGGCATTACTTAGATTGGGATGCTTATCAATGGCATTTCTTAGATTTTACCTAAATTATAAATTGCCACCCTTTTAACTGAGGAGTTGATGGGCCTCTAAACTACAAGTCAAATAAAGAAATGAGCCATAGATATCGGCGTATTTAGAAACACAATAATTACCATAAAAAGGGTAATTTTCATAAAACTATAGTACAATTCAAAAACGACGAAACCGGCATTTCCATTTTGATACTTGTTTTACCATAGCCATTTTCATTTTCATCGGTAACCATTTTTACAAGGCTCGGCTAATAAAAATCAGAAACAAGCATCGGTCAGTCTAGAATTTCCGTGACCGTTTTCACCCGTACTTACATCCCTAGCTAAACAGTCACCAAATCGACCTGGACAGGCCCGGAGAAAGAGCAGGCTACATGTGGAATATATAGCAATTGGGTAGTGTATCCAACAAAAGAGTATTATGATAGGAGTAAGCCATACAAACAGGGAGCAACAACTGCAGCACAGTAGGATTGCTGGGAGCAGTTATACCTACATATATGCAGCAGCATAACAGCCTAGCTAAAACTCCCCAGAACATGAACCACAAAACATACAGCAGAAAGAGCTTGCCAATCTCTCTGATCTGTACCACCACAAGGCTGGCTAATTAACTCTGCGGACTGAAGATTGTATGGACAGCCATGGTGAGCTTCCTCGCGTGTTTCTTGAGCTCCAACAGGCAGATATCACCGGCACGGAGGCGGTTGTCACGCACGAACCTGTCCCAACCATTGATCAGAAACCGCCTGGTGCACCTGCCACTCTTGGTCTGCATCACGGTGTCCCATCGCTGCCCCATCCGCTGGAGCACCACGGATTGTCTCCTGTCTGGAAGATGCACAGCAGCAGCATATCTTGCACCTAGGTCCTATTTTTCAAATAGAAAGATCATATGGATGTTAAAAGCTTACAATGATAAGTGTGCCAATTATGTGATGTATGTAACTAGAAACTAAATTCAAGCCAAATAGTTCGCCGATACAAAGTGTTATTAGTTGAAAAATCCAGAGAGGGAAAAGAGCTTACTAGCTGGGAAGGGCAACTAGTTAACCCAACATTGCTCTTGTTCATGATTGCTACATAAATGGGAACTTCGGATTGGATGGATCGCACTTTCTCTTCGACTATCTTCTTTTGCAATGAAGATAGACGACCCTTGCTCTTGCATGGTAGAATGTAGGGAGGGTCAGCATGGCCTTCAGAATCCTCACTCTCCTGAGATTCATCAGAAACTCCATTCCTATTGCTTTTTAGGGAAACATATTCTGCTCCAACAAATTTACATGATTACATAACTGTACAATAAAAAATGAGGTTCGATTTCTTTTGTAAACAATTTCACAAGAAACTAAAGGTATACCAGTCTAAAATTTGAGGCATATTTGCAAATAATTTACCTGATTCCTCAGATGATGAGGACACTGCTTTCAAGCTTGCAGTGTTTCTACGATCATTGGACGTATCCGTTTGACATCTAGCAAATCTTTCACTCCATGATGATTGCGCAGTATCATCACTAGAGCTGCCTGAAGTATCAACAGGAACTACAGTTTTGTCTTGAAAACAAGAACTGTTTTTTATGCCAGCACAGGAGAATACTTTCTCACAGCCATCAGAATCTAGGATCATAACCTCAAAATGGGAATTCTCGATATGTCGGAACAACAACGAGTCACCCACTTTTATGTGATGGGCATCAACAAATGCCTCCCAACCACATTGTAGGACCGTCTTATTCATGCACTCAGTGACTTCAACAACATATAAAATACCATTGGGAGATTTCAATTTTATGGTTCCTGGGATCTTTCCTCCAAAATGGCTGACAAATCTATCTGGCATGATCTGTAGCAACAATGTTTGAAAAGTATTGATATATCCTTCTCTAAACAACAATTAATGGCAACATAAAACTTGGTATAATGTAAAAGGTGTAAGTTGCCGTGAGGAAATGCATCCAAACAACTATGTGTAGTACAGCCAATGAAATACTCAGGAAGAGGTGAAAACTTTGAAAGGGGAACTCCAATCAATCGTAGACGTATGACTAGATGATACACTTTGGAGTAAAAAAACACCAACTTGTGAGGGGCTTACCATGCTGTGCATAGAATCAGCAGCCATTCGCCTGAGGAAACATCTCATTTTTCTACCCAGATGTTCCAGGTATTCTTTGCAACAAGCACAAGACTTCTTCCTACGGGTATTACCTCCAGCCATATCAGCTCAAACTTGCAGCTTAAATCAGATTCCTATTCACTAGAAAACCACAATCTTGAAACCACAGAACGTAGGTAAAGATGAAGCCTCTTGTTACTTGAGTAGTAACTTTTTCCCCCTCTTCAGATGCATGCTACTTTACTGATTTTCCTTTAAACAAGATGCACTAAATTTCCGGAGACAACAACCTAAAGAACATTAGTTAAAAAATTACTCTTTAACAAGTCCAAGTCCAAGACAAGCAAGAACCTAACAATATTTTTATTTCAGGAAAAGGTTCCGCAATCCGCATTACAATTTTTAAAAAAGAAATCCCCATTACAATACCAGAGTACTGGTACTATTGTAGAGTGAGAAATGAGAGATACTCTCGCGCCAAGGATGGAAGGAAAAAAAAACTTGAAGAAGAGTCGCAGGTAGAGAAACTTACTGCGTGGTCCAAATTGTCGATGAAGTCCAGATGAGACGAAGCTCGCAAGCGGCAAGCATATCGTAGTGTGTGTGTGTGATAGCCTGATAGGAGTATGCTCCTGGAACGGAGGAGAAGACACACGGACGCATAAAGCGCAGGAGTCAGAACTCAAAGAGGCATTTCGATTTTTCAATTCCTAGTGTTTCAGATTCCAAAACAGGACCGCACAAGTAACAGAGCAATTAATTACTCGCTCTTTTACAACCTTAGGACCGCTTTAAATCAAAAGATTAAAATTTCCTACGCGTACGTAGCCCTTCTATTAAAAAGATTTAGAGAAATCTTATAAAAATCCTATGAAATAACTTATTGTATGTAAGTTTTAGAGAAAATTTAATAAGAGATTTAATCTCTTGAAAAAATTTCTTTAAGTTTATCTCTCTTATCTAATTCCTATGTTTTTTCTGCGGTTCAATCAAATGATTATTTCTGTGTTTTTTTATTTTGCAATCATCTATTCTACACTTACATTTCTGTCAGAATCTTATATTTTTTATTTCATCTGTTTTTCTAATCCTGTGATTCAAAAGGGTCTACCTCTTATACTAGGTGGCAATATTTTGAGCTAGAAGAAGTAGAATTTAAATTTTGAAATTCTTTTAAGTTATATGCATGTGCTAAGTAGGGGAAAAAAACTTAGTTAATTTATTAATAATAGCGTCAATTTCACTTGAGGCTAGTTTTAATAGCCAATGTTTCACCATTGATCAGGTCTAAACACATGTTTTCACATAACACCAGGTATAGTTATCCTCCTGCACTTTGGATCGGGTTTTATAACTTGGGTAGTCATGTTGGATTCAGCCCAATTCGCTTCAGCTGAAGCAGCCACACCAGCCGAGCTGAGCAGGCGCTCGCTCACTAGCCACATGCCGTCTGTGCTAGCCGTTGTCACCGCATCATCCCCAATCATGGCTTCAGCACAAGCCACAAGAGAAAAGGGTTTCACCACACGTTCCAGGCAATGGCGAGTCCGTTTTCTCCAAACTTGTTGACAGGGATGAAGTGAAAGTGGCCAACGGCGTTAGGGCTCGTCGCCAAGTAGAGGGGCGGCCATAGCAGCTTCCACAATGGCAAAACGGGAGGGGGGAGTTGGAGGGGAACACTCACCACTTTGATGCAACTTTGTTGGCGTGGTGGAGTGGTGGGAGATGGCCGGATGCAGAGATCGACCGGTGACCCCGATGGCAGCTTGTCGCAATTGGAGAAGAAGACAGCATAGAAGCTCGATTGTTTCCTAGGGAAGGTGGAGGAGAGGAAAAAGGAGAAAAAGACGGTCTCGCCGGCTTAAATAGAACTGCTCGAGAGGAGATCGATGGTGAGGTGAGCTTGGCCTCGCGCTCAGATTGATGCCGGGGTGACGACGCCGCTTGTAGCTTCGCGCGAGTTCAGTCAGCATGAATAAAAGCATCAATGGCCCACGAGGGGTGGCGATGCCTGGACTACTTCGAGTCGACGAACCACAAACAGACGAGTGTGCTCGTGGACGGGCGGTTGTGACGGTGGCAACTAGCGTAGGAGACGTGCGGCTATCAAACGAGATAGAGCCCTGCTTGACTTGGTTCGAGTGTCTGTTTCAGCTGGCCTCACTTGAACCGAAGCCTACATTGCAGTTCAAGTGTAAGGAAGGTAACTATACATGATGTTATGTTTAGGTCAAGTCCATGATGAAACTATGGCAACTAAAGTTAGCCTAAAGTAAAATTTATAATATATAACCCGCGAGTCAGAGGTCCACGCAAAGAAAAAGGTCTGGTAACTCTGACATGATTAACAAGAGAAGGTACCGTGTACCGATACTGTAGAATCTCTTCCTAATGAAACCACGGGACAAGATGCATCAGCACTCAAATCAGACAGGAACCAAGATGCTTCCTACTCTAACAAGATAACTTCAGCCTCCTTTTGTTTTGAAATTACAGGGCAGCTGCCACTTTGAAAAGCAGAATATAAGTACTGTTGTCTCAAATAAAAAACTAAAAGTTCCATATAGAGGCAAACAAAAAGACCGGAAATGCCTGCAAATAATAATAGCTCTAAAGTAAATAATAGTAGGATTCACCTGCTCTACCTTTGGTAAATTTGGAAAAGAGGTTTGGAGATTTAGATGTGAAAATAAGTCGTGAGCACTTAGCAGGGTTTACAAAATTGATTGATTTCAAAAAAATCGTTCGGTATTTTGAAACCGCTAGTTGTCGGTGTGTAAAAATTATCAGTTTCAGATGATTTCCATATAGCGTTGAACAAAAACCGTTAGTTTTTTTTGTTTGTTTTTTTGATAAACAGGTGAAGAGCGATTTTTTATTTCGAAAATGAAAAGGTAAACCATAGTGCTGAGATTAACATGAGAGGACCGTATGAACTGACCCATCGACAACTCATGGGAAGGTGACTCGCGCGTATGCGTGGGCATCCGTATTATTTAAATGTAAGATTATATTTTTTCCAAAGTTATGTCTTATAAATTAAGGGCAACTCAAGGTCAGACGTACCTTAAAAATCATTCATCAAAATTTGAATAGAGGATTGATTAAGATTATATGACTTTTGAATCGACTGAATAATAAACAGTTCTAGCTAATTATCGGTCCTACCATCCGTACACATAATGTGTAATATGGCTACAAACAGAACTTTTGAGAGTAAGGAAATGAAATTTATTGGATTGAATCGTCTTATGAAGGCACATGATATAGTGATAACCAAATTAAGGATAGATTAAATGTTGGATTTTTTTTCTCTATAGAAGTCATCTAGGAGCTTGGGAAATGTGCAAATGGAAATCCAAATTCTAGATTGAAAGAAAATAAGAGGGAGACTCTCTTGTATTATAATTACAATTAGGTAATCAACCCTCTGTTTTAGCTTACATAGAGCAGCATGTTGTAAAAATTTAACCCACGATGCTTGATTAATTTCCTTCTGCATTGCATGTTAGATTTGTTTTCATTTTATTAACAAAACAATCATTATCTATCAATGATTTGATGCATCTCACCTTGGCAAAGCGGTAGCGTTTTGATGATCATGATCACCTTAGAAAATCAGCTTAGTTGCCTCGATCAGATGCGTCGCATTGTCGTGTGTGCAGAAAACAAGCGCGGGTGTGCGTTGTGTACAGGACTGGAGAGAGGTTTTCGGAGGCTTTATATTTTAACAAAAAAAAATAGATCTGATGGTTTATTATCCATCACTTAAATATAAGTATGTACTGCTCATCAATTTAAGTGATGGTACCGGTGATCGCCAAGTCCATGCACCGAAGATTAGGAAAAGGGAGGTTTTTAAATAGATATAATCTAATGGTCGGAAATAACGGGTCCATTAATTTAAGTGAAAACCGAGAGCTATATGCTTTTTTTTTCTTAGAATCTTTAGGAATTTTTTTCTTAGAATTTTTAGGAATTTCTCTAATTTATTAAAGTGTCACGTAGCAACTTAAGAGTATTTGTAGGAAGTTTAATGGACTTTTAATATATAGTACTCCCTTCGTCTCAAAATATAAAGAATTTTGGATGGATGTAACCAGATTCGTAATAATAGGATGTGTCACATCTATCTAAAATCCTTTATATTTTGGGACGGAGGGAGTAGATGGTCTAAGAGCTCTCATGAACTCTCGGGCACCAGAAAAAAGTTTTCATCCTTTCTCCTCGGACACTTTTCCTCCCTGGTATCGATGGCCTATCGCTAGGCAACGAGAGGGAGAGGGGTCAGGTCTCCTTCCTTTTTATAGATTCGGCATCGATCTTCTCGTCTCATATTTCATTGAGGGTATCCCCTAAGCTTCTTCTGGTGATAACCTTGAGCGACTCCGAGTTGACCTCCACCCAGGGGCGAAGCTACATAGGAGAGGGGGGTGCCCAAGAACCCAATCAAGAAAATTTTTTAGCTATAGGTCATTTATTTTTCGTCATATGTGCACCTCCCTCAATCCAAAGTCAGGCACTCATATTAGCCTAAACTTGGTTTAAAATAGAGTAAAGAAAGCGAGTGGCATCTCTTCATTTTATTTTAGCTCCGCCCTGCCTCCACCGCCATCAACTGGGAAAGCACTAGATCTAGACAAGAGAAGATCGTGTGGGTTGTCTTCCCTCTCTTCGGCAAGCTTTTTGCAAGGGCAATAACCTATGTCCTTGCTGCGGACGACGAACCTTCAACAAGCAGCTGAGTTCTTCTAGCCACGCCTCAATGCCTCAAGCTCAGAACTATGGACGCCCTAATCGGGTAAGCTCCTTGGTGCCATCTTCTGCAACCTGCAGTGCTATCTTCGTCCCCGTCGACAGCCTCTAAGATCACCTCGATAGTTCTGCTTCAACATTGGCCTTCCTCGTTCCAGTGGTATTCATTAACCTCCATTGCTATTAGGGCCCAACTACATCTTCTGCAGCTTGTTGTGTTCGTCCCACATCCAATGTAGTGTCGATCAAGCCGCCGTCATTGTGGGCAGAGGACAGACAAAAGACCCGTTTGGTTTTTCCAAAACTTCCTATATCCTTCTTTGCTTTTATTTGGACTTATGAGTAATTTGCTCATCTTTAATGGGCTTGTCTAGTAAATCGATTGTGCTCCCAGTTCTTTCACTACTTTCTTAATAAAAAGATTAACATAGGAATTTTATTTTTAGGTCGCAACCTCTTGTTTGATAGAAGTGATAAGAATTAGTAGGAAGTTTAGATGGGACTAATTATCTTAAATGAAAATAAATGATTGAGATTCATCTATACAATATAATGATGGTATTCAATCCCAACTCCCACCTCCTCCCAGAATCTCATGTATTAAAAAGTTGAAAGTTCCTCTCTCAATTTCTAATCACAATTCCACCAAAATTCTCATATATTACTATAACCTAACAAATCATTAAATAGCACCATAACTCTTAACTTTCAACCCATCCTTAAAAACTCCCCCCAACCAACGCATCCTACGTGCCTTTTTTTTTAATCTTCTACGGGATGGCTAATAGAGCCATTTCAATGACTTCAAACTCTAGCACTATTTTGTTTTTCATATTTTCCATGACAAAGATGATTATATACCGTAGTTAACCTTCCTTTGATGACCTGTTTGGCACGTTTCAGTTACCGCCAATTACTCCACGGTTTATTGCAGTAACCAGACTTATCGTCGATGCGTGAAAGGAATACCCTAAGATAAATGGTGTGAATTAATATGGCCATGTCCTTCCGGCGATAAGTCTTTATGGGTTGGCATATTCGATAATGCGAAATATCAAGCTAAATGTTCATTCTACAAAAGGAGGGTTTTTTTTTTATAATGCATCCGACAAAATTGTTAGCCATACAAAATAAATATTCCCTACGTCCCAAATTATAAGGTCTATATTTTTTTTACATAATTTTCAATAACATATTTTAATCATTAATTTATTTCATATTATCTTATCAACAACTATAAAATTAGTATCACTTAAAAGTATTTTAAAATATAAATCTAGTGATATAACATACATAATAATGTAATTATTAGTCAAAATTTATCGAGTTTGATTTTCATAGAAACAAGAGCGTCCTATAATTTGGGACTATAATAATTTGGGACGAAGAGAGTGAAGAGAGTACAACTAGCTAGTATCCACTGCCACGCGGTAGGATTGCTCACACCAGAGTGCCTTATATATTATGCAGCATAACTGCTTAAAAGGCCACGACCTGAAAATCTGAAACCACATAGCAGCGGCAGCAGAGCAGAACAAAGCTAACAGCACTGCTCCCTGAAGATAGCATGGACAGCCATGGTGAGCCGCCTCTCGTGCGTCTTCAGCTCCAACAGGCAGATGTCCCCGACGCGCAGGAGGTTGTCGCGCACGAACCTGTGCCAGCCGTTGATCAGGAGCCGCCTGGTTCGGCTCCGGATCTGCATGACAGTGGCCCATCTCTCCCCCCTTCGCTGGAGCACCACGGTTTGCCTCTTGTCTGGAAGACGAACAGCAGCGGCGAATCGTGCGCCTAGCTCCTGTATTTGTCACATACAAAGATGATGGATGTTACAAGCTCATACTTTACAACGATAAATGTACAATGTAAGTAACTACTACCTCCGTCCCGAAAAGACTTCGATTTCTGGCTATGTGCCTGGACGAGTACTTGTCCAACTGCATAGCTGGAAATGAAGTATTTTTGTGACGGAAGCAGTAGAAAACTAAGTTCAGTCCAAATAGTTCGTCGATACGAACTGTTAATAGTTGTGATATCATGATGAAAATCTTGCCCATTTTCAGCAAACCGTATCTTAACAATGAACAAGAACACTGGTACTGTGTAATATAATTTGAAGATCGGAAGAGGGAAAGAGCTTACTAGCTGGCAACGGGAAGCTGTTAGCTCAACATTGCTCTTCTTCATGATTGCTACATAAACCGGGAATTTGGATTGGATGGATCGCACTTTCTCTTCAACTATCTTCCTTTGCAATCGAGACAGGCGGCTCTTGCATGGTACAATGTAGGGAGGATCAGCAGGGCCTTCAGAATCCTCATCCTCCTCGGATTCATCAGAAACACCATTCCTGTTGTTTTTCGAGGAAACATTTTCTTCTACAACAATCTCACATCATTTAGTCATAACAAAGCAATGATCTATTGTTTGTTTGTTTGAAATCTAACTATATAAGTTTTTTTATGGTAACCTTGATCAATTGGTTCCTTCTTGATACTGATCTCTGAAGCTGACTTCACATCTGCTCTTCCAAGGCTTGAGCCGGCTCTATCAAAACCAGTTCCACCCCAGGAATAAGCCGCTGGTGCACGAAGCAGATGAACCGTAAACGTGAAATCTCTTCTTGCATCCTTAGTTGGTACAAAGACGCAGATGTCCTGTTCCTGCACACGATTGTCTTTGACAAACTGTACCCAAGTTCCCCTGAGAATGTTCATCCTTGCGTCTTTTCTCTTGTAGAATCTGGGATGCCACTTCTTGCTTTTGCATGGCCTCTGAAGTGTCATGGTTGCGCTTTTATGTGGAAAGTGTACTTCAGCATAGCAACTGGAAATGACCTAATGACAGGATAGGGCAGGGTGTGATGCCATTAACAAATACTAATCAAGAACAGAAAATTAAGGTTGAAGTAAAAAAAATTATGCTACCCATCATGTTTAAATAAATCATTTAAAAGAAGTTCTGAATGTTCCTGAGAACTTGAACAAAACTGAAATTCCCATATTATTGAAAGCACAAAACTGAATTTACCATATAATATTAAAAACATGTTTTTTGGATGAAAATTGAAATATTGACAACATAAGTACACTGATTCAGTATTCAACATGCAATAACAAAGCATGGAGTTGTCAGTTCAACAGAAAGTAACAGTAGATTACCAAAAAAGGAGTTGGCAATTGAACATTGGACTTTCTCATGATAGCTACAAACACGGTAGTTTCAGGCTGAATCTCCTGGATAAGCGCATCTACTTTCTCCTTTTGGACTTCAGATAGATAACTCCTGCGAGATAATACATAAGGTTCTTGAGAGGTCTCAAGATCACCTGACTCAACAGATTCATGTTCAGAGGGACTGTCCTCTCCTGTACAAAATTTGACAAGAAACTTTAGAATAATAATCCTAATTTTGCCAAAGTTCAAGCATGTAAGCAAACAATTTAACAAGGGACTTGCCTGAATCCTCAGAAGAAGATGCCAAGTTTGCGGTTTTTCGACGATGGCTGAAGCTTCCCTTTTGATTTCTAGCAAATCCTTCACTCTCTGATGACTCAGCAGTATCATCACAAGAGCTGCTTGAAGTACTAACAGGATTTGCACTTTTTTCTTGAATACTATTACAAGTGTTTCTTATGCCAGCACAGGAAAATACTTTCTCACAATCATCGGAATCAAAGATCAGAACCTCAAAACGAGAATTCTCGACGTGACGGAACAACAAGGAGTCATTCTCTTGTATGTGATGGGCATCAACAAATGCCTCCCAACCACATTTGAGGACTGTCTTATTCTTGCACTCAGTAACTTCAACAACATACAGAATACCATTAGGGGATTGCAGTTTTATGGTCCCCGAGAAATCTCCTCCAAAATGGTTCACAAATTTATATGGCATGATCTGTAGCAACAGCATTGAGAAGTAATTTTTTAGATAATGAAAAAAATATAGAGTTCTTTAACAGCCAGAGCAGCAGAACATATGATTAAAACAAAAAAGGCATGTACTGTAATGGTCAGAAAATGTATTCACAATAGAACTGTAAGATATTTAAGAGCTAAATAAAACTTGTCAGAGGAACTAAACCAATTCTAAATGTATATCCAGCTGAGATATTTAGTAACAGAAAGCAATAAACTTGCCAGAGGCTTACCATGCTACGTCTAGAATCGGCCGTCATTCGCCTGAGGAAACAGTTCATCTTTCCACCCAAATGTTCCAAATATCTTTGGCAACAAACACATGATTTCTTCATACATGAACCACTTCCAGCCATGTCAACTGAGATTCACAGCTTAAATCAGATGCCTATTGAGTAGAAAACAAAACAATCTCCTGCATAAGAATTTCCACAAGACACGATCTCAAATAACCACACTAGATTGATTGTTTTTGAGATAGTACGAGGCAAATAGTAGTACAGTACAATATGCCACCACCACTCTAAAAAGAGGGGGGGGATAAGATCTAGTACCAAAAACTACCAAGTGAAGTGTTGGAGAAAACCAAAGCAGAAACAAGGATGATATTTGGAGAGACAAAAATATACAGCGGCGAGGAGCTGCTTTTGCCTGTCATTTTCTTGCTACTGATAAGAAAGAGCTACGTGAGACGGCCTTACCTTTGATTCTCTGAACAAAAGAATATTTATGGAGTTACAGGTCCGTAGATCATTGGAGTTTCATTTTAAGGAACAAGAAATAGGTTCCCAATACAAATGCTGCTACTAATCGGTGTACTAGTTTAGAGTTAGAACTAAACATATTCAAGCGCGGTGGATAGGAGAAAGAAACTTGAAGGGCTAATTGCAGATGAAAAAACGATGGAACCAACAAACACTTACCACGAGGTTGCAAGGAGCGGCGAAGACAACTCTGGACTCGGAGCCAAATGTCCAGATGAAACTTGAGCCTACGGAGTGTAGTACTAGACACTTACCATACACACACACTGACACACACACCCCCCAAGTCAGAATCACTTCAACTTCCAAGTGTGTGTTTTATATTCTTCTTTTATGCAAGGGTGTTTTACAACCCAGGAATACTCCCTCTGTTGACAAATATACTGCTCCTACTAGTATTTCTGGTGTTTAAATTTATTTATAAATATAAATATTTTTAGAGTATTATTTTCCCAATCAAACCACCCCTTATAATTCTCTACATTTATCGTTGCATTGCCGAGTGTGATCGGGAAACTCCTAGAACCATCAAAGCAATTTCGCTCAATATTAATCTTTTCTAATACTCTAAAATACCTATATTTACCTGTGACTAAATGGTTGAATAATTTTATGATTATTATTCGAGGGTAAAAATGAATAACTATTATAAAGTTGAAAAATATATTTTTTTAATAAAGCACAATAGAGGAGGATCCCACGGTTAAATAATTTTATTAAAGGAGAAAATTAGAAGACAGTATATTTATCTTCTCATTAATCTAAATAGCAGTAAGAGGAGCTCACATTTCACAAGACTTCTCTAGGAAGAAAAGGAATAATTTTTTTCTAAAATATGAACAATAGAATTTAAATATTTTTTAAGAAATTCATGTATAACAAGTTTTTACAACTAGGAATGATTAAGGGTCTCTTCGGATTGAAGGATTTTCAGAGAATTTTCAAAGGAATACTGTAGATAGAAAATATTTTCTTTCCTATCGTTCGGTTTGCAGGAATTGACCCAAAGAAAAATCAAAGAAAAAAATTCCTTTCCTGTGAAATCAATAGAGAAATAAAAGAAATTTTCCATCCATTCCTACCTCATTTTTTTATTTTCTACGTTTTTTCTCTGTCTATCTGAACACATGTTTTACCAATCCTATTTACAGAATTCCTGTATTTTTCAATCATCTATTTTACACGTACATTTCTATCATATTTTTATGATTTTTCTATTCCTACGTTTTTATAATCATGTGATTCGAATAAGCCCTAATTGATGTTGAAGTAGTGAGAGACTAGGAGGTGGTAAGAGCATCACATAGAGCTTCCTTATTCTATTCCCTATTATCTGATTTAGAAAATTTTGGTCAAAAATCGCATCCAACAGATTCAATAACCAATCTTTCAATATCTCTGGTTCCCAACTCCGGATATACCGTTCCTCACTTCTAGGAAAGCGAGTTCGTTCCTAATTTCTGCTTGGTGCTCTCTTGCGCGCGCAAGGGAAAATATTCCCGTGCCCTTCTCCGCGCATATGGGAGGAGAAAAACTGATTTTTTCTGTTGGTAGTTTAAAGAAAGGACCCACTTTTAATTATAGGAAATTAATTTTAGGATTTCTCTTGGAGAGGTTTTTTCACTTCCTATATTTAGTTTAGAAGTTTCAAAAAACATAGTTTTGAGAATTGATTATTGGGATATGATTGCTCTAAGACAGAACAGAAAAATTAAAAAATCTCAATGATGATGATGAACACAAAAAAGATCAGGATAAATCTGACATGGGCAGAATCACAAAGACCATCGTTACTCCATACATGTGTCCAAATATTCGATGTGACGGGGTGTAAAAATTTGAGAAAGGATCTAAACAGGGCCTAAAAATCTTTTGGGGGCTTTTCGACGGACACTAGCTGAAATTACAGGACAAGACCGGGTAGTACTCAAATCAGACGAAGACTAACGTTGGCCTACAATTCTAGGCCTGCGGAAGTACAGAATCTTACTCCACTGCTCTGCAGGTGACAAATCTTCAATCGAATAGGACTGCAAGACCACAAATGATAGTATCACAAAAATGATGTCGCAATGTCACATTACCATGATATTCCATGAACTCGAGATCATACGCACCACCACCAACGATTTTACACAGTTTTTTTGTCCCATTTGATTCATTCTGTTCGGCTGACACCGAATCAAGTGAAATTTGAATTAGGACTTACTAGACCAGTCCACATTCAAACATCCATTTTGAGGTGGTGAGGTGCTGCCTCTTCGATATCAAGTCATACTCTCCTTCACGCGCAACGCAACGACGCAAACGGGCTGATAGAAGAAATGTTAAACAGGGTGCACAGAAATGCCATGTCCCAGGTCCCAGCGAAAACAGCAGCCACTACGCTACTAAAGTGTAAAGACAACCACTTCGCAAATTGCAACCCAAAGATACACATCGCAATAGAAGTCTAGGATGGCAGTTGAAACATAAGCTGGTTCGATAAAAATGAAGCCAACTCCACCCTAGTTGCTTAGAGGTCAACAGCACTCAAAACAGGATCACTTTAACCAAGCATGAAACCGCCCAAAACTTGACAGACAAACGTGATCCTACATAAGATAAAGAGTTTGTGTGATCACATCCTATCCTCTCTCCTGCGCGGGGCACAGGTTATGATCTCATCAACCCTGAGAATCATCTCAGCCGCCTCGGTGGCGGAGAGAAGGATGGCTTGCTTCACCTTGAACGCCTCCGATATGCCTCGCTTTTGCATGTCTCCAACCTGCAGATCATAATGTTAAGTTTCAAACCCAGTCTAAGGTTCAAAATAAACTAAGAACTTCTGATAATTCGTCAACTTACACTGCCTGTGATGACATCGATTCCAGCAGTGCAATTCTCCTTGTGGTGCTCAGCTCGGAGCTGAGAGATCAGCTCAGCACTGTCCAGACCAGCATTGTCAGCTATGATTGTTGGGATGGCTTGCAGGGCACGGGAAAAGGCGTCGATAGCATGAGATTTCTTCCCAGGGGTCTTCCTTGCGAGATCATCCACAGCTTTGGCCATCACCATCTCCGGCCAACCACCCCCAAATAAGACACGGGTGTCATTTACTGTCTGGGAAAGCACACACAAGGCATCGTGCAAGGACCTCTCAGCCTCGTCAAGCACATGCTCACTGTAGAAAACAAAAAACACATAAATATAGTACGCATAAAAACATATGAAAATTACAAAATTATGCTACACAAGGATGTGTGTGAACAATAGAGGCATACCTTGCTCCTCTTAAAACAATGGTGCATGCCTGGCCCATCTCGACACCAGAGAAGTGAATAAGTTTGTCCTCCCCGATCATAATCTCTTCAATGACCTTGCAACGCCCAAGCTTAACAGACTCTGGGTTGTCAAAAGTTGATGCAATGTCACCTCCAGTGACAAGAGCTAGCCGTTCAATGCCCTCAAAGTCAGCATGCTCAATTGCAAGTATGCCAGCATCAGCAAAAAGTTCCTCAGGGAAGTTATAGATCAACTGCCTGTTGACAAAGCAGTTAATTCCATGACCAATGATTTTCTGAACTTTCTCTCTCATTTTCTGCTTTTCGGCAGCTTCAATTTCTGCAACTTTAGCCATCGAATCCACTCGGACACGTGCCCCATATATCTTTACTTTGTCTGTGTCCATAGCTGTGTTTGCAACCAAAATTTTGGCATTCTCAATTCGCTTTGGTTGTCCAAGACCAATTTTCTTGTCAAGAATGAAACTGCAAAACAGAAACCAAAACGTTAAACGGACAGCAGAATCAGAATTATGGTTGTCAGTTGGGTCTAGTGTTCCCTAGTACACTCTGTATTAGCTCAGTGTTAATTGGCAAACTACTTAGCAGAAACTAATGGCTGATTAGAGACTAATCTCTTGAAGGACATCAAATGTTGAAATATTTCCGATAGTACAGCTTTTGGAAGAACATACCCTTCATCCAAAAAGGAGTCCTTGAGGGATCCTCCAGGTTTCTTCAGAATTTGAATTGCTTCCAAGTTTGTGCTACCCTGCAGAGTGGTGCATATCAATCATTAGAAAAACATCATGTGACAACACAAACATCATCAGACAGCATCCCAGAAATAGTAGTTGCAATAACAAAATATTTCAACACCAACTTCCACTCAACCCTGTGAATACCTTAAGTCTTAGGACAGCATCAACAGCAAGTTCAGCAAAGTACTCCTTGTCCTGAGAGAGGATTTTTGAACTAAGTGTAGTCATGGCAATGTTCATGAGATCTGATCTGAACTTATCTGCAGATCCAAAGGAAGCTTATCCAGTCAGATCAACATGTCCAGGTGAGCATGTTCTTTAGATAAGACATAACACATATGGAGTTCGTTGAACTTATACATCGGACTGAAAACTACCCTCAGAGCTCAGCCAAGAAAAATAGGTTTGAATGATGCCAGACCCTATATGCACACTCCAGGAAGGTTTGTGAAACTTGAGTGAAATGTATCTCCATATCAGAATAAGGATTAATTCAAATTGAGAGAACCGGTTCGATCTTATTCTAATTTTGAGGATTTAAGAGTTACTAGATGATGGAAAGATAATCTTTCAACTCTTAACACATTGAAAAAGTTCAAAACAAGTTAAATAACCATATGTGAGAAAGATAAGTTACCTATATTTTCTTTGTTGTCCATGGTCCTCTCCAGCAAAGCGTTTCTAGCACACTCAACAGCCATTCTGTAACCTATAGTTTCACAAAGAAATGGAGCATTGGAGATGGTAGTGTACTCTCATGAACACATAATGGTTTTTCTTGTTGGTGCAGTGAAAAATCTGAAATTAGCCTATGAATATGAACAAGCTGCATTCAACCAAGTATTTAAGAATGCTAACTTCCAATTTTCAAACAAACCAAGCAATCTTCTATTCGTTGTATTGCCCTTGCAAAATCTCAACGCACTTCTATTATCAATTGTAATCAAAGATTTATAGTACATGAACAAGTGCATGTTGAGAATTTTATCCTCAACAAAACCAAATTACACATATTGAAGAGGAAATTATTTGAGTTAACCTAGTTTGATATGTTAGGAATACCATATTGATTAAATCATGCAAAATATGATGTGAGCCTGAAAAGCATATTAAACCAACGATGAGAATTACCTGCAATTATAGTCATTGGATGAATTTTCATGTTAACTAACTTTTCAGCCTCCCTCAAAAGTTCTCCAGCCAAAACAACCACAGAGGTTGTCCCATCACCAACTTCATCATCTTGAACTTTTGAGATGTCTAACAATGCATTAAGGACTAAACTTCCTTGATACATCATACATATCAAATATTCCAATGAGGTAGCATGGGAAACTATTAAGTACACATGTTGCTGTATAAAGGAAACTTGCCCCTGTGCCACTTCATCTATGGCTTACTATCATGTTAGTATGAAAAATCATCAAGAAACAGATTCAAATGAAAGGATACCAACAAGGACCTTTGCAGCAGGGTTGTCTATATGAAGGGACTTCAAAATTGTAGCCCCGTCATTTGTAACAGTAACACTCCTCCCTCTGCCAGTTGATTGCAAGATCTTGTCCTGAACATAAATATGGCCACATGTAAAAATTTACTACACCGGAATCATGTAATTCAAGCACTAGCACTAAGGAGCATACCATTCCTTTAGGTCCCAATGTAGTCTTAACCAAGTCTGCAATAGCCATAGCACCAATGAAGGCTGCCTGCCAATGTAAAGAAGGTCGTTGTGTAAAATTGCAGGATTTGTACAACTAACTAAGAAAAACCAATTAAAAAGGTCAAATCGATAAGAGAAGGATTTCACACCATCCTGGCACGCTCGCCCTTTTCCTCAACAGCATCATCCTTCAGCACCCTCTCCATCTACCTAAGGACAGAGAAAATTCAAGATTGTGATACTCTTGAGTCACTGACACATACAAAGCATGCAGAAACATTAGGAGTAAATGCAGATTGGATATCGCACGGACGAGGTGGTCTCCATGACAAGAGAGCAGAGGCGAAAGAGATTAAGAGTGACTGTTGTGTAGCTTGATTAGGGTGTGGGCACCAGCACCAGGCCTGGAACTAGAGAGTGGGAGTGGACAGTTGTTATGGGTAGCCCATAACAGATCTTTTCCTTACATTTACTCCTAGGGATGATATGGGAGCAGGACAGAGCACCCCATGGTCCGGCCTTTGCAATATGCCTAGGCTGATCTATGTGCCAGCAGTCCTTACCTAGGTAGATATAAACAGGATGGGTAAGAGGCCTCAAGAGGGGTTTTGAAACCAGAGAACCACCACGTAGGAGTATGTACAAAGTACAGTCCTTAGCTAGATGGATATTGAAACTAGGAGAAATTAAAACTGAACATCGTACTCCAAATTTCAGCACCAAACCTATTCTGATCCTGGTCCTATTGAGTGCGGTGACATAAATAACAAAATCAGAAATAACTGGTACACACATATTACTCCTTTTGGGGGGAGATACAGAACCTGATAGTCAAAATGCCAACCTTTTTTGCGATTTTGAACCAAGACAACATTCTCATATACAAGTATAGCACTACTCCAATACCAAAGAGTCCAAGACACTTTGCAAATATTTGAGAAGAAATAATTATCAGTACATAATTTGCACTACCGGAAGCAGACAATAGTGACTACACTCGCCTTTTATCCATTACAAGTTGCAGCACGAGATGAATTACTGAGTTCATTCATCTCTTGCTAACAAACAGGCAAGTTCCAATCAATCAACCGTAAACTAAATAACGCACTTCCCCTAGGATTAAAAGCTGCGTTCTTTGTTTCCCTAAAGGTGGTAATACGCTCATCAAGGAAGGGGCGGACCCAACCGCGGGGCAAGGGGTTTAGCTGAACCCCAATTTTTTTTTTTTGGAAACAAAATTACTACTACCAGTACTAAGATTAGGCCAGAGAGAAAAGCTTCCAGATCTAGAAGAGAAGATCAGGTCGAGGCAAAGAGGAAAGGAGCGGATAGAGAGGAATGAGAAAGAGGATGCGCGTACAGGCGATCACCGGGCGAGGACGAGGGCGGAAGACGCCGCCGGCGCTAATCGCGGCGGGATGGAGATCGGCGGGGCGAACTCGCGAGGAGAGCGGGAGTCGAGGAGGCCGAGGGGACACCGGGGGGGGGGGGGGGGGGGGGAGACGGATCGACTAGGGTTTAGGGGAGCAAGGAGGGAGTCAAGAGGCCAATTACGCTGCAGTGTTGGCCGGAGCGGAGCCCGGATCTTTTCACTCGCCGGGGAGTCGCCGAGTCCGGGGATGGGGAGGGAGCCCTTTCGCGCGTCGTCGTCGGCGGCGGCGGCGGCGGTGGCGGCGGCGGCGGAGCGAGGAGTTGAGGTGGCGAGAGGTTTGGGGTCGCGAGGTAGAGGTAGCACCGATGGATCTAGGGCTCGCGGGAAAGAATGAGTGGCGTTCTCTCGAAGCGCTCTTCTTGGGCCCATTTTTGCTCTTGGAAAGAAATCTCTTGGGCCTGTTTCGGCCTGTTTAAGGCGTCGCTTTGAAGCATACTAGCACGTGTTGGAAAAAGTTCACTTCACATCCCTTATCTTGTCGTTGAGTTTCATAATAATGTCCTTGAATCAAAATACCACATATAATGCATCCCTGATATTGCAAAACCAGGTTATATTGGGTCCCAAGACAGTATTGTTCTCAGTTTTGGCTAACGTGGTGGTTGAGTCAGCATGGGACCCAATCTTCTTCCCCTACTCTCCCCTTTCTTCCCATCTCAATCTAGGGCTCCATGGCATCGGCAATGGGCGGGAAGAAGGGTGGCGGCTGGCGGAGAGTCGCGTGGCGGCCAACAAGGAGAAGCTTGATGGTGACGGCCAACGATGGGTGGGGAGAAGGATGGCAACTAGCGGGAGAAGGGTGGCGGTCAGCCTCCTGATCCAAGCCTACACCCGTGCCTATGCCGTCTACGCCATCCTCACTGTGGCCTCGCCGTCGCTACTTGTCCGCCTCGACCACCAATGCGTCTCCACCTGGTGCGTGTCCTCTCGGATCTTCATTGCTCCCCACCAAAGCCTCGTCAACATCCTCTCTCGCGATGGCTGGTTCGCCTTCTACAACGGTGAGGCTACCCGCCTCGTGAATGCCCTCACTGGTGAGGAGATCCCCTTCCATTCGTTCCTGAATAGAATGTGGTGGTGTTGAAGGTTGTGTTGCCGAACTCGACGCTGAGCAGCTTCATCGCGGCTGCCTCACCAGCCACGGCCGAGTCACCTAATGACTAGCGGGAACAGCGGATGGACCATGTCGAGTGCCTGCATCTTGGGGCTCTCGACTACGGAGACTACTGTCACGACATGCTTGTCCTTTGCCTCGTCGTCGGCTATCGTTCCTAGGGAAGACCGGCATCCTTCAAGCCACTCTTAGACAAGCCTAGCACGTGTTCTATCCGGTGGAAGATTGGGTTGATGACATATGGGGCCCACATGGGTCTCACACTGACTCAGCCGCCACGTTAGCCAAAACCAAGAACAATATTGCCTTGGGACCCAATGCGACCCAGTTTTACAAGATTAGGGATGCGTTATATCTGGTATTCCATCTGGTATTCCAGTTCAAGGACGATTTTGAAACTTGACTACAACGATCAAAGGAAAGTACTCGTTGGTTTGGACATAGTTTCTTTGTTCCCCCAATTCGAAGTTTTTTCCTGAAAGTTTTAACCATGAGGGGCCTCAAGTGAACTTTTTCCGTATGAGTATCGTGAAGGAATAAGTTCACTTTATGTCTCGCATCTTGATGTCGAGTTTGAATCACATCCTTAAACTATAATACCATATATAACTTTCAATACCGAATTATCCGAGGAACCAAGATAGTACCATGCCTGGTTTCAAATGACGTGACGAGTCGACTACAGTTAATCCAGCGGAGTCAACGTGAGACCCATATATCAGTCTCACACTCTCCTCTTTTCTCCTTCCTTTTTCTTCTTTTCTTAGCTTCTTTAGCTCTCCGCTTCTCGCTTCTTTGCGCCACGACAGGAAACCGACGCGACCCTGCGACCACTACTACAAAAACCCTCATAGGTGTTGGCTCATAGGTGTCGGTTTTGAAAAAAAACCGTTACCAATACTATAGGTGTCAGTTCTTTTAAAAAACCGGCACCTATACTTGTATTATAGGTATCGGTTCCAGAGGAAAAACCGATACCAATATTATAGGTGCCGGTTTTTTAAAAGAACCGACACCTATAATCTAAATATAGGTGCCGGTTTTTTAAAAAAGCTCATTTCTTAATTTCATTATACATCTTTCTTTGACGGAATGCAGCATTTGCTCCAATGACTCCCTCTGTTCATCATTTTGTAAGTGGAACGTGATGGGATTGTCCTCCTGTATGGGTGGGACATGTTGGTCGTCCCCGGGAACGGATTCACCGCCGTATGGCTGACCGGCGATTACTAGCGATTCCTGCTTCATGCAGGCGAGTTGCAGCCTGCATAAGGCTAGGAAGGCAGGAGCAAAAAGATTGAACTAGCCCACGCATCTGCTCCCCTCTCAATCCACCAATAACTAACTCCCATCTCCCAGCATCTCATTCCCACCCCGTCGTCGAGAGCAGCCAGCCCGACGTTTTTACTTACCCGACAAGGAATTTCGCTACCTTAGGACCGTTATAGTTACGGCCGCTGTTCACCGGGGCTTCGGTCGCCGGCTTCCCTGCGAAGAGTTAGTGATGGGTTAGCCGAAAATCTCAGTTTATCAGAAGCTTGGTCTAAAATTCCCGAAAAATTAGCCTTTTATGATTATATTGGTAATAATCCGGCAAAGTCCTTTTTCTTTGGAAGGGGGACCGGGGGAAACCTTTCTTTTCCCTCGAACTGAGCCATTCCTCCGAAAATGACGGCACCTATTAAAAAAACCAAACTTAACCGATTCGGCAAGTGGACGAGCCGAGCCGACGGGGCCCACCACGAGCAGATAAGACCAGCGATCGGCGCACCTGCATCCAGATCCAGCTTGATCGCTCTCCTCTCTCTCACACCCGCTGCCCCTTCCCTCTCCCTCTCCCTCCCCCATTCCCTCGCTGCCTCCCCTCTCCCTCCCCCCTTCTCCCCACCTCCTCTTCGTCGCAGCTGTGGTGGGAGGGCGCGGTGACGACCGGCCCTCCTCCCTCTCCGGCGGAGGACGCGGCGGCGTCCTGGCGGCGGCTTGGCAGAGGCTGCGGCTGCGGCGGCCGCGTGCCCTCCCCTCCTCCAGATCCGGCGGGAGGGGAGGCCGTGGGAGGAGAGGCAGTGGCGACCTTCGACGGCGGAGAAGGCGGCAGCGGCCTCGGATGGCGGAGGAGGTGGCGTTGCCCTTCCCTCCCCTCCCCTCCCCTTGCTTTTTATCTTGTTGTGTTCATGTGTTCTTTGTGTTCTTGTGTTGATGTTTGTGTTCTTGTGTTCGATGCATCGACGTCGGCAGCAGGCGGGACGACAACGTCGGCAGTGGGTGGAGTAGCGGGACGGTGGCATCGGCAACGGGCGAAGCAGGCTGGGACGGTGGTGTCGACAACATGCAGTGCGTCGGCGGCGGCGGCAGCGGGTGGATCCGGCGCCGGTACGTTTTTTCTACTTCGAAGGTTCGGCTCGGCTTAATTTGAGCCGAGCTATTTTTTTTGTAAACCGTACACCTCAAAGGTGCCGGTTCTTAAACCGGCACCTTTGAGTCCTTCATATTGGTGCCGCCTCCGTGGTGCCGGTTGGAAAAACCGGCACCTATGGATGTTTCCCAACCGGCACTAATAGCCTTTTGTGTAGTAGTGGACCGTGACGCCGCCGACCACCTAGACTCCGATGATGGCAAAGGCAACGTGGGCATTCCCTGTGGCCCGCGTGAAGGCGAAGCACGGGTTCTCCAGGTTCTTCGTGCGACATTTCTTTCATCATGTGATAGTTCAAGTGCATCAAAGTGCGTGTGAAGTGCTCTAAAATGAGTCCTTACATAACTAATTTCTTTCCATTCCAAATTAGAGGGTCCCCCCCCGCGGGAGCACATGAAATTCATGCGTTCTAAAACAAGCTTATATTTGAGGTATGTGTCCTCAAATCATAATTGTATCTTAGTAAAAAAATGATAAAATCACGGTCCTCCATATGGCTAGCAAGGTTAATCCACCCTTAATAAAATATGTCTGTGGTTTCTTTCGATGGTCCGTGGACATGAAACAAAGTACTATATGATTCCTGTTTTATTGAAAGTGTACGTAGTCTTTCATAGTACTCATGACACAAGTCCGATTAGACTGTTTCTCAAAAAAAGAAGTCCGGTTAGACTCGTGGTCTTTCAATTCAAGAGGCACTCTACATGAGCTTTACATCTTAGACATTAATTTTGTGCTTAAGTTCATGCATGTGTGCACTGAAAAACTGAATTCATTGATGAAGCTTAAAACTCAAATCCTCCTAAGAATTTCATAGCTATACCTTGCACATATAAATTACTCCCTCCGATCTGGAATATTTGATATGTAGTGTAAGATTCAGTCAAACGTTTAAAATTTTAACTATTAATTTAATATTAAAACAAATTCATAAAATCTAAAAAGTTTATCATATTATGATACTAGTACTTTTTGAGGCAAATTTAAGCATACTATTTTTAAGCTAAGCATTGAGAAATTATTAATGGTCAAAAAAGTTAATATTCATAACTGGAGATAGCAATTAAAGGCTCCAATGGAACAAAAGAAAAGTATGATTCAGAGAACTACAATTATTTTTAAAAACCAAATATTTTAATTTGCTAAACTAATTAAAACAACTATCAAAAAGTTCATCTCAAAAGCTTGTCTAAGCCTGAAAATGTATTAATATCAGTATATTTCTAATTTAAAAACATAAAATATATTCTGAAAAGTGGCTTAAAATGATCCATAGTTGGTCTTACGCCAAGCAATACAACACAATAAGGACAAGACTACAAAATCGATTTGAAAGAGAAAATCTTATGGTCAATTGTCCACTCGAAACATTCATTTTTATGTTGTGAAACAAAACATGGAATTATTGAAACATTTGAAAAATAAATATATGAGAAACTAGCTAGTGTGCAACAAAGTAATATTAGACAAATCCATGTTGATTTTTTTTATTCAACATCTTAAAACATTGAGTTTGAACTACTAAAATATCAAACAAATATTGTAAATATCAAATATTAAAAATTGGAAACAGTCAAATCCTAGTCTCACACAGATCAGAGTTTTAACCGTCGAAACAATATGACTTTTGCATGCATACTAGTACAAACGAGACTTTTTCTCTACCGGTCACCACTTCAAGCCTTCATGGAAAGACAAGTTGGCTAACGAAAGTGGAGGAGAAGGGCCGGAATAGAAAAGCCGTCGATCGGCAATGCGGAAAGTGTATGTGACTACTATTGCTTACTACCTCCTCCAATATAATACTCCATGCAATTCTTTTCTTGGAAATTAGTCATTCCATTACAGTTAGGGATGAAAATAGTGAAGCAAATTCCCGACCGGTCAATCATCGTTATGTAAAAGTGGAATCATTTCTAATTCTAATTTCTTTTGGCATCGTATTATTATCGCCGGTAAATAGTTAAATTTATATATGTGAAAATTTTGACTGACCGAGTATCGTTTCCGTAAAAACGATATCATTTTCAAATGTTTTCATCTCTACCTTCGATAGCCTCTTAGAGCACTTGCCATCAACTTGTTATTAGAAGTATTCTGAACTAAGCCTCCCTAAGTCCCAAATTAGCAGCTGAAGTAAAAAATAGTGAGATGCAATTTGCAAAAGGATTGCATTGGACTTATCAAAGAAAAATAAGACATGAGGTACTATTTTGGGCAAAAGAGTAGAGAGAGAAAGGGAGATTGCATTGGAATGAGGCATAAGAAACCAAAACCATAGGATTTTCAAAGTTTCATTCCTTCAATCCAAAAGACACAATATGAATAGAATCCTATGGATTTGAATCATTTACAATCCTAAAAGAATCCACCAGTCCAAAGGAGAGAAGCGTGCTTACGGATAAAGAGGAAGTAACCGTTGGAGTAATTGTTTAGAATGCACCCTTTGGAATGAGGAAGAAATCCTTTGGTATGCACGATTGTGAAAATATAGGGACAGGGGAGAACGCATTAATTAAAAACACATGAAATTTTCAAAAACACGTGAATTAAAAACACATGAAATTTTTGAAACTGTCATTTAGATGACACACACAAAAAATACAGGAACATTTTGTCATTCAAAGAGAAAAATATGAGGTAAAATGTCATGCTAAATCTCCTCCAAAGTTTCTATGAAATAGCCAATTCCATAGGAATTTTAGAGGAATTTGATAGAGCTATTCCTTTGTCCAAAAGATCACATAAGAAGTTTTTTCATAGGAATGAAATCCTCCAAAATTTCTCTAGTTTTCCTTTGTTCCAAAGAAGCATTGGTCTAGCCTTTCAATTTTTTTAGCATGGCAGAATCGGTCATTACAATTCTTTTTTAAGAACCGATAGGAAGTGTTTCGCTTAGTTTGCTGCCAAAGTTTTATTTTAGCATTCACTAAGGCAAATAATTTGATAAACTTTTTTTTTGTACAAACCAAATTCCTTTCTTGGTATTGCATTTTTTTATTTCGCTCCAAACAAAACTCTAATAAGTTATTTACGGAGGGTCGGACCTGTAGATTATTTACAGGTGTTTCGAAGCCTGAAACCCGTCCTAAATTTGAAATTCCTAGTCACTGCTAAGAAAATGATTTTTACAAGCGAACAAACACAAATTTTTGTAGGTGACCAACTTTAAGGCATATGAAAATCATGCATTTTTATAGGCGGGTAGATGTACACCTGTGTAGAAGCATTTTTGCTATTTTCACAGGCGACCAAGCTAAGTCGACCGACCGTGGATATCAATTTTCTCAGGTGGCAAAGTTACACTATCCACCTGCACAAATGATTTTTGGTGCTAAAAGAAATCCTCAAGCGATCCTCGACTACCTATGCTAATTATGTTGACGAATATTGTTCTAATCATAGATCAACCACAACCATCCCAAGTCAAAACCCACAATCCAATTCAACAACCACACGGGTCTGACCAAATTAAGAACAAATCAAACATCAATTCACATGTCAACACGGATATGGCCGCGATCGTCGTTACCATTGCCGAGCCACACCCTATGGATGCCGAGCTGCTGCTACCGTTGTCATTGTCGTTGCTCCTAAGCAGCAACCCTTCAGGTTGACAAGCCACACCCCTTGCGTTTGAGCTGTTGATGTCGTTGTCATCATCGTTGTTCCTAAGCAGCAACCCTCCAAGTTGACAAGTCACACCCCTCATCGCCAAATTGTTGATGACGTTGTCGTCATCGTTGCTCTTGATCTACCTCGGCATGTCGCTTGACAGGAAAGGGTAAGACGACTGGTGGTCACTGGACGACAGAGGAGAGGCAGGTGGTCCGACGTGGATAGTTGCTCCCGAGCACTATCGCCGCGAGATTCGGCATTCCTGAGCACCGCTACGCCGATTCACCTCCTCCACCATCATCGCCCCTCCCCTTTGTTGGCGCTGCCCTTGTCCACATGAAGGGCTCACAAACATTACCATCGATGGATTTGACGCCCTTCACCGCCGCCGCCTCGACCCTTAGCCGCTGCCATATGGAATGGAGTGCTAGTGCATGGAGATATAGAGGAGAGGTGAAGGCCTAAGGAGAGAGGGAGAGATAGAGGTGATGCTGGCTCTTTCGGTGATTGTGGGGATTGATCAGGAAGGTGAGGTATCAATTGTCATGGACGATAAATATTATAATGTGTCTTTTTTTCTTAGTCGGCTATATTAAATAACACAGGCGACGACTGTTTATGAAAATCAATTTTCAGTGACGTGTATTTTTTAGTCTATTTGTAAAAATGGTAGGAGACTTTGGTGAGAATAATAGTTTTCGTAGTAGTGAGTAGAGTTCTGATGCACAGCACAGGTGTAGGCCCAATTATGACGGCAACACAGTAGTATACGCCAGTCACCGCGTCGTATACGTACGGGGAGCGTCGACCGGGCCTACGGCTACGATACGCGCGGCTAGCTAGCTCCAATCGCAAGGCGCCAATGGCCAAATGAGCCTCGCATGCCGCGCCGCCGGACCGGTCGCGGCGTGCCGGCCGGCGGCCGCCCGGACGATGGAGCGCGAGAGGGCCCGTGCGCTAGAATCCTTGTGTGCGTCAGCTCAGGCAGGCCCAGGAGTAGCTCGATCAGGAGCGCTACCGCCGGACCACGCTTCTCCGCGTCGCCAGAAACATCATCTGCCCCATTACAGTGGCCACCACCTGTACGCGATGGCCGATTGCCGGCGTCCTCGGAGTCCGCGCCGGCGGCCCGGCACGCTGCTTTGCTGGGCTCGATCGGTTGTCACGGCGTGGCGTGGCGTGGCGTGGCGTGGGGGCACGGTCGCCACGCGATCCGTCAAAGGCTGCCGCGGCGCTGGTCCATGCCGGCCGGCCGGGCCTCCTGCTCTGCAACCAAGCAATACTGGTAGCTGCTGATGAGGGTTGGGTAGAATAGCATAGCTGTGGCTAGGGAGAAGAGGAGGCAGGCACAGGCATGGCAGCGAGTGACAGGAACACATCAGCAGTGTGTAGGCGCCTATTTGCCCCCTCCTCGGTCCGGGAACCCTTGTCCTCTTACGGCCTGCTCGCTTCCCTAGGTTTTTGTCACATGCAACATTTTGAGACTCCGCCTCCTCCTCGCACAACAACATGCCTAGCTTAGCTTGTGGTCACATTTCATTTCAACTTGTCTTATCTCATACTAGTATCTTCATAGACTGCAAACAAAAAAACCGACACCTTTAAATGGCTATAGATGTCGGTTCTGTAGAAAAACCGATACCCATACTATAGGTGTCGTTTTTTAAACAAAGACCGACACCCGTAAAAACCGAACCGAGCCGAGAGCCCGAGGTCTTCTTTTTTTTAGCGCAAAGGGGCCCGAGAGGGGGGTTATCCACTCACCCCACTTCTCGCCCGTCTCTCTCTCTCGCCTCTCCTCCCCTCCTCCTTCCCTCTCCGTGGATCCCTCTCCTCCCCTCCTGGCTGAGACGACAGCGACGATGGGTAGAGCCGCATCCGGTGTCGGTGTCGGCCTCGGCTCCCACGACGGATCCAGCATCGGTGGCTTCTTCCGTGGGCAAGGTGACGTCGGCGGCGGCTCCTACGGCGAGCGGTTTGGGCTATATGATTTGGGAATTTTTTTGATCGATTTGTGCTATGTGATTTGGGGATTTTGGATCGATTTGTGCTATGTAATTTGGGGATTTTTGATCGATGGTGGTGTGGGTGTAATGAGGAGCGGCTCGATGAATCGAGCCGATGCATTGAGTCGCTTTTTTTTTATTCGTGGAGTCTCAAAAGTGCCGATTCCTAAACCGACACCTTTGAGACCTCAAAGGTGCTGTCTGCTGGGCGCCGGTTGAAAAATCCAGCACCCATTGGGGTTTCTCAACCGGCACCGATTGCAGTTTCTATAGTAGTGGACTATGAATTTGGATAGATTCGTAGTTTTATAATATGTCACATTTATCTTATGTTGTACTTATATTGAGACGGAGATAATAACTTACTGCAGTAACAAAAACAACACAAGGCCGAGACTGTAGTTCAACAGTAAAAACATTACTTCTACTATGAGCGTCCATATATCCATCCAAATGCCATGGTCATTGCGAAAATTGTCATCTTGCATATGTGCATGCAGGATTACGTTTACTCCCAGTACACAAGCTAGACACTACTTGGACACATCTTCATTCAGAGAAGATAGTACAGTAGCCTAGTATGATTCCTTGCTCTGCAAAGAAAGCTACTGCACATAGGCAGGGGTGCAGTCAGCCAGGCTCATTCCACTCTCTTCTCTGCCTATACCCTGCACCCTGCCTACCCTTCTCGCCAGCCTTCTGTCACCCTCCGTACCATCAACTACATCACCCTCTACCAAGCATCTACCATGGCCACGCCTCGATCGCCTCTATATATACGCCATGCTCACTCTCCTGCTAACCAAACGCAGAATCATCCATTGATCCAAGTGGCTAGCTAGGAGTGATCGAGTAAGCTAGCAAGTGCGCTCTTCTAATTAAGTTGTAAAAATGCCAGGACAGGTGATGGAAGCTGCGCTGCAGCAGCTGCCGACCATGGCGGCGGGTGCGCTCCTGCTGCCTCCCGCCAGCTTCAAGCACCACGACGTCGCCGCCGCCGCCGCCGCCGCCGCGGCGTCCACGGACATGCAGGCCTGCCTCCAGCCGCTTCCGGCGGCGTCAGGCGGCGGGAGTAGGGAGCAGTGCCCGCGGTGCGCGTCACACGACACCAAGTTCTGCTACTACAACAACTACAACACATCGCAGCCGCGCCACTTCTGCCGCGCCTGCCGCCGCTACTGGACGCTCGGTGGCTCCCTCCGCAACGTCCCCATCGGCGGCTCCACCCGCAAGCGCCCGCGGCCCCCGGTGCGCCGCCCGCCCGTCCACTTCGCCGCCGCCGCCCCACCGCCTCATCATCATCATCCCGCGCCGCTCCCGCCGCCGCCGTCCTCTTCACAGCAGGCGGGCCTGCTCGGCTCGCTGTTCGCGCTCGGAGCGGCGCCGCTGCTGGAGGGTCGCGTCGGCGTCGGCGTCGGCTTCGACCTCGGCCTCGGCCTGCCTGGTCCGGGCCACCATGTCGTCGCCGGTGGCGCCGCGGGCGAGGTGGCTGCCGGCCTCCACGGTCTCGGCCGCGGCGGACCTGCAGCAGTGGCGACGTCGTCGTCGCCTCTGCTCTGGCCCACCGGGCTGTTGGACAGCAGCAACAATAATGTGGAGACATGGAAGATGGCGGCCGGCGGCGGGGCTGCCATTTGGCCGGAGTTCACTGCGGCGGCGTCGGCGCAGGTGGGCGGGCTGATGCATGGAGGGGCCCAGCAACCACAGCTTCTGTGATACTACTACAGTGGAAAAAAAATACTTTTCCATGCATGCATGCATGGCCAGATGGATGGAATTGCTGTGTGGTTAATTTGCTGGCTACGTGCATGTATGTAATGGTCGACTAGGATTAGCTTAATTGTGTTTTCAGTGCTGCAGGATGTACCCGTAGTTAGTCGATATGGAGCTGGTTAATTACGTGTTCTTTACTGCGTGTCGATGTTAGAACGTTGTTGTTGTGTTCTGTTTTGAAACAAGTGTTATTGTACGTGTGGTATATGATCCATAGTACCGAGCTACAAATTAATTAAAGTTCCTTTTTACCCCTGAAAACCCCTTTATTTGTGTGTATTTGCTCTGTTCTTTCTACTATTTGTTTTCGGGAATTTGTTTGGAAAAGGAAAATAGGCGAAAGGTTAAGTGCCATTAATCTACTGGAGTAGTTCTCGTGCTACCAAAAGCCGCCAGGGTAATAATCTTCAACGGCGGCTGCCCGACTCGAGTAATTGGACTGGGCTTTGAACTAGTTCTTCAGCCGTGCAAGAGCTGCCCAGGGAAGGGACTGACATACGGAATATGTTCAGTCCTCGTCTTGACGCCGATTTTGAATTGTCTTGTCGTACCATAATATCAGATATAAACCGTCTCCCAACTCCTAAAAACAAAACAAGCAAGGTCTCAAAATGATTTGGGCGAGTGGTTTTGGCTGATGTGACACCTAATTAAGCGATTAGTTTGACTTGATCTTCATTTGACGTGACGTCTACGTGACATAACAATTAGAAAAAAATAGTAAGAGCCACATATCACAAGAAAAGAAAAGAGAACTATGGGCCCATGTGTCAGTAGACTTCTTCTAGCCATCCTCCACCTCCTTCCACAGCCTCGGTTTCTCCTCGTCCTCCGACCAGCCTAGCTAGCCCTAGCCTCGGCCTTGGCCCGTGGGCCACGATCACTGCTGAAGAAATGATTTTTACTACCGGTTCTAAAACTTTTTAATCTCGGTTGTAGCAACCGAGACAAAGAAACTGAGATTAAAGATCTCGATCTTTAATACCATTTAAAAAAATGGTACTAAAGATGCATATTAAATAAAAAAAAATGTGAGATGTGGGATTCAAACTCAAGATCTCCCACCTCAGCCCTAACGCGCGTTACCATCCCACCTACTACACACATCTGACTTGGATAGAGATGCTTTCTTTTTAAACTAACCTTGGAGACATCTTTAGTACCAGTTGATAACACCAACCGAGACTAAAGATGGAGATCTTTAGTCTCGGTTGGTATTATCAATCGGTACTAAAGATGCATTGTACCGGTTGGTAACACCAACCGGGATTAAAAATGTTTCTAGGGACTTAAACTTTTAGACTTAAACATCTTTAGTACCGGTTCTTAATCTAACCGAAATATTTGTGATTTTGGGTACCACGACAAAAGATCAGTTCTTCAATAGTGGATGGTTGCACGACGGCGAAGAGAAGTGGTCGCCCACACGACAAGCAGCTCCTTGCTCGTGCATGTACATAGTACTTGCCAAGGAGGGTCTAACGGCAACCCGACCTTCTCTCCGCTGGCTACCTTGGCGTAGCTCGCTCCTCCTTTGATTCAATCGCTCCGATTCGGCCTCTATCGTCACGTCCCTTCTCCTCTATGAGCTTTGCCTGGCCTCCTCCTCCTCTTCCTTAGTTGCTCCCCCGTCGACACGTCCACCAGCCCTCGAGGAGATTGTCTACGGCAACAGCCCGAAGCCCATCACGTGGAACAGCTGCCAGGGGAAAAGCATTAGTGCAGACGCCCATGGCAGCTTGCCGCTTCGACTTCGATGGCCATGGCTACTGGAGGAGGATTAGCACCATCGAGCCGTTCCCGATTTGAAGGAAAGGGGAGAAGGATTTAGTGGGAGACGTTGGAGCATTGACATTGGCAAGGATGCTCGCTTCCTTGAATCTGGCGCCACAGCTCGACCTCAGTGACAAGGTGGCGCAGCTCAAGCTCAACGACGAGGCGGCCCAACCCGCCTATCTCCCTCGCCTCTGTCCTATCCTCCTCCTATCACCCTCTATGGACGGGCTGGCGAGCTCTCGCTTGTTGGCTCCCTCGCCTCCCTCCTCCCTGTCCCTCTACCTCTCCTCCTCCATCGCTGAGGACCACTAAAGCCCTCTCCTCGCTGGCCACCCACTGTAGCCACCACCATAGTCATGCGCGGCCAAGGGAGAGGGAGGGGTTGTGTCGGAGGGAGACAGTGACGATGCTCGAGCTTGACATCCGCTGCCGGCTGCATCTGGGGAGGACGAGGAGAGAAGGCAAATGAACCGCCACTGGCTAGAAGAGATAGAAAGGAGAAAGGGTGAAGTGGAGGTAGTTCGGTCCCCCTTATATTTTTGTTTGTATAACATATGAACCCACATATCTTGTTTTAATTTTTAAATTTTGCTTTCAGTGCCATGTTAGATGAAGACCAAGTCAAACCAGCCACATAGGCACACATTAGCCGAAACCGCAGTCCAAACTGCCTTGGGACTTCGTTTGTACTAGTTTTGAAAGTTAATGGACACATATATCTGGTATGAATTGTATTAGTTTTAAAAGTTAATGGATGTGTTATATCTAATATGGTGGTTCAAGGATGAGATTCCAACAAGTACCAAGTCCGCCATGCGGTCCAAAGCATCCTGGGTCTAATGGTCCAAAGGTATAGCTCGACATTCAGCATTTGTTACAGATATGTTTTTGGTTCTATACTAACACACTATATCAGAAAAGTGTGAAGCACGTCTATCAGATATATCGGCTCTTTCTTTGATTGCTTTGTTGTCTTAGATATATTTCAATATATCCATCACCTTGTATAAGATTTGTCAGCCCATTTAGATCTATTAGCTGTCATTAATCTTGTACTATCTCGGTTAGATCCAACCTACTAGATTATGATTCACTAAATAGATTTATTCAAGTTTGATAGATTTTATTCAACGTTCATCGGAGTTCTAGCCGATGAATTATCTTATTATAATCTCTAAGTGTCGCATCGGCTCATGCTCAGTTCTGTATAACCGCTAGTTGGGTCAAATCTTTATTAGTTTCAATCTGATATTGTCTCGGTTTGGTCCGATTTATCAAGATTGTCGTTAATAAAGAAAGATTCATAGTTGATTATACACTATTTGGTCCTAGCCGATGATAATTTATTTTTTTGCTTTAATTATTCAATTTTCTTATTGATTTTATGGCCATTATCTCATCGGCATCGGCTGGACACATGATTTTATATCGGCCTATTGGCTGATTGGCCCCTTGATCTAATCCATTTGCTTTTTTGTCTTGTTAGTAGTAGGATCAAACTAACTAACACGTTCTAAACCCAATTTTTAGGACCTGCACTAGAGTCAAGCGAATCTCTCAGGCCTTCATGCGTTGAACAAATTTTGTGGCAACACTTTCACCAAGGAAGAGACGAGGAAGGCAACCAAGAGATGCCCATGGACAAAGCCCCTAGACCCAATGGTTTTACCGGGAACCTCTTCAAAGCTTGTTGGGGGTATAATCAAGCATGATATTGTCTCAACTTTCAATTCCATCTATGGTCTTAAATGCAATCACCTAAATCTTCTCAACTTGACCAACATCGTCCTAATCCCAAAAAAAGAAGGCGCCAACAAAATTACTTACTATAGGCCGATAAGCTTCATACACAACATTGCAAATATCTTCGACAAGCTCCTAGCCCTTTAGCTTCAGCCCGTCAAACAGACCTGATCTCAATGAACCAAAGCGCCTTCATTCGTGGGAGGAGTATACACGAAGCTGGTGACAAGGCGAATCACTTTCGCCATGAAGCTGTTCGATATCATCGACAGGTGTGCTCACGCAGACGACACCCTCAGGAGGAAAGATGGAAAAAGGTAAGGTGGTCAGGGAGAAGCAATCGGCCAATAAAGAAGCACCGGAGTCTACTAAAAAGAAGAAACAAAATCGCAAAAAGAAAAGGAAACGCAAGGCAGAGACAGAGGTTCTTGTTGTAGAGCAAGCAAACCCACCCCTAAAGCACCCAGCCCTTCAAGGCGATGAATCAGTACGACAATGGTGCCCAATACACAAGACCGGTACACATAATTTGGAGGAGTGCCAGGTTTTTCAAAAACCATTAGCAAAACAGCTCGCCCTTGAAAAAGGAAAGCGAGTTCGCGTGGTCGAGAGGAGCACTGATGATCTCTCGTTCGACAACGAACTCGTGTTCCTAGACTTCGACCTGCATGTAGCCCATATCTTCTGTGGTTCTACAACGTACACCTCTAAAAGGGAGTATAAGAGGGTAGAACGCGAAGTCTGCTCTACTTCACGAGGAGTTGTTGCCAAGGTGAAGTGGTCCAACCAAAAGATTGAGTTCTCGGAGGCCAACCACCCCACAACGACAATCATTCCAGGCTGGTATCCGATAGTAGTCAATCCCACTATTCGGAATATCAAGGTGACACAGGTCCTCATCGACGACGATAGCTCCATCAACCTCCTCTTCGCCAACACCCTCGACGCAATGGGTATCCCTAGAAGCGAGCTTATTGCTTTCAAACAGCCCTTTCATGGGATCACTCCGGAATCATCGTCAAAACCACTAGGGAAGATCACGCTAGCTGTGACATTCCGCCAGGCCAACAACTTCTGTACTGAGCAGATCACTTTCGACGTAGCGGAGTTTGACACTGCTTACAATGCTATCCTCGGAAGGACTGCCCTCGCTAATTTCATGGCGGCGTCCCACTACGCATACCAAATTCTCAAGATGTCAGGCCCAAAAGAGACAATCACGATCCCCGGGAATATGAAGGTAGCAGTAGAATGCGACAAGAGGAGCCTCGACATGGTCGAGCATACTCCCACTCCACTCGCCGCTAGAGAGCCTCCTCAGAAAGTTTGCAAGCCTAACATGGCACCCAAGCCTGATGGTGCAATCAAGATCATCCCGTCATCCCGCTAGCCAGTAGCAGCCCTGACAAGACAGTCAAGATCGGGGCAACGCTCGAAAATAAATAGGAACTCCAGCTCATCACCTTCCTCCATGAGAATGCCGCTGTGTTCGCCTGGCAACCGTCCGACATGCCCGGAGTCCCCAAGAAGGTGATCGAGCACAAATTGATGGTGCGTCCCGATGCCAAGCCAGTCAAGCAGAAGTTGTGGCGGTTCGCACAAGACAGAAAAGAAGCTGTTCGCGAAGAGCTGGACAAACTTCTCAAGGCTAGTTTCATCAGAGAGGTCCTCCATCCAGAGTGGCTTGTTAATCCAGTGATGGTGGGCAAGGCCAACAACAAGTGGAAGATATGTGTAGACTTCACTGACCTCAACAAGGCGTGCCCCAAGGACCACTTCCCTCTTCCTCGCATTGACCAACTGGTGGACTCAACTACTGGTTGTGAGTTGTTAAGTTTTCTTGACGTTTACTCCGGCTACCACCAGATCAGCATGGCCAAAGAGGACGAAGAGAAGACAACATTCATCACGCCTTCGGTGTTTCTGTTTTACCAAGATGCCCTTTGGATTAATCAATGCAGGCAACACATACTAGCGAGAGATCCAGGGGCTTTCGATGACCAGATCGGTCAAAACGTGGAGTCGTATGTCGATGATGTCGTGGTCAAGACAAAGACAAAGGACAAGCTAATCGATGACCTGAGGGAAACATTCAACAATCTCCGGCGACATCGTCTCAAACTAAACCCGGAGAAGTGTACGTTTGGAGTACCATCGGGGAATTTGCTTGGATTTCTTGTTTCCGAACAAGGCATGGAAGTAAACCCCAAGAAGATTAAGGTCATCGAGAACATGAAGTCACCGACAAGGCTCAAGGAAGTACAAAAGCTCACAGGATGCATGACAGCTTTAAGCCGGTTCGTGGCCATGATGGGAGAACGAAGACAACCTTTCTTTGCTTTACTAAAAAATCAGGATAGATTCAAGTGGACACAAGATGCCGAAAACACGTTTATCGCGCTCAAGCGGTACTTGTCCAACCCTCATGTACTCGCTGCCCTGCAGCCAACGGAAAAACTATTTCTATATATTGCTGCCACACCTTATTCCGTTAGCACTATGATTGTCATCGAGAGGGATAAAGTACAATGACCTGTGTACTATGTCAGCGAGACCCTCCACGACGCCAAAACTTGATATCCTCAAATCTAGAAACTGCTCTATGCTGTGATCATGAAATCACGAAAGTTGCGCCACCACTTACAGGCCCATAAAGTCACAATCGTCTTCTCTTTCCCCATAGGTGATGTGGTCAGGAACAAAGATGTCGTAGGACACATTGCCAAGTGGGTCGTCGAGCTCAGCCAATTTGATGTCAACTTTGTCCCACGTACAGCCATCAAGTCTCAGGTTCTCGTTGACTTCGTTGCCGACTGGACCGTTCCCGAAAACACCTCAATCGGTCAGATTAATAACGAGACATGGACAATGTTTTTCGATGGGGCATTCAACAACCAAGGAGCAGGAGCAGGATTCATTTTGACATCTCCCACCGGAGATCAGTTCAGACATGCAATATGCCTCAATTTCCAATGAACAAACAACACCGTAGAGTACGAGGGACTACTCGTCGGGTTACAAGCAGCCTCGACACTTGGAGTGAAGCGATTGACTATGAAAGGGGACTCAGAATTGGTTGCCAACCAAGTGCATAAGGACTACAAATGCTCAAATTCCAAGTTGATCGAGTACCTTGCCGAAGTCAGGAAGCTAGAGTGAAAGTTTGACTGTTTAGAGGTATGCCATGTCTACTGCAAAGACAACACCGACACTAACAACTTAGCACGGCGCGCGTCTAGAAGAGAACCTGTTGAACCAGGAACCTTTCTGGACATCCTGACAAACCAACAGTTAAAATCAGCAACGTCGAAGGCACCTTAGCTAGCGCCGAGAACAGCTCGGGGGCTACTGCAGAGGTCAACAACGTCGTGGCAGACATCAAGATCACGGAAGACTAGTGTACTCCGACCATCAACTTCTTGGATGCCGACAAGTTACCGGACAACAACGCCACGGCAAAAAAACTTTCTCGTCAGGCAAAAGCTTATTGTATGATCGACAACGATCTATACAAAAAAGCCCTGAACAGAGTTATGCTCAAGTATGTCTCTCCCGAGAATGGCAAGGATTTGCTACTCGATATCCATGAAGGAATATGTGGGTCTCATGCTGACGGGTGAACTCTGGTCGGAAAAGCTTTTCGACAACGGTTTTTCTGGCCAACAGCCCTTCAAGATGCTTGTGACTTGGTAAAACGGTATGAAGCCTACCAATTTCACAGCAAACACACTAAGATGCCGGCCCAAGCTCTCTAGACCATCCCTCTCACTTGGCCGTTCTTGTGCTGATGGCTTGATATCCTCGTACCGTTTCCCCGAGGACAAAGCGGCTACAAGTTCTTGTTTGTGGCTATTGACATATTCACCAAGTGTATTGAAGTAGAGTAAACAAGGAAAATCAAAGCTGAACACGCCATCAAGTTCATGAAAGGGATATTCTGCCAATATAGACTCCCACACCAGATCCTGACAGACAATGACTCCTAGTTCACTAGCGGTGCCTTCGAGGACTACTGCATTGAATTTGAAGTAAAAATCTGCTTTGCCTCAGTCTCCCATCCTCGGAGTAATAGGCAGGTTGAGCGAGCAAATGATATCGTGCTCCAGGGGATCAAAACACGTGTGTATGATAGGCTCTTGGCCTATAAAACACGCTAGGTTGATGAACTCCCTTCTGTCTTGTGGGTCTTCCGTACCACCTCGACAAACTCCACCAAAGAGACTCCCTTCTTTCTCGTGTATGGTTCCAAGGCCATACTCTGTTCGAAGCTGTGACATCGGTCTACATGAATAGAGAAGTATTCAGATAAGGAACAGAAGGAGAGGCGAGCAGACGATGTCAACCTCTTAGAGGAGCATCGAGAACACGTTGTCGTTCAAGCAGCCATGTACCAACAGGCCCTACGTCGCTATAACGAAAAGCGTGTCCGTGCCCGTATACTCACCATTGGTGATTATGTCCTCCGACGAGTTCAGAATTAGGCAGGGCGAAACAAGCTCTCACCGAAGTGGGAGGGACCATACACGGTGGTCGAAGTCATAAGGCCAGGCGAATTCAAGATCGCAGACGACAAATGCCGCGAGTTGACAAATTCTTGGAACATCAACCAACTACGTAAATTTTATGTATAGGACCGATGTACCAAAGTCTGTAAGTTCAATTTAATAATATACAATATTCTGATTTCATTTCTACAAAGTGTTTTACCCAGTGACCCCCTTTTCTTATATCGTCTCGTCTCGAAGTCAATCCTACCGTCCTCTTATGCTAGCATGACAAGCTTCGAGGTCCCTTGGACCTCAGTTGGGGATGCCTAGCACTGTGAAAGTTTGTCAGGGTCAAACGACCATGTTAGATCTGGTCATGTTAGAGTACCCACTTGAGCATATTAACCAAGCCATGTAACCGGGAATTAGTTTTCCCGACTTCACGGCTGGGGGCTAGGAATCCGCTGCTTCAGCATGGTTTGTTATAAGATTTGAGCTGCTTTTGTGGAAAAACAATTTATCCATAAAAACAGCTGGGGGCTAAGGAGAGTACCATACTCTGTCAGCTGAGGGCAGCTCTCGCAAGAGTACTCATACACTATTTCTTTGTAATCGCTTAGACATAGATTTCAATTCTTACGTAAGCAAAATATAAAGAGTTCTAACATTTACATCAAGTATCTTTTAGGAACCTAAACTACCAAGATGGCCACTGCCAGTTCATCGTAGAGAAGATGTCCTCAGCCAGCGGGGCGATAGATTGCGCGAGGCGGTCGATCTCATCTGGCCTCATTAGAGAACGGGTGAAGCCCTCCCGGAGAAATCCCAAGCTCAGCTACGGACGTCCATCTCGGATACAGGCGAGGATGTGGCCACCTGCATACCGACTAGCGTGACGACACTCTTGTTTCAAGCTGTTGTTGATACGCTTCTTGATCCCTGCTAGTTGGTCGCATGTACTCCGTATCCATGAGAGGTGGCCACTTATAGACTTCTCAGGAGGAGGACGGACCACCCACAGCTCCTCGCAAAGCCACATAAGCGCTAGACAACAACCCTCGAGATAGGCGTCAATCCAGACTTCCCTACCTTGAAGGGCCTCCATGGCTTGTTCCTTGTGGGCGGCGTCAGCCATCTTTTCAAACTTCTCCTTCTCAAACTTAGCCTTCCAGTACTCGTCGTGGCGTTCTCTCTCTTCTAAAGCATTCTTGAGGCCTACGCACGACATTTGATCTCAATCAGCTTCCTCTGCACAGGTGCAAAAGCTACAAAGGTTAAGTCTTGTACCTTGGTTCTGCTCTAGAAGAGAGTTGAGTTGGAGTCCCTGTGGATCCAGCGCGCTATCCGAGTTAACGACGACCAAGGTTTGGTTGTCGATACTCGGAGTCGAGGAAGCGAGGGAGAAGGGGTCACGACGTTATGATCGCGAGGACATTCTCCTTCCTGGATGATCTCGTCCTCAATACATCTAGAAGCTAGCACGATGGTACCAAAGACTTAAGCACAACAAAAAAGGACATTGTTCTCAAAAAGGACAACAAGCCTATTAATTGTTCTTAAAATTACAACTTAAAGGGGGAGCAACAATTTACTGTTTAACAAACGAAATGACGCTCTCCCCTAGATCAACAAGCTCCGACATCACATCCTCCCGCGTCGCGTCAGCTTTGCCCTTCTCCAACATCTCCTTCAAGTTGATCTCAGGGTGCATAAGCTTCAGGCATGCAAGAACGTGACATGCGCCAGTCCTAAGACTGGTGCACATCTCCTCGATGACTTGCTCGGCATGTTTGGTGGACGTGCCCTCCAGCTTGCCAATGAGGGAGCCCAAGGACCCCAAGACTGTTGTCTCATCGGGGAACTCGGGGCCCTTCTCGTGGATGCCCAAGCTGCGGTCCACCATGTTGAGCCGACTGTAGTTGTCCTAGAGGCCTTGTTGATGCGATGCCAGGTTCTCCTGGGTCTCCTCCATCCTCTTCTCCCAACCCTACCGCTGCCTCTCGTGGCCAGTAACCATGTCCTTGAATTTCTTCAAGTCCTTTTGCGCCTCCCCCAATTGGGACTCCAGCTAGACGACTCAAACGTCCAAGATTGAGGTGGCTTTTCTGAGCCATTCAATCTCGGCGAGGATGTCACTTGTGCCGGATTACAGCAAGCGACTGGCCTTGACCAGTCTATCGATCGCCGAAGGCGACACGACAGCGGTTGAGGCACCCGACGGAGGAAGAGGTGGAGCGGACGCAGCGACGATGATGGAAGGAGGCGTGGAGCTCGTATCTTCGCGATCAATGCTTTGAGCAGAGGTCGCGGGAGAGGGGCTGCATCAAGGAAAAACATCTGTTACAAAGGACACCACGAGAACAGTAATTACGAGATCAGAAAGGGTAGTCACTTACTTGGGCTTCGGCCGCTTCAGGAGCATTCTATTCCCCTGGGATGAGGATTTCGTGCCAAAAGTAGTCTATAAGACGTGTAAGTTAGTGCCAAAGAGCTCCTCGAGTTGATTTGTGAATCACAAGGAATACAACTAACTTCAGAGCCGCTTGTGTGCACAAGCGTCCCCACTCCAGACGACTTCGTTAAGGCCGTTCACCTCCTGTTGGAGGGTTTGGTTCCGTTGCCGCTCAGGGCGTTCTTAGCCACTGCTTGGTTTGAGGTCGTTTTGTCCTTCATTGAGGCCACGACCTGATGATCAACAAGCAGGTCGATGACATCCGTCAAAGGCATGACCTGCAAAACTTAGATTACTACTCTCTCAAGTACGCATACTTGAGGGAAGGGTAGTAGTCGAGGTCATTTACGTTGATGGTGGCATCCTTGTCTAAAGACGGGAGGTCGCATACCGGTATAAGAAGATTCTCAGGGTCCGATGGCATGCCGATCACCATGTGGCCTACCCGTGTGGCCGCGGTGTTATTATCGAGATCTACAAGCAAGATGCTATCATCAGTATTCAAGATTTTGTCATCGGACGAATTGAGGTCAGGTGGGTTATGAGAACGTATACCCCGAACCGAGATCCATGTTTCGTCGTGATCCCCTGAGTACTTGTACGCAGGGTGAGCATAGGCCTGCAAAGGTTGGATTCGACAATGTATGAAGTCTTTGACGACTTCATACCCTGCCAATCCTTATTTTCGGAGGTCATGGATTTTCTCTACGAATATTTGGCGAGAAGGGGTCAAGGCAGGTCTCGATGTTCACGAAGGAATGCACTCAGGCTTCTCGTTCGGGACGTCGAGGCTGGCAGGGCGGTCTTTCACATGGAGGTAGAACCATTTTGACCTCTATGGTCCTCGAGAGGAGTGGCAGTTGAAGGGGATGTATTCCCCCTTCATCCCATCTCGGAGCGAAAGCCAACGCAACCGGAGATTCTACAAGCTTCCATCCACCTAAGCTCGTACAAGTATCTAAACAGGACTAGGAAGGGTGGTATCCCAAGGTATGCCTCGCAGAGATGTGTAAAGATACTAAGGAAAGCAATGAAATTAGGGTTGAGGTGGAGAAGATGGAGGCCATAGAAGTTCAAAAGCAGAAGGAGGAATTCGGAAGGAGGGGGCAAAAAACGCACTGTACAAAAGATTCGAGACAAATTACTTGCCCTAATGCGGGGTTAGGACTAGTACCTCCTTCCGAATGATCCATGGTTTTCTTCCCAGGGAGGAATCCTTCAATTTGCAATTTCTTCATCTCCTCCGTGCCAACGTTGGATTTTCCCAGATCCATAGGTTTGGCTTGAGGATGAAGGGGAAAGGTGGGTTAGGGTTCTTCAGTTGGCGAAGAAAGCGAGAGTTGGGGAGTGTAGGGAGGTGAAAAGTCACTTGCGCAAAAGAAGCCCAAGTGAATCTCAGAATTGGAATTTATAGGTCACGTCCAGCGGTTCATATTTTGAGGAAGAAAGAGAAATTGTTGCCGTGTTTTTCTCAGTTTGTTTATGGTAGTTTTTTAGACTTCAATTCAAATTCACAGTGGACCGTTTCTTTTTGATGATGTTGTCGAATGCTTCATACCTTCTCAATGACTCGAGAATAGTCAGTGGGCACAACATCATTTATTTAAGGACTTTGGCTCGAGAACACTATGACTTTATTTGATTTGAAGTCATGGGCTACTGTCAGGGTTACAGATAAGGCATACCTCCTATTCTTGGTGTTATGAAGTATATGGATACGACATACCCTTAAGTATACGAGAATGTTACCTTAATATTATGGAATTGGGCTAATATTCAGGGAAATTGTATCTCGAAAAGAAGGTGTTAGAGTCCTATTCGGAGGAGATATAATCTCTGTGATCTCGTATGCTGAAAATACTCTCTGAGTTCTACTTGGAGGCCAAGGCAGTTTGCGATAAAAATACAAGGCCCCCCAGGTGGTACGCGATCATCGAATCATAGCACAAGCCATTGCTATAGCAGAAGCAATCCGGAGGACTTTGAAGACAACTCGCTGGTTGGATCTCGTCGATACTTGATAATTTCTGTTGTTCTCTATTGTAATCTCTGTGGTTCTCGTTATAATTCTATATAAATTGAAGTAGGGCTATTACCTTACGAGGGGCCTGAACCAGTATAATCCTTTTTTTGTGTGCTTGATGTCGTTTCGTGTAGATCCTTGTTCCAACGTATCCTAATACCCTCAGAATACAGTCTACGGATATAACCCGTCAACACATACAATAGTCCCAAGTGGTGCCCATCAAATGTGGTGGCATTGATCTAGATAACGTGCTCGAAGACATGCCAGCAACAAGGGCATCATTCACAATTAAACTAGGTGAAACCCCGCGTGTTGCTACAGGAGTTTAATATAATAATAATAAGTAAAAATAATGTGTAAGATAGCTAGACAACATAAGCTTACATAAGTTGATGTGGTTTGTGATAATTTAAATAGTATATAGAATGATGATTCAAATGTAAAAGTAAGGTGATGTAGCTTTATGAGAAAAGAAAAAGGAGACAATTTGGATCATAGATTAATCATCTAAGGGCTAAAAACAATTGAGGTGATATGGCTTAATAAGAGAACAAAAGAAGAGAGATTTGAACCATAGATTAATCATCTAAGGGCTAAAAATAATTGATGTGATATGGCTTAACGAGAGAAGAGAGAAATAATATTAACTAAATGAGAATGAAAAGATATTATAATAAATGATGGAGAGATATATTGAAATATTATGTGAATTATGTGGGATGGTGATTTAACATGCTTGCATTATAAAGCTCCAAAATTTTATAAATTATGGAATTATAGATTTTACAGCATACTTGCATGATATTTAAGATGTAATAATTGTTAGTGAATGATGATGTAGCATCTTTATATGTTGAGCTTTAGGATTTAGTAGGTTGTAACTTATAGTAAGATAGGATATCTTGGCTTGCCACTAGCCGTGGATAGATTGCGCAAGGCAGAACTCCAACCTCTCTTCGATAAATCTGCATTGCGCCTTGCCGGCTAGCGAGGAAGGAATATGGGAATTGCAGCTCGTAAAATCAGCATTGTTGTCACAACCAGTGTATCTCCTAACGGTACTAAAGGTCACCAAAGAATCCTTAGAAGTACTCGACAAACAGAGAAACCACTTCATATGGGGAAAATCAGAAAACATAACATGAGAAAACTACATATGGTAGACTGGAGGTGCTGAACCTAGAAAAATTTGCAAAGGCGCTACAGGTGGGATGGCAATGGCACACATGGGAAGCACCTAAGAAGGCATGGGTGGGGTTAGACACCCCGTGTCAACATCCTAATAGACTCCTTTTCGCGGCAGCCACCATAATAGTAATAGGAGGTGAGGCCACTACCAACTTCTAGGACTTGGCTTGGATGCATGGTAGGCGCCCAAAGGATGTTGTACCGAGAGTCTACGCAATCTCTAGAAAGAAAAATAGAACCTTGAAGCAAGCCATTATATATGACATGTGGATACAAGAACTCAACCTCTCACTTAACGGGGGCATGACCATCGAGCTCGATACGAAAACACGGCGGCCTGGGAGATTTGCTTTACTCCAGTGCAGGTCCAAATCTTAGAAAAGAATTCAGGACGTGTCAATTGGTTTGATCCTGCAACCAACAAGATATACAATAAAACCAGTTAAATGTACGATAGCCGATCGGCCAATAAGCTGATGATGTATCGTAAGGACCTAGCTGATATGATCTGATCGAATTGGCTGTAAGGTGTAAGATGGATAATATAAACCAAACCCTAAATATGCTTCATCGGTTGTAAATATGTAATCTATAGGCAAAGATTAAATTCTAGCCGATAAAATCATAATTAGGTTAAAGTAGATAACGTATCGGCTAATACTCTAATACAGTCTTATACAAGAATATCAATTTAGATAAATATATCGAGACAAGCTTAATATATTTAATTAAAGTGATATTCTTGTATAAGGGACAGATATAACATGAAAAGTATGATTAAAAGGAATTTAAACAAGTCTAAACAGTTATATCAGATAAGATTAGCTGAAACTCCGATGTTACCCCTATTACAAACAAGAGACAGGCTAGAGATCATGGTTCTAATTAGGACTAGGGCCGATGCAGCATGAAGTGTAAAAAGATGTATGATATCTAGACAATCAGTCTTTGAATGTTTTTTAGGGTGGTGGATACCTTATGCTAATCTACGCCAATAAGCTGATTTAGCCGATACTGACAAAACCTTAGATAAGGCCTAGCCGATGCAGCTAAATCGAACCATCGACTTAGATTAGCTATGTGGTAATCTAATAAGCTATACCTCTAGCTGAAAGTCGAAGTTGACGCCCAACTTGAAGCAAGAACTCATCGAAAGGTAATAAAAAAAGGGTGGCGATGCGTTGAAGGTGTTTATTGAACTGTTGTTATTTTTTACAATACTTCGGGCTTATATTTATACCCATATACACAGACCTTGTCCTTGTCGGATATTATTTATAACTTGCCTAAACTAACAAGTCTTAGGTGGACTCTTACCACAATATTACAAAAAGAAAAATATCTCTCATTCTTAATCAATAGATACAATTGTCTTATCTGGACTCAATTCCTAACCGTCAATATCTTCAAACCCTTCTCCGAAACCAACATAAAGTTGGGTTACTTATATCGGCTCAACTGAGTCCGATTCAAATTGCCTGTATCGGCTGCCCGAGTCTAATTCCATATCGACCGATGTGGCTCCAGCCGATGCGCTGTTTGCTCTTGGAAACCATTTTATTCCTTCAAATTTACTTCGGATAGGATCCACTTCCAAAGCACAGTTCTTTAGTTTCGTCAACACAAACTATGAGATGATCATATGGAAGCCATGGGCACCGAAGAATGCAAGATCTTCGCTTGGCTAATCAGCAAAATAGTGTGGATGTCTGACATACTAACAATTCATGGATGGCCAAACAATAAATTCAGCTCACTATGCCGACACACCTAAAGACGTTCTTCCACCTCCAGATACATGAAAAAAATATGAGACATGCTATCAACATGAACCTCACTCGAGGAGATTAAATCGACAATGTGGAGCACAACCACGACAGTCCATGAGTGATGGACGGCACTAGCCACCACCAAGAGGCTCCCATAAAAGGAGTCCATGACTCCAAGGAAATTTGAAAGGAGAGAAACCGAGTGTTTCAGCACAAGAAACTTTCAAAGATAACCCTAATGGCAAAAAATAAGAGGCCAAAACCTATAACCTAGCTTATCCCTTAGCTTTACTTCACTTTATTTTTCTTTGTACAGTTGTTCACACTTATACAACTCCTTTTACTCCTGCTATATTCAATGAAATTGGCATATTATAAGTGCCGGTTCATTAAAAAAACGATGACACAAGGCCAGAATTTCTACAGTAAACAACTTTTGCAGAATTTCTACAGTAAACATCTTTTGCAGGTATACAGTTTCCAGTCAAAGCTACATCCTCTTTCTACAGTACCTTTTTGGTATGGGTTCCACTCTCTGGCGAGCATATCAGTTGGGGTGGTTGAATGGAGAAATAGGTAACAAATGTAAGGTAACCGCAGCTTAATAATACATAGACCTTGAACCACACAGACGAAAAAAGAGATAGGTACAAGAAGCAGCCTGTCGAGCTAACTATTGCAATGAAATTAGCAAGGCACTCCAGTGTGGATATATCCCCTTCAGTTCCTTCATCAGGGAAGTGGCCTTGCATGAAAAAATCTGACAGAAGCTGGTCCTTTTGCCTAAACCTCTCTATCATCCAATCGGTTACTTCATCTTCTGACGTTGGAATGTCACAGAGCTTAACAGTTCTGATGTGGATGTGGACTTCAGAAGGATCAGTGCCATATATATTATCCAGGAAATCTGGCAGACGATGCTTATATGCTATTGTGACATCATAAACTGCATGAATAAGAATGTCAGGTGTCAAATATACAGATAACTGTCAATATTCTTGGCCAACATAAAGTATAAAGCAGCTGACATGTCCAAAGTCCAAAAGTTATCAGGTTCAATTGTATTTATGTTTCAAGGTTTCGGGAATGCAAGCATATGTGGTCCTAATTTCATGTACTGCAGTTGTTTGGTCAGTAACATTACAAGATATTTGGAGAATGCTAGTTCATACTTGCTCAGCCTCTCACAAATTGGACCACACGGAAAGTACAACATACACAATTAAGTTGTTTGGTTCGTTTTGGATGCCCATTAACTCCAACAGTACAACACACTATTAAGTTGTTTGGTTCGCTTTGAATGCAAGATGTGCTTTCTGTTCATTAACTCCAATTTATAGTAAATCATTACAACAGTGAATGATAGAATTGGATCTATGCCATAACTGACAACCCATGTAGGAGTACTTTCTAACAACCTTTTCTAAAAACCAACTCCTGTACTTTCTAAACAGCTTCCCATTTAGAAATTTGGTGGTTTTTAAGAACTCACGTTTATGACATACTTAAGAGTAAGACCTCCAAATTTTCACAGAAATGAAAACGGATATCTAGAAAAAAGGAGACAAATATCATCACTCAAGGATCAACTGTTTTAGGTTCATATTTCACCTGCATCTAGGGAGCTCTTCAACTCTTGCAAACAGCAAAGGAACCCCTTTGTCTTCGGAAGAAGAACATTTTCAAGTATAGGCAGACCATGCTCCGAAGCATATTCTTGACTCTTGATGCATTTCTTCTCACTAAGATAAGAGTACCCAATCAGCAACAGAGAGATAAAGAGAGAGAAGATCATACATAGGCAATACAACAATAGAAAGGCAGTATTGACAGGGAAAATATGATCTGTCAATCAGTATATTTGAAAACTTAGAAAGTTTGACACATATGTGATTAAGAATATAAATTCTGATAGTGCAGGTGGATCATACTAAAAATATATTAATGAATTCTAAAGATAAATATGCCTTACGTATAATCAGTGCCTTCAGGGAAAACCGCCAACCAGAGGGGGTCTCTGGGGTCCTTAAATTTTGACAGTTTGTTCTGGATAATTGCTTCATCAATCTCCCATTTCCGTTCTACTGGGATAAACTCAAAAATGTGAAATGCCCAGCTAAAAACAGGCAATTTCATCAAGCTGCTCTTAAGGATGTACTTGATATATCCTAAATAGCCTTTCCTCAATGCAAGATCCCACAAATACATCCAGTCAACCTCAGTCCTGTGGTTGGCAAATAACAAGACACGCTTTTTTGGAAGCACACTTTCCCCAGAGAAAACCACATTGGTCTTGTTGATCTTCTCAAACAAGAATGGCCATAAAGATAGCCACATTCCAAACAGAACAGAGGTGGCCTTTCTACTGTAATGCACGCTGACTAGCCGAACAAGGAAAGTAGTAATAGGGGCTATGAAAACTATCAATGTGAATGCTGTTGACAGTATGATTGCCACACATACTACACCGCGGCATCGTCTCATGGGAGTCAACGGACGGTGCTTTGACCCATTGTTCAGAGTGAGTGGGCTAGCATGCTGCACTTTCTTCTGTCCTCCATTTACATTATGTCCTTGGGAGCCACTTGAACCATTCATCTTCTACAGCTAAGAACTGAACCTACTCAAAGTTCAAAGCTAGGGTCTCAAATTATCTAAACATCATGTAGGGTAGGAGAAACGAGAACTGCAAAAAGAAAAAAAGAAAAGCATAGTCGATCAGATTGAAGCATACTATTTCGCTTTATACATTAGCAAATTAATATGAAAGAAATAAACACTGTTGTTTTGCATTGACTTTATCATAAATTGCACAATACTCGAACTTTGCAGGCTGACATCAGTCCATGCAGCTCAGTTAAGCCAAGGGCCAAATCACATCACAGGATTTTGGAACATGACATCACCTTTTGCCATGTGCAAGAAACATATAAATCCACATGGGCAAACACATGATCCAATCTTCTATATGACTCTATGCGTGCATGTGCACTCTACGCATGCGTGTGCACACTGACAAATATATGGGTGTATGAGATAACCATCTACCGACAATCTTTTGCTTTGCCATTAAACCGGCTACAGTAGTAGATGGATTTAGGACATCTGTGTGAGTCACAACAATCCTCCGATACAGCAGTTATTGCACAAGTCCATCACCTCGCAGCCAAATAAATTCTATATACCAAACTGAAATATTCCAAGAATGCCATGCAGCCATCTATGTCGTATTCTGCAGCACGAATGATGTATAACATTGCATGGACTAAAATATTTCTATACTATTCGGGCAAGAAATAAACGGCTTTGTATATGTTGGATGGACTCCAGAAAAATAATTTTTACAGATCCAATTCATGAATAATTGATGGTCCTATATGGCTCCTCTATTAAGTATTAACCATGAAATTGACGGATTTAGGTCATCTGTGAGTCACGACAATCCTCAAATACAGAAGTTATTGCACAAGTCCATCACCTCATAGCCAAATAAATTCTATATACCAAACTAAAATATTCCAAAAATGTCATGCAGCCATCTATGTCGTATTCTGCGGCACGAATGGTGTTGCACATTTTCACGTACTAAAATATTTCTATATTTTTCGGGTAAGAAATAAACGGATTAGTACATGTTGGACTCCAGAAAAAAAATTTTGCAGATCAAATTCATGAATAATTGGTAGTCCTCTACGGATCCTGTATTAACCATGAAATTGACTTCCCTACAAAGAGTGAAAGAGATATCAGCACAATCGCTGAAATATTTTGCGCTTCTATGGAATTACATCTGCCCTCCTCAATTGAAACATTTCGGCAGAAGTATAATGCCACTGTTCTACTTGTACACATGCAACAAGTTCATAAAAGGTTTCTTCACAGTAAGGCAGCATAAGTTGCAAAGAGTGGCCATCTTCATTCCTCCATAATTGGGGAAAGGAACATCACAATCCCATGCCTAAGCCTGAAAGAAGCACATGCCTACGTGGGGCCGACAGCTACTGTAGAATTTCCTTACGGGCTTGGGAGCTCCACCATGGCTAACAATGGTTGCACCCCATCCCAACGTCACAATCAAATTCACCAAACAGCTCACGGCGAAAAAAAATCCAACATCTTCATCACGCTAGGCTAGTATCGCTCACCGAAGCAACCTCAATCGAGCAAACCAACCACCCACAAGATTACAGGGCCGGATCCAACTTGGGAGATGGGGGTTCAAACTTTTGGGGGGAACAAACAAAGTGTTATACTTGTATTAAGGTTAAGGCTCTGAAATTAAGAGAAGAGCTTCTTCCAGATCTAGAAGAGAAGGCGCAAGCAAATTCGAGACAAGAGTAGGTGGCAGAGAGAGAGAGAGAGAGAGAGAGAGAGAGAGAGAGAGAGAGAGAGAGAGATGAATCAGAAAGAGGATGCGGATGCTCACCAGGATGCAGCCGGATGACGGCGCCCCCGCCCCTCCCCTGCTCTGCTCGCCAGATGGAGATGGCCGCCCCTACCCTGCTCTGCTCGCGAGATGGAGATTCGGCGCAGGCGCGAGGAGCGGACACGAGACGGGAGATTTTCTTTGACGCATAGGGGACGGGGGAGATGCTCGACACAATGATTTTGGACGCTAATAAGGGGTGTTTAGATGCACGTGTAAAAATTTGACGTGTCATATCGGGGGTGTTTCATGAATTATTTGGGCACTAATATAAAAACTAATTACAGAATCCGTTTGTAAACCGCGAGACGAATTTATTAAGCCTAATTAATTAATCATTAGCAAATGTTTACTATAGCATCACATTGTCAAATCATTGCGAAACTAAGCTCAAAAGATTCGTCTCACAAATTAGTCGCAAACTGTGCAATTAGTTATTTTTTTCACCCACATTTAATACTTCATGCAGACGTTCAAATATTCGATGTGACAGGGTGTAAAAACTTGGCGTGGGATTTAAACAGGGCCTAAGATTGGAAGCACACATCCTCTCAATATAACGCATCACCCAAAAATTCACTGAAATGCCATCATTTCAAATGGGTTTACTGCTGTGCCATTCTAAACCGAGAGATGTTATCAAAATATCATTTTCTCTTTTTTTAATACAAATATTTTTTCTCTATTTTATTTTTTTCTCGAACCAAAATACCCCTGCCTCTCTCGTTTTTCTTCTTTCTCCCACCCCTAGGCTGCCATCCCAAATCTTGCACCCGTCACCCCTCCCTCCACGTCGATGCCAACGGCGACGCCCGCCCCTCTCCCACTTGCTCCGTCTCACTTCCCTCCTTCCCCGCTTCCAATGTCCCTTGCTCCATTCGCTCTGCCACCTCGTTCTTCCTCAACCGCGACCGTTGTCGCCCTTTCCTTTGCGTAGGTATCAACACCGATGCTGGAGTCAGCCCTTCCCCACCTGCTCCGTCTCCACTCCCTCCTCCCGCGCCGCCGCTGTCCCTCACTCCAATTGCATCGCCGCCGCCCGCTCTAACCCAAATGGCGACGTGCAGTGCCGATTTGGATGCGAAGCTTCCACGGACTAAACGGCAACAGAGCCGACAAGTAGTGTTGTACTATTAGGAGTAGAGATAGGGGTATTTTAGTCCGAGAAAAAAATAAAATAGAACAAAAACATTTGTATTAACAAAAAAACGAAAATAACATTTTGGTGAATGCCTATGTCACGCCCCAAACTAGCCCCGAACGGAGGCCAGGATAAGGCGATCCAGATTGACCTGTATACCTGTACCAGTCCCAGGAAACAGCGCTGGTACAACAGGAAGATAGAATATCACAACAACAGCGGTCTCTTTATTAAGAGTAGGATTACAACTAAGGTTGAAACTGCGGACAGAACCCGAGTTCGCAACAACATTACAAAAAGGCGGAAGCGGAAAGCGGAGACTAGCCCTAAGCCACAAGCAAAGCCTTGGGGAAAGGCCGAAACCCTACTACTGCTCGAAGTCAGCTTGTTCCTGGAAGAACTCTTCATCAGCAGGGTCCACCTCTTCATCTTCGAGAACTAGGGGGGTTTAATTATATAGAGCAAGGGTGAGTACAGAAGTACTCAGCAAGTCAGGGGGATTAAGTGTTTAATGCAAGCTTCAAAGGAAGGCCAGTTGCTTTTCACAATTGATTTTAGTTTAAGACTTTCAGAAGCATCTAAGTGAGTGCTTCTCAACGACACGGACGAGAAAGTGCGTCTCGTCCGGCCGGAGCAGTGAAAATGTATCGATTGATTCTCGTCGGCACGAGAGGCTCCCTGCCAATCGTTCACCGACCCCGGCTGCTCCAACAGCCACAACTCACACACGCCGGTACGAGAGGCTCCCTGCCAATCGTTCACCGACACCGGCTGCTCCAACAGCCATAAATCACACACGCCGGTACGAGAGGCTCCCTGCCAATCGTCACCGACTCCGACTGCTCCAACAGCCACAAGTCCACCCATCGGTACGAGAGGCTCCCTGCCAATCGTCACCGACTCCGGCTGCTCCAACAGCCACAAGTCCACCCATCGGTACGAGAGGCTCCCTGCCAATCGTCACCGACTCCGGCTGCTCCAACAGCCTTAAACCAAGCATAGAAGGGAAAACCTCACACCAACAGCAGTTCACAAAGTAACCATTAAAACTACGCTAAGGAATCACCTCACATCCGCCCATGACCGTGGGCATGACTGTTCGAACAGTTATTAACCTCTGCAGAGGGGGTACACTTTACCCACACGACGTTACTAACCCCGAATCACCCAGCCCGCGACTCTCAGCCACGTCTGGCGACCTTGAGGCTTTCACGACAAGGCATTTCGAAAGCCGACTCAGGGTCATCTTATGCCAACGGGAGGGGTCCCACGGACCAACACCAGGTTAGGTCCCAGACCATACTGTGCCAGGAAGCCCAGGGGTCCTCCCCGACACCACCCCGGCGAATCCACTTGTCCCTTGGCATCAAGATTTCCTTGGCCTAGCTAATTACTTAGCCAGGGGTGTCCTATATCACCCATGTGGTCGTACTTGACATATGCTTGGATGTAATTCCCAAAGAATCGGTCCTTAGAGCGAGAACGAGCAGACCGTACCTCCAGTACGTCTCCCGTACCGCGAGTTTTAGAAACTCACTTTAGTTTTCAAGGCACCGACCCAAGTGTCGGGTTTTCCAAGCATTTTGTAAACTCAAGTTTTACCCAGGTGATCAATTTTAAAGTTTGAGGGGAGTCTCGATATTCGTACGCGAGGTGCGAATACCAAGATTTCACCTAAGGGGTGACAAGGGTGTCAGGGTATTCAATAATCATGGAAGGTAAATGCAGCAATTGGGTAGGGCCTGCCGGTTGTATTGCAAACCGAGGCCAGGTGCCAAGTGTAACCTAATTAATGCATAGTTTGTGGAAATCAAAATACTTAATTCAAATTATAGGTTTAATTGATCAAAGGTGACTTGCCTTGCTCGAGATCTTGAGCTTCTTCCTCGAAATCTACGCACTGCGGGTCTTCGGGCTCCGAGACTACACGCGAAACGAGACGACTCAACAAAATGATAAAAAGAAGCCCTATTAATGACCACTAAGCGTGCCATTGGATAGATCTCGATTTTTGAGGAATTTTGGAAGTGGAACGGAGTCAATCGGACGAACGGTTGAGAAGATATGAATTTTCGAAGATTTAATGATTTTCTGTCTAAAGGAAAAGGAATTATTAATTCCCTGAAAAAAGAAAAAGAAAAAGGGGGGGGGGACTGGAAATGGACTTTATTTTGGGCGGCTAAGAGCGGCCCAAAGGAATAGAATGGGCGCGGCCGAATTAATGGGCCGACGGCCCGAAGGGATCGGCCCATGGCCGATCGGCGCGCGAGAGGGGATAGGCCGATGGGCCTAGCGGCCGATGGGCCGGAGGCCGATGGCGGGAGGCCGATGGGGGTCCAGAAGGCCGACGGCCGAGGCCGATAGGCCGGAGAGAAAGGGAGGCCGATGGCCGAGCGGCCGAGTGGGCCGAGCGGCCCGAGGCCGATGCGGGCGAGGCCGTCGGCGCTCGCGTGGCGCCTACGTGGCAGCCACGGAGGCCGGCGGGCGGAAAAGGGAAGGGGACGCCGGGATCAACGGCGTGCGGTAGCGGCAGAGCCATCGGGCGGCGCGGCGCGAGACCGGCGAAGGGGAACGGCACCGGAGCGAGAGGGGAGAGAGGGGAATCGAGCCAACGGCTCGGATCGGGCCGCGGGGGTGCGACAGCAGCCGACAACGGTGCGCGGCGGCGGCGGCAACGGCGGCGCGAAGAGGGGGCGAAGGAGGGGACAGCGGCCACGGCAGTGGCCGGAGGGAGATCCTACGGGCTACCTAGCTCCTAGACCGGGGAAGAAAAGAGGAAGCGGGAGAGGGGAAAAGAATTACCGTGGCGGGAGGAGCTCGTCGGGAAGGAGGCCGATGGCGCGGGGCGGCGGTGCGGCGTGGCTCCGGACCGAGGGAGAGGAAGAGGGCGCCGGGGTCCTCCTCGGTGTCCTCCGCTGCGGCGGGGATCGATGAGGGCGACGGCGGCAGCGGGGAGGAGAGGGGCGAGCTCGGGGGAGGCGGTAATGGCGGCCGGGGGAGAGGGGGTTTTAAAGAGGGGAGCGAAAGGCGGTTTGGGGACGGATGTCGGTTCGAGGCCGAGAGGCGGTTCGCGGAGGGGAGAGGCGGGGGACCGGCGCGCGGCGCTAGCGGCCAACGGCGGTGACGTCGGTCGGTCGGGAAAAAGCGGAAAAAGGGAGGGGGAAAGGAGGCTTGCCTCCATGCCGCTTCGGGCAAGGGTGTGCGCGGGGAGAGAGAGGGAGAGGGGGCGCGCGCTCAGCGCCTTGGCGGCATGCGCGCGCAGCGCAGGGGCGGGGCCGGACAGAGACAGCACGAAACGGCGCCGGCGGGAGCCGTTGGGGAAGAGAGAGAAAGGGGAGAACGGGCGAGCAAAGGAGGAGACCGGGAGAGAGAGAGCTGGTGCTCCCGGCTCGGGCGCGCGCGGGCCGAGCGGCTTGGCGCGACCTAGCGGGGGGAGGGGGGAAGGGCCGAAGGGCTGGGCCGGACGACAGCCCAAGAGGGAAGGGGGAGAGAGGACTGGGCCGGGAGATGGCCCGAGGGAGGAAGGAGGCCGAGCGGCCAGAGGTGGGGACTTGGGCCGAGAGGGAGTCGGCCCGAGTAAAGAGGGAGGAAAAGTAGACTTTACCTGAGAGAGAGAGAGAGAGAGGGAGTTTGAGGGCTCGGATTTGAAATCCGATTTCGCGGTTTTCTCCGGGATTGGGACGAGAGGGGAAACACGAGACCTTGGCACACGACAAGACTCAACCGAAGAGTAAACTTTCACAAATAGAGTTTTTAGGAATTAGGTTTTCCCGCTAACGCCGCGACAAAACGGGCGTTACAGCCTATCAGTTTAGGATGGCATTTTAGTGAACCCGTTTGAAGCGATGGCATTCTAGCGAAACCACTCTTTTTAACAGTATAATCCCAAATTTCTCTATACTGTTGGACATGTGAACCCATTATTTTCAGATCTATATTTCAGCCATAATGTCAAAGAAAAGTTATGTTGGACAATCTCAATCCAATAAGATTTCCTCCCTCTATATACGTAAATTGATCGACTATAATTAACCAAGTGTCAATTTTAACCATCTTTTGTCTCAATTTCTTTTACTTCAAGCTAATTATGTTTAACATTATTTACGATGACTGGTGGTCCACATGTCAGCAATACTCGGAGAGAAAAATACAAGGAACTCGGTTGGGATGGTGGTGATAGCAAACTTCTCAGGCCGTTGGCAACCACTAGTAGTCGTTCCTCTCCTCCACGCTTTTGCCACCACCACTCTTTCTTCATGAGCCAACACAATTTCTCCTCTTCGCCTTCGCATGCACAGCCGCACCGTCTACCCACCGATATGTCTCTTTCTCTCCTCCGTCGTTATGCATTATATTGTCATGGTCATCGTTGAGGCCGGCGATGCTAGGCTTGTGAGGACTCGGGAAGGCAGGAGCCAATCCGGCAGAGAGCAGAGATGCTATATCCAGACTCCTCCTTGCTAGGTCTGACAGTTTCTTGGCTGTTGGAGGGAAGAAAAGAAAATGAGAGAGATCTAATGTGCAAAACAGTGATAGAGTCACTGGACTTAAAGAGTTAGAGGTGGAGCTACATCATGCACGCGCCTGAAATGTGCCAGAATCATGGTCGCATGTACTTTCTACAAATGCACGCGTACGAGGAATAAACCGATCAGTGACAGTTTGAACATGCATGAACATTATTTTGGCCGTCAGTGTGCACCACATGAGCAACAGGAGAAGGATTACTGGATTAGTCATGGTAGGCGTCCACTCTAGTGACTAATCCAGTAATCAAGAGTCATGAGCACCAAATGCACATCGCATGATCGACGCAGGGACCAGGAGAATACTTATAATATTAAAAGGGTAATTTTAAAAAGACACCAAAAGTTATCACATTTTCTAATATAAATTTAGATACCTTCATATATCAGTTACATCATGGTACCAAAATTTTTAGTGTAAAAATTTGTAGCTAGAAAGTACCATAAAATTTTTCTTATCTAAAACATTACACTATTTGAGCAGAATTTGGCAACTTACAGTCTTAAGAGTTTCATTAAAAAAAACTAAAGAGACATGTTCCCTCATGCATTTCTCATTCCCCACACATCATGAAAATTGTTAAAACTATTCCAGATTTTAAAAGAAAATACATTTTTCTTGGTACTTAGGTTGTCCATCAAAAGTAAGATGTTTAAAAGAGAAAATAATATAGGGATATCTCAACTTAGAGATATTTGACGGCATGCTAGTATACCTAAGTACACAAAATAAACAGACAAAACGAAGGACACTGAAACACATGATCTTTATTAATTGAATTAATAAGATACACTTTTCATATAAAATTAAAGATGTGTGTGCCATTGCCTGTCATTGGGCACATCTTGACATCAGAGATGTGGTCTTCTGGTTCCAGGCACTCGAAAGGTTTTCAGTTAATTACTTCTCTAGGTTTAGGCCTACAGGAAAACCTTCGATTAAGCTGCTCGTGGTTGTCTTGTCATCTTCGCTTCGTGTTCTCCATGCATGATGAGATGGTGTTCATCTAAATGTATGTGGGTGCTAGCAACATATCCACAGTCTCGTTAGCCCGTGTGCCGGTGTTGGTGATGTAACCTTCATATAGGCTCCGTCTGCCCTCGTCGTTCTATCTTATCAGGCTTGAATGACATGGTTGGTGTAGATTGGTCAATCTTCAACATGCATGGATCTCACGTAGCTTGGACAGCTCAAAAGTAACAACAAACGCATCGGTATTAGATCAAAGAAGGAGGAAGTCGGTGAAGACAGTTGGTGCAAATAACAGCCGAATATACATGGCTTGGAACCTCCTGGCCAGATGCGACTCCTTGATGGTGTTAGAAGTATAGGTTGGTGTAGATAATAGTTGAATATACATGGCTTGACACCTCTTTACTTGTCATGCCTCTTTATGCAATAGGGTCTCATAAAGATGATATCACTGAAGAAGTTGATGTAGACAGCAACCAGACAAACGTGGCTTGGCACCTCCTTTGTATATGAGCAACTTGAAAGAGTCAATGGAGAGGTCGGTGCAGATGGCAACCGAAGGAACATGGCTTGGCACATCCTTGTAGTAGAGACTCATAAAGAAGATGTCAATGAAGAGGTTGGTGCAGATGGTAGCCGAAGCAACGTGGCTTGACCCCTCTCCATATAGTAACAATGGACCTATTATCGACCCTATTGATAGCACGACGACAAGCTCAAAGATGCTCTGTGAGAATGCCGGTAGTGACGATGAATTAAGGCAAAGCGGATGTTATATTGGTGGGACAACCATGGAGGGCGTAGATGTATCGCTAACACAAACGGCTTCCTGGTATCACAGATGGCATCATGTTGCTTCATGACGGTGTAAACAAGTGGCGCTTTAGGGACACGGACAATTGCCTTAGCACCACACACGGTGGCTCTTGCTTCACAACAGCATAGATGGCTGTGCTTCGAGGACACAAGCGGCGGTGTCTTGCTTAACGTTGGCGACGGGCTATGCTCCGGGAACACGAGCGGCAACGTCTTGCTTCACGTTGATGTTGACGGGCTGTACTCTGAGGACATAGGCGGTGCCATCTTGCTTCACTTTATTGTAGGCTACGCGACGATTACGAAGTGGCGTGACAGCGAGCTCCGACAAAGCGGCTTGATGATGGGTACTCCTTGATCGGGCATGACTTGGCAGCATCTGTGGTTGCTCTGACGACCTCCCGTGAGGCAGCGTGATGATGCTTTTGCATGAGACGACATGATGGCGGGTTCTTGATCAGCCATGACTTGGCGATGGCTACAGCCAGAGAGAGCATGAGGAGGAAGGAAGTGCCGGTGAAGACGAACGGATGTCGGTGGTGTCAGGAAGAAGAAGCCAAGACTGGTCCAACATCTGGGCACATGGACAAACGAAGACCAAATGGATGCAGGGTTCAACTTTTCAATTTTCGTAGTTCTATCGGGGAATACCGATATGTCCAAAATTTCAGTTATTTTGATCCAAAATAATTTGAATTTTTTGACAAGATTTAGCCAAATTGGAATAATTTTTGCTAAATTCACAAATGTTTGAGAAAATAAAAAAAATCATAGGAGAAGAGGAGGGTACGATACACCCGAAATTTCAAAAATTTTAGTCTGAAATTTTGAACCCTGAATGGACGGCGTCATCGGCGGACAACGATCTCCAGCATCGATTGGTTATCCCTGGTAGCTTGGACAGCATGGTGGTGTCGTTGCGGCTCGAGCATCACCATGGAGCATGGACGCGTTGCATCTCAACAACGTAACTCAGCGTCATGAACAAGCAGCACTCTGGTACTCCGGTAGAAAAGGGAGAGGAGAAAAAGGAGGGCTGAAGGAGAAAAAAATAAATGAGTCATCCCTATAATTTTATCCTGACTTCATTCCTGACAGCAACCGACGAGCACCATCTCCACGTGCATGCACTGTAATAATATAGAAACTAGAAAGAGGAAAGAAACGACCAGTTGCACATGGCATCTGATCGGGATGGCCTCGTCGTCTCCTCCCACTGGAGGCCAACGTACTCCGACGAGATCGAGTTTCCTCCCACTGGACGCCAAGGTACTCCGACATTGCTTGCTGCTACCCGTCTTCTAGCCTTGCTGCCGGCCGGTCGTCGATGCGCGTGCCGCTAGCTGTAGATAACCGGCGCCTTTAGATTGTTGGCATCTTGATGACACGAACAGCCACCACCTTGGACGAACAGCACTTCGCAATTGACGGCACCGTGGGCGAACGCCATCTCCGTCATCTCGTGCACGCATGCATGAACTGAAACAAGAAAAGAAAACAAAGATAGATAGATCACATGTTGCGTTACCCATCCTAACAGATCGGGATGTCATCATCTTCTTAGCTACTCTCTTAGTTTTATATTATAAGTCGTTTGATTTTTTTTATCAAATTATTTAGATTGAATCAAATTATAGCAAAATATAGTAATATTTTCAATACAAAACAAACATTGCATCTAATGTTAAATCTAATGAAACTAATTTTGTGTCGTGAATGTTACTAATTTTTTCTATAAATTTAATCAAATCTAAAAACTTTTGAAAAAAAATCAAATGATTTATAATATAAAATGGAGAGAGAACTTTTAAAAAAGGTTTTTTTCCTTGACAGTCAAAACAGAGTTTTGTTCGCGGCGCCCGGGAGCACGTACGCGTCGTACGTGTGAATTCTCCGATCCTGCCAAGCCGCGCTCCGGTGTGGTCGCGTCGTGTGTGATATCCTTGCGCCGCGCCGGCTTTCTGGTGCTTCTCTCCCGCCGGCCACCGTGAGCTCTGGCTTCTCTCCTCCGTGATCAATCTGCAAGAAAGGACGGAGCTTGTACTCGCCGCCGTCGTGCTGGTGTAGATGACCGCGTGCGTGCTGCTGAATTCATATATGCGTATACATATGGCCGAATTCACAGCACACATCTACTACAGGCCACCTCCTGCACGTACATGCAGGCATGAATCATTTAGTTTTTTTTTTTGAAATGAGCATGAATCATTTAATTAGCTTGCTTGATACGTTGGCATTGCTCGCTAATTAACCTGCTTCCTGTAATCAGCAATTAACACACAATATACATGTGATTATATTTTTTAAGTACGGTCAAACATAAGAACAATAAGTAAAAGGTCTACTTTTATAGTCTCTCAACTATGTGTAGTCATTGGTCTGATTTTCATTACTCCACAACGTAAACAGTTATTGTTGGTCCATCAAATCTCAAAACCGTGCATATTTTACTCGTAAGCTTAAAAACAATGATGTTTTTTTATAACGCGGCACCACACATAGAGTCTACTGGGCCAATAGCGAAAGACATTACCATACCAACCAATAATAAACACTAATACTAATATAAAACAACAAATCTTAACTACTTTTAAAAAAACACAGTGGTCCTTTTTTCTCCCCTCAAAAACCGTCCCCTCTTAAAAAAAGTTCAAAAAAGACAAAAAAAACAACCCCTCTTGAAAAAGGGTTATAGAAAAAACTAAATCATATTTCTATATCACGATTCCGTTGCAATGCACGAGCATGATGTAATTAGTAAAGAAAACAATAGAATCCACGTGTCATCTTCACCTCATTTTCTCTCTTTCTTTCACCTCACACATTTTTATTTTGGGATTGGCCAACTAGGATGCTACGTGGTGCCATAAGGAACTCTTGTTTTGTTTTGAGAGGTTAGAGACCAACAGTAATCAATTTTATACTTGAGGTCCTGATTGGTTAATCCCCGTGAAGTCTTCTTTGGTTAATCTCGAAGGAAGGATTGGACGGGATTAATTTTACATCTCAATAGATATGAAATAATTATTTCTCTTCAATCCCCTCGTGAGTAATATTAACCGAACAAAATCTAAGAGATAAAAACCTAACCCAAGACCAAAAGACTACAAGTGAACTTTTGTCTAACAATAATTATCATGTGGACCATGAGAAGTTCCTAGTACAACTGGGGTCCAAGCTAGGGATGCGGCAGGCAGCACCACGTTGATGAGTGCAGAACACGTAGCCTCATCAGACCCACAGCAATGGGTCGGGTCTAGTACTTGTAGGCTTTCCAACGATACGTGGTCCGAACTCAGAGCCACCTGATAAGCCGGCGTCGTGCCGTCACCTCGTCGTCGTCCTCCGGCGGCCGCACCGCCGCCCGTAGACGCAGCAGCACGTTCACATTCCAGGCGTGCACCGGAGCACGGTGACCGTGGTGGCGAACCACCCATCGAGGAAGCCGCGCACCAAAGCTTCGGCTTCCTCTCCTGCTCCAGCCAGAATTTTTTTTAATACGCAGGAATTGCACGTCTGTATTAAGACTTGAGAGTTGTATATAACATTCATAGGAGGAATGACAGGAAAACAGAAGAAAAAAACTAAAGGACATAACGTCCGGGGCTAAAATCTCGTGGCATGAATGGAGATGCCTAACAAGTACCAAGGGGCCGTCTCCTCCGTAGCCAGCTGCGCCACCTTCGACCAGGATCTTGTTTGGTTATTGAAAACTGTGTTTTTTTCTCTCTTTTCATATCGACCAAGCAACAAGAGTTATGATAGCGTCGAAGCCTCGACGGCGGGCCTTGCTCACCCATTTTTGGCTATCGCACCACCAAGACATGGAGGAGAGGTTCGTCGAAGGGAAGCTTGATGGCTGCCCGATGGCTGAAAGGACAAGCCACCAAAGCTTTCGCGACTCGAGGCAGGAAATTAAAATGTGATCAATGGATTCGGCTTGCTTGTCGCAGAGCATGCAGCGGCTCAGATGAGGTAGCCCACGTCTGCCTAGGTGATCGGTGATCCAACAACGGTGATGGCCGATTAGCCACATGAAGTATTGGAATTTGGGTGGTGCGCAACTTTTTCAGTGCCGCCGGGAATCGCTCCCTCCCGAAGAACAGGGTGTTGTAAGCCAAGGAGGAGTATCACCCGGAGTGCTCCCCGTGCCAAGAGAGTGAATCTTGCTGGGTAGCAAACAAGGAAATTTGGTTGAGCTTGGACCAAAGGGTGAGATACTCAAGTAGGGCTTGCACCCCTAGATCCCCCCTTATGTCTCTGATCCAGAGACGTTCTTGTAGCGCTTCTGCCACCATCTGATGGTTTCGGATCCTTGCATGAACCAACTTGTGGACTGTTGGGAACAACTCTTTGATCTTGGTGCCGTGCAGCCAAGCATCCTCCTAGAAGAGTAGCATCCATCCATCTCCCAGGTGACAGACTGTAGAAACAGCGATCAGGTCGTGTTCGCTCTTCGAGACGGGCACTGTCAGCCCGCTCCAAGGCCTCTCAGGTGACGTGCACTAAGCCCATAGCCAACGGGAGCATAGTGCAATCCCCATGAGATGCAAATTATGGATGCCAAGGACGTCGTGCTCCAAGGCCTCTCAAGTGATGTGCACTAAGCCCATAGCCAATGGGAGCATAGTGCAACCCCCATGAGATGCAAATTATGGATGCCAAGGCCGTCGTACTGTTTTGGGGCACAGACCCTGCTCCATTCCAAACGGTAGTGCCCACCCTTAGCATCCGCTCGCCCTTTCCAAAGGAAGTTACGCTTGAGTTTGTCGATGCTCTTGATCACCCAAGTTGGGGGGGGGGTTCAATGGCGACAAGGAGATAAACCGAGACAAAGGTGAACGCAGCCTTCACCAAGGTCAAGCGTCCTGGTGGGACAAGCTGCTCAGCTTTCCAAAGTGGAAGGTGCCTAGCCACTTTGTCGCACTAGGGGTTGCAGATCCCCCTTTGCTGGCCTGGTGAGGGAAAGGGGAAGTCCAAGATATTTGCATGGGAAGCTTGTGATTGGGTAGGGAATCTCATCTGTGATTAACTCCAAGTCTGCATCAACACACTAAATTGAAATGGCAAAGCACTTTCCATAATTTGCTTTGAGCCCCAAGGTTTCCCTGAAGAGCTGTAGGATCTCCTTAATTGTGACAATCTCATCAGCCAGCTCTTGCGCACAGCACCAACACCACTACATCTTCCGGCCCAATTTGGTCAACCCACGAGCACACACAGGATTGTTAGTGATTTCATCGCGCTTCCACAGTTACACTCCTCTGCTTAGTACATACAGAGGTGGGGGCATGGGGCGTTGTTGCAACTTGCAAGGATATCAATGTCTAATTTCCCATTCCGCCGCGAGCTCCAGGTGAATGAATCTGCACGTACTATACTCTTACTTGCGTCCAAGCTATAGTTGGCCAAAAGGCCCGTAGCCCGACGGCCCGCCCCACGGCACGGAGATTTGGCTCGGCCCAAGCACGGCATGGCATGTCTATTGTCGGGCCCATGCCAGCCCGACCTGACCGTTGGACCGTGCCTGGGCCTCTTCCTCAGCACAACATACCGGCTCGGCCCGGTACGGCCCAATGATCAGGGAGGCAAAATAGACTTATTTCAGCCATATAAGGCCCGACCTAAAGAGATGAGGGAGACAAAATAGATTTATTCCAACCCTATATGACACGGCCCAAAGAAATCAGAAAGGCAAAATAGACTTATTTAAAGAACGAGCGCATAGGTTGGTCGTGCCTTTGAGCTGACCCGACACGGCCCGAGTCTTATTGGGCCTTGTCTGGGCCAGAGGTGCAGCCCATGGGCCATGGGCGGGCACAACACGACATGGCGTGTCGATCGGGCTGTGTCCCGGTCGTGCCCGGGCCAAGCCGTGCCGGACAGCCCATTTGGTCATTTATAGTCCAAGCCATGATGCCACTGAAAAAGTTTCCGTGAGTGAATAAGCCCTGACGAGGACGCTACAATCATAATTTGTCGTGCTCTCCGCTCCCAGCCATTTGTCACCAACCGCACCGCATTATTGAGACCACGACCGTCTGATCCCTCAAGGACGACTCGCCTCGCCTCTCCTCGCTGGCGTCCTAGCTCGCCACCGGTGACCTCTCCCGTTGTGCCAAGGACACAAACACGGCGGCGGGCACTAGTTGCGTCAAAACTGCACCCTGAGCGAACTCGTTTGTACAATAATCGATACCGTGTCATTTCTCTCAAAATTGAACCCGGCCGGCCACTTTTGCCTGTCGATCGTGTGTCGTGTCGCCAACTGGGCTCCGTATAGTTGGGTCGATCACTCATGACGTCACTACAATAAACAGACAACACGCACCGATCAGCAAGCATCCACCACACCTAGACACACAAGCCAAATGCGACATCACGCTGAAACCCATCCAGATTCATTGAATCCAACTACGAACTATCCAACCTAACCATCGTCCTATCGCCGATATCAAACCCAAAGCCACACACTGACCCACGAGACGAACACTTGTACTACAGCTCTCGCCACCACTGCACTGCACTGCACACCAGCTACTGATCGACCATGGGCGGCCTCTCCATGGACCAGGCCTACGTGCAGGCCCCCGAGCACCGCGCCAAGCCGTCCGTCGCCGAGGCCGACGGCATCCCGGTCATCGACCTCTCCCCTCTCTTCGCCGCCGACGGCGACGGCGACGCTGAGGGGGTGGACGCGCTCGCGGCCGAGGTCGGGAGGGCGAGCCGGGACTGGGGCTTCTTCGTGGTGGTGCGCCACGGCGTGCCCGCGGAGGTGGTGGCGCGCGCGGCGGAGGCGCAGAGGGCGTTCTTCGCGCTGCTGCCGGAGCGGAGGGCGGCCGTGGCGCGGAGCGAGGCGGCGCCGATGGGGTACTACGCGTCCGAGCACACCAAGAACGTCAGGGACTGGAAGGAGGTGTTCGACTTCGTCCCGCGCCAACCGCCGCCGCCGTCCGCCGTGGCCGATGGCGACCTGGTGTTCGACAACAAGTGGCCCGACGACCTGCCGGGATTCAGGTCAGGTCACCGATCGTCTTCTTCATCCTCGCATCAATTCAATTTAACCTCGTCTAGTTTCTCATCAAATTCTTGAACAGAGTGGCAATGGAGGAGTACGGCGAAGCGGTGGAGGAGCTGGCGTTCAAGCTGCTGGAGCTGATCGCCAGGAGCCTCGGGCTGAGACCCGATCGCCTCCATGGCTTCTTCAAGGACGACCAGACCACCTTCATCCGGCTCAACCACTACCCTCCCTGCCCGAGCCCCGACCTCGCCCTCGGCGTCGGCCGCCACAAGGACGCCGGCGCGCTCACCGTCCTCTATCAGGACGACGTCGGCGGCCTCGACGTCCGCCGCCGATCCGACGGCGAGTGGGTGCGCGTCAGGCCTGTCCCTCACTCCTTCATCATCAACGTCGGTGATATCATCCAGGTATTAATAGTGTAATTATATTATAACTTTTCAAATATTTCACGGTAACACGTTATTTTGGTGAAGTGAAGCTCACGAGACCGAATCTTCTCACACGTGCACGCGCTATAATTTGTTTCTTTTTAGCTTGCACGAATCTTGAAGTAAATATAACAGTTTAAATTAGAGACTATCTAAATATGTGAAAGTTACATGCAACTTACAATATAATTACAAATGTACAATATAATTACAAATGTACTGTATTTATATTTGAAAAAAATTATCAACAAATATACAATAGTAAAATTGTAATTTTTACAATTTAACATCATTTTCATTTGCGTTTGATAAATTTTGACTGAAAATTCTGAGAGTGTGATTCCCCAGGTGTGGAGCAATGATAGGTACGAAAGCGCGGAGCACCGGGTGGCGGTGAACGTGGAGAAGGAGAGGTTCTCCATCCCTTTCTTCTTCAACCCGGCGAGCTATACCATGGTGGAGCCATTGGAGGAGGTCGTGAGCGAGGAGAGCCTGGCCAAGTATGAACCCTACAGTTGGGGCGAATTTTTCAGCATCAGGAAGAACAGCAACTTCAAGAAGCTGGACGTGGACAACGTCCAGATCACACATTTCAGGAAGAACGCACCAGTTCATGTTCAGTAAATAAATTCAGATGGTGATGCGTGATCGACAACCATAGCCTTTTCCCAATTGCCATGTATATTCAGAAACCATGTCAGCATTTGCAAGATAAATAATGTTTGTGACATTATCGCGTAAACAAAAGTATGGCTTCTCTCTATCTGCCGGTGATTACTATAGAACAGGTTTGGTGAGTTACTCTTCCCGTCGTAGAAAAAATTAACTTCTAAAAGTTATTCTGCACAAACACTTGTGGCAGCGTGTAAGAGTGGTTGCCTGCAGACACAAGATCGGTGAGCCTCTGCCCCGATACCACTTGTTGGATTAAATCCTACAGATCTCATTTTCCATGCATGCGCCTACACTTGCTCAAAGTGAACAAAATTAATGGTTTTGTTCAAAAAAAAGCATGCAACATTTTCTTTATGAGAGCTTTTAGATTTTTTGGCATAGTTATTAAAATCGACTTGCCTATCAAACTGCTTTATGAGAGCTTTTAGATTTTTTAGATTTTCTGTTTCTTCCCACATGTGCTTTATGGGCTGTGCTAGTAGCCACCCCGCAAGCGGTGAAGTGGTGGTTTTCTGACCAGTTTTAAGCAGGTTTTCATGAAAACTAGGCGGTCTAATCGGTTTATACCAGGTCGATTGCACAAGCGGTCTTTTAACTGAACCAGACTAGTGGAGGCTCTGGTTTTGGTTTTTTCTGATACGACCACTGGTCCGGTCTTAACAACTGTGTGTTTTGGCCGTCTGATGTGCATAGAGATTCGTGAGTTCGAATTCAGGAACTCTAAGTCATGCCTAGCGCATGTTCCCAACTAAGCCATTTGATGTGCATTGAGATTCGTGTCATGGGCACGCTGCAGGGTTAGTTGTTCGAATTTAGGACCATTGAGTCATGCCGAGTGCATGTTCCCAACTAAGCTACAAGCAAATTTTATTCGGATTTGCTAGAAAACTTGCGCAAGTTTTTTTCTTCCCTAACTTTCGAATTTCCAGGCCGTAGGATGTTATCAAGATTTGTGATACACTAGTAACATATAAATTATATTGTAGTTACAATGAGTTACAAACTACATAATAACCTTTATATAATTAAGGTATAAAAAGTTGCATATTTAATACTTATATACAAGTTATATAATAGTTATAGTGTAGTTATGATGAATTTATATACAAACTATACTATATATACTATATACTATACTTATATTTGAAAGTTTTTCACTAAAAAATCTGCGGTAGTTTTTTAGATAGTCCCATTTTATCTGTTGGATGTAATTTATATACTAGGTACAATATAACTATATTATATTTACAATGTACTTACACTACAATTATACTATAGCTATATTTAGAAGTTTTTCATCCAAAAAACTTGCGATATATTTTTACATACACCCAACTAATATGTAGGGTGGTCCAATTCTTTTGCCAAAAATGACTAAGAATCATCAGCATTTTGGAACTACTTTGAACATAATAAATTCAAATAGTAAGCACAAATAAACAAAGTGTAAGCCTTCCAAGCAGCTATGCATTGAACTCCAGAATTTTTTTTGGCTAAATAAAGTTGCAATAATGAAATAAGTTATATGGTAGAGCAAAACGTCAATGGGGTTACTAACCAGAATGGTTCAGTTTTGAGTCCAACAGAAAGCGAGTTGCATGCCCCTCATTGTAAAATCAAATACAAATGTTATACTTCCAATACCTAAAGAACATTTTTTTCCTAAGGTTGGTAAACAGCCTCAAGTTATGCAAGATAAGGTGGCAGGTAGATATGATGTTATAATTTTTATTTGAAGAAAGATATGTATAACTAAAACCAAGTCATAAAACTTGATTCTTTATCTGCCACTATCTACTTTGATATTTAATAATACCCCTCAATAAAACAACAATCACCAGCTAAACACTGATAGATAATGCATTATGTTATCTATCCTCAGTGTGAGGGAATACAAATAAATCTGAGAAAACCATGGAAACTTTTGCTTGCTAAGAAAACCAGCAATTCAAAATAGCATCCTTAAGCATTCATATCATCAATGATCCTGTAAAATGTGAGGCACATGATTTTCTAGTAGTAGATTAGAATAGAAAAGACTGTTGTACTGAAGAAAATGTTGATATCTGGCCTCACACACATGATGTAAGACTGCTTCTTTGTTAAAAAATTGCATATGTTATTTTGCACACAAGGTAAAAAAAAAAGATTCTTGCAGTTCTTTATAGGGATACAAAGAAAAATGAGAAGAAAAAGCTACAATTGGCAGTTTTTTAGAAATATTTTGCACTGAAGAAAATCATGAAGTTCTACATAATTTAGATCAATTAAGTAGACCAAATACAAATTCTTCTTGTTCTTCATGAACCACAGTGCATTATACATGACAAAACCAATAAACATTTGAACTAAAATTGACATAGCTACAGTCAACGGATATACTAAGCCATTGAGGAATTTCAGCTGGCACCCTCTCTCACCTTTTCTTTTTGTTTTCCTTATTGCAACCTTTGTTCAGAATCTGTCTAGACCAGATCAAGAGAGCTACCTAGATCAATTTAATAGAAAAACATCTCCTAACCGCCGCTAAATAAAATGTGGATCAGGATGGAGGAGCTAGATGGATGCGGAAGGGATAAGAGCCTCCAGATAAAAAGGCTGAAATCCCAGGGAGAAGAAAGGGGATCTATAGAGGACTGCATTTCCTGCGGGTGGGAGCTGTATTTCTTGGCACGTGACCATACGTTGGGGCCTACATGCTGTATTTTTTTTTGGCATCCTCAAATATGTGGTTATGCGGCAATACCATGAAAAATGCTAGGGATGTCCAGGTCTACGCACTCAAATATGTGATTATGCGGCAATACCATGAAAAATACTAGAGATGTCCAGGTCTACGCACAGATACTAAGGGCACGCACAATCTGCCATAAGAATGAGCAATAAGACTTTATGACTAGCCATATATTGTGGACAATAGCTATAAAACATTAAATACTAAAAATAGCCATAAGTTTATATTTGAAAAACTTGTCAATAAGTAGAAAAATTGTAATTTTTTTTACAATTTGACATCATTTTCATTTGCGTTTGATAAATTTTGACTGAAAATTCTGAGAGTGTGCTTTCCCAGGTGTGGAGCAATGACTGGTACGAGAGCGCAGAGCACCGGGTGGCGGTGAACATGGAGAAGGAGAGGTTCTCCATTCTCTTCTTCTCCTACCCGGTGAGCTACACCATGGTGGAGCCATTGGAGGAGGTCGTGAGCGAGGAGAGCCCAGCCAGGTACAATCCCTACAGTTGGGGCGAATTCTTCAGCACCAGGAAGAACGGCAGCTTCAAGAAGCTGGACGTGGACAACGTCCAGATCGCACATTTCAGGAAGAACGCACTAGTTCATGTTCAGTAAATAAATTCAAATGATGATGCGTGATCGACAACCATAGCCTTTGACCATGTATGTCAGCATTTGCGAGATAAATATTTTTTGTGCCAGTATCTTGTAAACAAAAGTATGATGAAAAAAGGACCATTTTGTCACACTCAATGGGAACCCCAAGCTCCGACACCCACCCCCGCCACCGGCGACTGCGATCCCCGTCGTCGCCGCCACACAACCCTGAACCCCTCCCTAATCTCGCATTCCCCACTCAAGAATCCTTCCAGCCTACTTCGCCTTTCTCCCCGTTCGCTTCGCCAGCGAAGAATACGTCCCCTCCCCAAGGTAAGCGCGTCTTCTTCCCCCAACCATGTTCAGATCTAAACCCCATTCTCCACTAGGCGGCAGAGCAAGAAGCTTCAGATCTGGCTCTGCTACAGCAGCAAAGCTACAAATCCGTCTTGGTCTCCACCAACAGGAATGAAAACCCACCAAATCCCTTACCGGTTCTTGTCTCTTTAAACTTAAGGCCTGTCAGGGAGGGCGAATTTTTCAACTCTTCAGTGTGTACAGTGGATGGACAGAGATTAGATGCTCATAAAAGCTTGCTTCCTCAGCCAAGCAAGCTCTTGCTTCCCCAAGACGCACCTTGATTTGTAGCGAGGAGTAGAGTGCTCAAGAGTGGCAGAGTAGTCTCTGAGTCGTCCTGTCCAGCTCCACCGCCTACGTAGCTTGCTTTAGATCTGGGTCATCCACAATGGATGGAAGTTAAAGCTAAGTATTGGTGGAGAAGGAAGCAATCAGCTCAGCACCCAGTTCAAAGTACAACCTTCTCTCAAGAGCAGTATGAGTTGAGAAGAGCTCGCTTCTTCAAACACATGGAAGGGAAATGCTTCAGATGCCTTGGGACGAATCACAAAGTAGCTGATTGCAGAGAACCATTCAATTGCTGGTTCTGTAGAGGGATTGGACATGAAGCAATTAATTGCTCAAAGAGGAAAGCACCGGTTAAATCTCTCCCCGCATCCACCCTCCCCCCTCCTTCCCAATCTATCTCTTTTCCCACCTCTTCCACATCGACCTCCCCCTCCAACCACAGTCGCTAAAACCATTGTCGGGCCTCCAGGCGACAAGGCCACCATGGATGACCTCCTTGAGCGCCGCCAGGAGTCAGCTATGGTGACAATCGCCACCACTGGAGAGATCGAGTGCCTCAGACATAGATTCTCGTTCTGCTCCTTTGTGGCATGGTCAGTCAATAATTTTGGCGACCATGTCAGTGAGGGCACCTTCGTCGACGATCGCCGGGCCACATTCCGCCTCCACCGCAGGGATGTTCAAGTCACCAAGTCCTACCCTGAAGATTTCTTTGTCACTCTTTCAAAGCCGGAGAATCGTGACATTGTCCTGAGGAGCCCCCACATGCACTGCCCCTCTTGGGCGTCCTACCACCTTAGGCCCTAGGACTCTAGGCGTGACAACCAACAAGTCATCTACCGCTACTGCGCTCGGCTCTATATGGAAGGAATCCCCATGCACGCTGGCACTGAAGCAGTGGCAGCAAAGCTGGTTAGCCCCAAGAGCTCCATCAACTTCATTGAAGAGTATGCAAGGAGGTGCAACTACAACCGCACCTATGACCTGTGGTTGTGGACAGGGTGTAAAAAACCGCTGGTAACCGCGCGGTTACCGCGGTTACCGCCCGTACCGCGGGGGTACGGTTACCCGTACCGCGCGGTACGGTTTGCCGAATTTCATCCGAATTCAAAAATTCAAAAAAAAAGAAAAAAAATCAAAAAAAATGGTAACGGTAGTGCTTGATTTGTAGTGTTTTATGGTGAAGAAATTTCTCGAAAAAGAGCAATATTTATTCAAATTTGAGAGCAAAACGGAGGAAAAACTTGGAAATTGGAAAAAGAAAAAAAAATGAGCCGGCCCGATACTGTGCACACGTCCCATTGAGGCCCAAACGAGGGGACCCTAACCCTAACCCCATCTTTAGCGTCCCCCCGTGCGCTCCATCTTTGCTCTCTCTCTCCCTCTCTGTCCAACGCCCCGGCGACGCCAGACACGCCCCAGATCCACCGCTACCGCGCCGGCGAGCGACGATACCGCGCGGTAGGGCGCGGTAACCGCGTGGTACGAGACGGTAACCGCCGACGCCAACGCGCCCACGGTAAGTCCTCTGGTACCGCTCGGTATTGCACGGTAACCGCGCGATTTGCTCGATTTATCGCGCGGTTTTGCGCGGTTGCCGTGGCTTTAGGGTTTAGTTTCAGGGGGCTATAGAGAGCGGTAACCGCGCGATACCAAGCGGTAACCGCGCCGAAACCGTGGTTACCGCGAGCAAATCGCTGGTAAACCGTAGCTAGGAATTTTTGTAATTTTGATTTCGCAATGCAATTGTCTTGCTTGTTTGTTATCACTACAAATTATGAATCACTCAGATAAAAAGTAAAAGTTGTGGAATGGTAGTAAAATAAGTCCATAACAAAACGTAGCGTACATGTGCGAGCGTAATTTGTAATTGAGTGTAAAATAAGTCTATGTGTAAGTCGAATTTTTATACGTATGGCATTAGTGAAATAGAAATGCGGCCTTGGTGATTTAATTTCTAATACTATACTTTTCGCGTATGTTACATACAGGGTGGATATGGCAGATAGTAGGGACCCAGTGTGGGAGCACGGGGAGAGCATGGCACCTGGATGGCGTTGTAAGTATTGTCATCAAAGAAAGGGCGGTGGTAGAGCAACTCGACTTAAAATTCATTTGGCTGGAAAAGGGAAGGGGGTTACGTATTGCAATTCAGTGCCTCCAGATGTTCGCGAATTCTTCAGGCGCGAGTTGGACAGGATAAAAGATGCAGGTGATACTCGTCAGAGTGAGAGGGCAAGAAGGGTTGAAGCGGCTGGGGTCAACTATTATGACCTAACAGGTGATGCCGACGAGGAGGAACAAATGGAAGCAGCCATGCAAGCCTCACGGCAAGAGGCGAGTTTTAGGAAGGGTGTGGAGCAACGAGGTGGCACTTATGAGCATGGCGGTGGCAGCGGATCCGCTCAGTCCGAGGCACGGAAAGGAAGAAGCAACTCAATTGCCAGTTTGTTGCGAAGGGCTACATCTCACAGGGAGTCACCTTCTGTGAGAGATTACAATCTAGCATCTGCCAAGTCTCCTGTGCAGACACGCATCGATACAGGATTCTTTACAAAGAAGGGAAGGCAAGCTAGCGAGGCCATTGGTGAGTCCTGGGCAAAGTTCTTCTACACCTCGGGTATTCCTGCAAGAAGTGCTAATAATCCATACTTTGTCAGCGCCGTTCGAGAAACACAGAAGTGGGGTAAGTATGCATTTCATATGAATTTATATTGTTCTAACCGTTCGCACACTAATTATTTGTATTTGTACATTGTAGGTGAAAACATACCTTCTCCAAGTGGTACGGAGATTCATGGGAAGTACCTTGATGCTACGGAGAAGGACGTCAAGAAGCAATTCGACAGGTTCAAGCGTGATTGGAATGAGTACGGTGTTACTCTAATGTGTGATTCTTGGACAGGACCGACGGGTATGGCGGTCATCAACTTTTTGATATATTGCAATGGAAAATGGTGATTGAGAGTGCAAGGAAAATTTGCAGATGGCTATACAACCATTCCAAGCTACATGCCATGATGGTGTCTGCTATAGGTGGTGAACTGGTTAAGTGGAATGCTACACGGTTCGGCACAAACTACATGTTCCTTCAGAGCTTCCTTAGGAGGCGAGATCAGTTCATGCAGTGGATGGCTTCTTCTGGGTTCATGCAAAGCAAATTCAGTGGTACAATGGATGGCAGGTATGCGCACGCATGCCTATCTAGCATGTCTTGGTGGGAGAACTTACAGTCCGTGGTCAACTCAGTCCAGCCGATGTACTCCTTCCTTCGGTTTGCTGACGAGGACAAGAACCCCAATTTGAGTGAGGTTCTTCTGAGATATCAGTTGTTGAGAATGGAGTATGACAGTCTCTTTGCGAGTGAAAGGGATAAATTCGAAGCATACATGGAAATTGTCAATAGGAGAATGCACGACCTCACCAATCAAACTCTAATCAATGCCAGTGAGTAACCAACATTACATAATGAAAAAATTGGTATTGTATGACTCTCATCGATCTTGTTTCATGATTTGTAGGTGCGATATTAAACCCTATGACTCACTACCAATACTCACCAAGTGCCAGCGTCTTCCAAGACCTCCGTCTGGCCTTTGAGTGGATGACGGACATCGATACAGCCGCTGCCGCTTTGCTGGAGGTTGAGATGTATCGCCGTAAGACTGGTGAATTTGGGAGGGCCCTTGCAAGAAAGATGGCAACTGATGAAAAAACTTCCCCTGGTATGTCTTTAATCATTTGCACATGGATTGTGTCTTCATGCTTCTACACGTATTCAGTGTTGTAAATTGACATGAAAATTGGCATGTGCAGCACAATGGTGGTCTATGTTTGCCTCAGACACGCCAAATTTGAAGAGGCTTGCGTTGCGCATGGTTGGTCAATGTTGCTCTTCAAGTGGATGTGAACGGAACTGGAGCACATTCACATTCGTGCATACCAAGGTCCGTAATAAACTTACCCACAAGAAGCTCAACAAACTAGTTTATGTGAACTATAACCTTCGCCTGTGAATTCAGCAAGCAAATGCCCAAGTTAGGAAGGAGGACGACGATCCCCTTCAGAGACTAGCGGACCTATCATTCTATGAAACTAACAATCCGATTAAAGAATGGATGGATAATGCTCGGTCCAATGCCAACCCAGAACTAGATGAAGACTCAACTGAAAGTGACGCCCCCGTGTCTAGTCCACTTGTAGCCAACCTAGTGGACTTGACTGACCTGCGCAGAACCACGGGAGCTTCTACTATTGCAGAGTGGGCTGATGTGAATATAGCTGACACTCATATTGAAAAAAGGAAGACTCAGCAGCCACCAAAAGAACCTACATCCAAAAGAGCTAAGGGCAAAGGTCCACAGTCTCACAATGTTGATAGCGATGAAGAGACTGAAGATAGCCCAGACTACCAAGAGTCCAATGATAGTAGCTCAAGAACTGATACAGATGATGAAGACGATGGTGGTGAAGGAGGAGAAGGAACCACTGAAGTGCCTTCTGGGGGTCACCACAGCCCTATTCAATTCACTGGTGCAATGTGCTTCATTTTCTATTTAGACCTTTACCATGCATTTCACTATTGATTAATTTTCTTCTTACAATTTCATTTGAAGGTGAGGCCGACTTCACTCACGCGACTCAGGACCGTGATCACGGTGCTCCAAGCTCTCAACGAACTACCGTTTCACCAAGTGACCAACAACAACGACAACATCTTGACATACCACAGGATAGCTACAGCTCATTCAGTGCCTCTAGCATTGAAAGTGGCTATCCAAGGTATGCGTATAATCGTCCCCAACCTTCTGATTATCCTCCTCCTACATGGGTGTACGAGTGGCAAGAGCCCCAGTGGTACGCTCAATTGTATGCTCAATGGCAAACAACAGCATCATGGACAGGTCAAAGTTGGGAGGAATACAAGGCATGGTTGCTACAGTCGCATGGCTTGATGCTCATGTCCATAGAGGAGTACAACATGGCATATAATCAGTGGAACTTATAGCTGGCTCTATGTTGGTACGTCCTTCTCTACTTTCTTTCATCGTCCAACAAAACTTCTATTTTTATATTGCTTGTCATATGAACTATCATATTGTGGATGTTATATTGTGGACTGTATCGTGAACTCTATATTGTCGACTGTATTCATTTCACTTGTGAACTCTATATTGTGGACGTCTTGACATGTGAACATGTGGACACCTTGTGCGATATCTTCAGATTGTTGATTGTTGTTGTCGAAATATTATGTTATGAATTGTTCAATTGATTTTAAGTCCGTAATATAGCAAAGATCATGCCAAAATTTTTTATTTTATACCCACATGTATTGTTCAATTGATTTTAAGTCCGTAATATATAAAATATCATGCTAAAATTTTTTATTGTATACCCACAAGTATCCTACATTTTTTAATTATTATCCCAAAATTCTATAAATTTTTAAGTGTTTCTTCTATTTTTTTTAATTTTTTTTCATTTTGTTCTTCATTTGCTCCAACATTGCGCGGTAACCGCGCCAAACTGCGCGGTTACCGTGGCAAACCGCACGGTAACCGCGTCTCATACCGCAGTTTTGAATTCAAAAATTTCAAAAACGAATTTGTCGCGGTTTTTGGCGGTTACCGCGGTTACCGCGCGGTAACCGCCGTACTGTCAGGTGGCGGTAACCGGGCCCCCGGCGGTTTTTGAAACCCTGGTTGTGGACCAACGATCCGGGGCCATTCCTAAAATGTCTTGGCTTGACCTCACCAACCCCGACGACGAGCCAGTCCCCCCAAACTTGCCGCTGCCGGAAATTGATCCTCTCCACAACCCGCCGCTGGCGGGGCCAAAGGGGGGTGGACCTATCCGGTCATCATCCACATCGACAACATTGAAGACCTCCAGGTGATGATGTACAAGTCATATGAATGGTCATATGGGGTTTACGATGATGCTCTGCGCTCCCGCAGTCGTTGGCTACCAATCCCGTGCAGACCGAAGCCAAGAGCGGCACGGGAACCAGAAGAGGACCCGGATGGAGGTGGTGGTTGACCCAGGCCGCGCCACAGAACCCGGATGAAGGGATATATGTTACATAGTGATTTAATGTATATTATATCATGATATATCAATTATATTCTTTGTTATCATGTATAATGAAATTATATCAACGATACTAGAAAATAAAAGGTATACCTGATTATAACAAATATTCCGATTCCACCGCTAGTGAACGTTTGTATCCTGTCCTCCTGGGCAAGGGCCACCCTAGCCTAGCCTGGCAAGGCTATTCATTTGGAAGCGGTAAAAATACCTTGGCTTTTAAGGGCGAGTTAGCTCTGCGGGGCGAGAAAAAACTTGCTAGCTAGGGAGAGCTAATTCGGCTCGCTTTCGACGGCAAACTCCACTCGCTCGAAAAAATTAGCTGCGAGCGATGTGGATTTCTCCAGAATCATTGATATTCTTCAACAACCCGGTATGATCTCGCCGTCCTCTTCCTCCACCTCTCTTGTGACCTATTGAATCCTCTCCACCAATCCATAAATACTGTGGTCAATCCATCAAATCAATTGGGGGAAGAGCTCTGTATCCAGGAGGCCAGGAGTCAAACTCATCGGCAGCAGCTTGATTTGAAGGCGATCCGTCCGCATAGACTCATGGATTTGGTTTCTTTTTGCAGTGCCAGCTCCTGACCACTTCTTTCCTCAGGTACGTGGTGTTCTATCTTGTTCAATCGGTACATAAAAAGGCATACAAGCTGGTAGCTAGAGGTAGAGAAGGGTTATCTACAGAGCTTTTGCTTTGTGCTAGATGGAGAAAGCTCGGTGCTAGATGCAGCCTTTGTGCTGCCAATATCACTAGTTATAAGTTCTTTTTAACACTGTGATTATTTTTACCCATATTTTTACCATATTTAAAAGGAGATCAGAAAATAATATATATTTTCTTGTACTCCACCGATGTATAACTTTATAAGCGTGTGGCCACAGATCGAGGGGTAAGGTACTCTATGAATCCTTATATTTATATTTGTGGATAAATTTTAAATACTTGTAATGCTTATATTTGTAGATAGTAGCTATCTTTAATTTTTTTTAAAGGGATTAAGGAGAGGACGATAAAATTAAATGAAAAGTTTATGTTCTATTTTTATTTTTTACATAAAACAGAATGTTATGATTAGTTGAAAAAACTAATAGACGAAAAGAATTAAATATAAGATGGTTGTAGATAGTTTTTTTTTATCTTGATGGTTGTAATTAGTTGAGATAAAAAAATATGTGAAGTAGCTATATATATTATATATACTTTAGAACAAATTTCAAATGTTAAAGGTAGCAATATTTTGAGATGGAAGGAATAATAAAATTGGCACAATGATGGATGGCGCTCTGCCATTGTGTGCTCTCATACCACCTGAAAGTAACTCAGTATTTAAAAACTTTCTTATATGTTATATTTGACCTCCTTATGAAAGTAAATTGAAAACATATGAAATTACACACAAACGTAGATACATATTTAAATTTGACGTCCAGTCGACCGCCGCCATTCCCTGTCATCGTTGTCTGCGCCGCCGGGGGACTGGGGCGTGGAGGAGGAGGAGGAGTTCCAGAGGCCACGGCGAGCTCCGACGCGGGGCCCCGATGCGATGCGGCGTTGGAAGGAGGGGATAGAGAGAAGAGAGATAAGAGAGTTGACATGTGGGCCTAAGAACATTTTTGACATTTCACACGATTTCTCTCTCCTCTCCAACTAAAAATTATTATTTTAATGGATGCGGTATCCACCAGCAAATATCTAACTTTTGAGAGTGTCTTTTCTCAAAAGTCACTTCGCGCGATGTCCTACAGCTAAACCGTGAAGTCACGATGTCCTATAATAAAATTTGCCTAAAATATGTTTGCCTACAGCTTTGAGCTAGGAGATATTCCTAATTGTACACAGATAAGTTTCTCATTATCAAAAGAATAGTGGGTTTCTTTATTAGATATTCCTATTGCACACAGATACTTTGTCTTGTCATAGTACTGTTTGGCCATTCTAAATTAGTTATGGGCACTGAGGTTTGGTAATACCTAGTTTTTGTTTGTTCCTTAATTTATTCAACACTTATTTTCGTGCTATTATGGATGTATCACTAGTGGTATTAATTTGTATAATTTTGCTATGTTCTTAATTGATCATAGATGGACGACAGTGCAGTAATTAATAGGAGAATTGCTTTCTTATGTGCTTTCATAGTGGCATATTGGACATTGATCATATATGAATGCAACAGTAAAAACCCTATTAGATATTCATTGTTAGAGAAAAATAGAGAGAGGTTGTAGAGAATTATCTAGCTCCTATGTGATAAGTTTACTTAGATGCTTGAATAATTATTGTGCATTGCAGCGAAGAATTCCAAGAAGGAAACAAGCAGTTTAGATGTTTATTTTAATAATTTATATGCTTTGTTAAAGAACTTGTAATAAAGTACTATATTATTTGATTGTTTTGTGAACAATGAACCCATTAGTCTCATTTATTTTAAAAATTATTTTAACGTATTGTCTCTAGGCCTGTTTAGGGAGCTTTTGGCAGCTGCAGCTTCTCCTAGAATCTCCAGCTGCCAAAAACTCTCCCAAACAATTCAGATTTTCACTTATATTATGAGAAGCTATAATTATAGAATTCAGAAAATAAACTAGAAGCCAAAAGTTGGGGTTCCTATCCTCTCCAGATTCTCATCAGCTAACTTCTCACTAGTTGTTTCTCATAATTTTAAGCTCCTCCAATAATACCTCTACCTTGTTTAATTACTTGTGTTTGTAATGTTTTTCTGACCAACCGATTTGTGAGAAAAATAATACAAGATTGTTAACATGATCACTGTCTTTTCATTTTTGATGCAAAACAAAATAGGAAGCAAAATAATGGTGGGCAAAGCAAGAATTTTGTGAACGATGCAAACAGCTAGCCACTAGCCCAGGAAGCAAACCAACCCGCACGTAGTATACTCTCGCTCACGTCCAAGCCGTGACGCCACTGAAAAATTTACCGTGAGTGAAGAAATAAGGGCTTGTTTGGTTTGATGACAATTTTTTGCCATATCAAAATTTTAGTAACTTCAATAGTGACAAATGCATGTTTCATTTGGTATTAAATTTTGTCTATAATAGTTCAAATTTGATAGTGCCAAAACTTGCCGAGATTTTAACGCTATCAATGTCTTGATAGGGCAAAAATTGGCTTTTAATCAAACAAGTCCTAAACCCTGACAAAAATGATACAACCATAATTTGTCGTACGTGCTCTCCGCTCCGACCCATTTCTTATCTACAGCATCATTGAGCCACTGACCACGACCATTCGATCCGACGACTCGCCTCGCCTCGCTGGTCGCCGGCGTCCAAGCTCGCCGCCGGTGGCCTCTCCCGGCGTGCCATGAGGACACAAACACGGCGGCGGGCACTAGCTGCGTTAAAACAGTTACCCTGAGCGAACTCGTCCGTACAATAATCGATACCGTGTCATTTTCTCTCGTAATTGAACGCGGCCGGCAACTTTTGCCTGTCCTCGTGCGATGTGTCGCCAACTGGGCTCCGTACAGTTGGGTCGCCAACTCACCCATGACGTCACTACAATAAACAGACAACACGCACCGATCAGCAAGCATCCACCACACCTAGACACACAAGCCAAATGCGACATCACGCTGAAACCCATCCAGATTCATTGAATCCAGTATTCCAGTATCCAACCTAACCATCGTCCTCTCGCTGATATCAAACCCAAGCCACACACACTGACTCAGGAGACGAAGGTCCCGTTCGATTTCCTCTACAAACAATAAAAATATTTTGGATACTCGTGACATGTTTTTTAAACTGTTAAACAGTATGTTTCGTGCAAAAAATTTTTATATGAAAGTTGTTCTAAAATATCTGATAAATTTATTTTTTAAGTTTATAATAAATAAAACTCAATTAATCATATGTTAAGATCATCTTGTTTTACATTAAACATTTAATCTTTATTTTTATTTTCATCTTCAGGTGATACAAACACACCGAACACGGGTACTAGCTCTCTCGCCACCACTGCACGATCGTCATCTCGATCGCCATGGGCGGCCTCTCCATGGACCAGGCCTTCGTGCAGGCCCCCGAGCACCGCGCCAAGCCGTCCGTCGCCGAGGCCGACGGCATCCCGGTCATCGACCTCTCCCCTCTCTTCGCTGCCGACGGCGACGGCGACGCTGATGGGGTGGACGCGCTCGCGGCCGAGGTCGGGAGGGCGAGCCGGGACTGGGGCTTCTTCGTGGTGGTGCGCCACGGCGTGCCCGCGGAGGTGGTGGCGCGCGCGGCGGAGGCGCAGAGGGCGTTCTTCGCGCTGCCGCCGGAGCGGAGGGCGGCCGTGGCGCGGAGCGAGGCGGCGCAGATGGGGTACTACGCGTCCGAGCACACCAAGAACGTCAGGGACTGGAAGGAGGCGTTCGACCTCGTCCCACGCCATCCGCCGCCGCCGTCCGCCGTGGCCGAAGGCGACCTGGTGTTCGACAACAAGTGGCCCGACGATCTGCCGGGATTCAGGTCAGTTCACCGAGATCGTCTTTATCCTCGCATCAATTTAACCTCGTCTAGTTTCTCATCAAATTCTTGAACAGAGTGGCAATGGAGGAGTACGGCGAAGCGGTGGAGGAGCTGGCGTTCAAGCTGCTGGAGCTGATCGCCAGGAGCCTCGGGCTGAGACCCGACCGCCTCCATGGCTTCTTCAAGGACGACCAGACCACCTTCGTCCGGCTCAACCACTACCCTCCCTGCCCGAGCCCCGACCTCGCCCTCGGCGTCGGCCGCCACAAGGACGCTGGCGCGCTCACCGTCCTCTACCAGGACGACGTCGGCGGCCTCGACGTCCGCCGCCGATCCGACGGCGAGTGGGTGCGCGTGAGGCCTGTCCCTCAGTCCTTCATCATTAACGTCGGTGACATCATCCAGGTACTATATATATACATATACATATACATACATACATACATACATATATATATATACACACACACAATATATACACATATACATATACACATCTATATACATATATATATATACATATACACATGTACGTAATTATGTTGTAACTTATATATAACTATAATACAATTTATACATAACTTTTAAATATCCCACGGAAACACGTTATTTTCGTGAAGCGGAGCTCACGAGACCGAATCTGTTTTTTTCTAGCTTGCACAAATCTTGAAGTAAATCTAGCGGTTTAAAATTATATAAAAGTTACAAGCAAGTCATAATATAATTACATTATAATTATACTGTATTTATATTTGAAAAACTTGCCAATTAGTAGTAAAATTGTTTTTTTAACAATTTGACATCATTTTCATTTGCGTATGATAAATTTTGATTGAAAATTCTGAGAGTCTGCTCCCCTAGGTGTGGAGCAATGATAGGTACGAGAGCGCGGAGCACCGGGTGGCGGTGAACGTGGAGAAGGAGAGGTTCTCCATTCCCTTCTTCTTCTACCCGGCGAGCTACACCATGGTGGAGCCATTGGAGGAGGTCGTGAGCGAGGAGAGCCCAGCTAGGTACAAACCCTACAGTTGGGGCGAATTCTTCAGCACCAGGAAGAACGGCAACTTCAAGAAGCTGGACGTGGACAACGTCCAGATCGCGCATTTAAGGAAGAATGCACCAATTCATGTTCAGTAAATAAATTCAGATGACGATGCGTGATCGACAACCATAGCCTTTTGCCAATTGCCATGTATATTCAGAAACTATGTCAGCATTTACGTGATAAATGATGTTTGTGATGGTATCGCGTAAACAAAAGTATGGCTTCTCTCTATCTGCCGGTGATTACTATAGAACAGGTTTGGTGAGTTACTCTTCTCGTCGTAGAAAAAATTAACTTCTAAAAGTTAATCTGAACAAACACTTGTGGCAACGTGTAAGAGTGGTTGCCTCCAGACACAAGATCGGTGAGCCTCTGCCCCGATACCACTTGTTGGAGTAAATCCTACAGATCTCATTTTCCGTGCACGCGCCTAGACTTGCTCAAAGTGAACAAAATTAATGGTTTTGTTTAAAAAAAAGCATGCGACATTTTCTTTATGAGAGCTTTTAGGTTTTTTGGCATAGTTATTAAAATCGACCTAGCCATCAAACCTTGGTTAAATGGTTCACTGGTTTGACCGGTTGAACTGTCGGTTTAAAATGGTTCGATAGTGTTTAAATAAACAACTGATTCAACGAGGCATAGCTGGGTGGTCGGTGCGCCATGCTTCCTTGCAAGGCATTATGGGTTAGAATCCCACCAAGCCCCCTTTTTTTTTCTCATTTTCTGTTTCTTCCCACATGTGTTTTATGGGCTGTGCTAGTAGCCACCCCCCGAGCAGTGAAGTGATGGTTTTCTGACCAGTTTTAAGCGGGTTTTCATGAAAACTAGACGGTCTAATCGGTTTATACCAGGTTGATTGCACAAGCGGTCTTTTAACTGAACCAGACTAGTGAAGGCTCTGGTTTTGGTTTTTTCCGGTACGACCACTGGTCTGGTCTTAACAACCGTGTGTTTTGGCCGTCTGATGTGCGTAGAGATTCGTGAGTTCGAATTCATGATCTCTAAGTCATGCTGAGCGCATGTTCCCAACTAAGCCATGTGATGTGCATAGAGATTCGTGTCATGGGCATGCTGCGGGGTTGGTTGTTCGAATTTAGGACCATTGAGTCATGCCGAGTGCATGTTCCTAACTAAGCTACATGCAAATTTTATTCGGATTTGCTAGAAAACTTGTGCAAGTTTTTTTCTTCCCTAGCTTTCGAATTTCCAGGCCGTAGGATGTTGAGTCAAGATTCGTGCTACACTAGTTACATATAAGTTATATTATAGTTACAATGAGTTACAAATTATAACTCATTGTAACTACATTATAACCTTTATATAATTAAGATATAAAAAGTTGCATATTTAATACTTATATACAAGTTATATGATAGTTATACTGTAGTTATGATGAATTTATATACAAGCTATACTATATATACTATATACTATATATACTATATAGCTACATTTGAAAGTTTTTCACTAAAAAATCTGCGGTAGTTTTTTAGATAGTCCCATTTTTATTTGTTGGATGTAATTTATATACTAGGTACAATATAACTATATTATATTTACAGTGTACTTACACTACAATTATACTATAGCTATATTTAGATGTTTTTCATCCAAAAAACTTGCGATATATTTTTACATACACCCAACTAATATGTAGGGTGGTCCAATTCTTTTGCCAAAAATGACTAAGAATCATCAGCATTTTGGAACTACTTTGAACATAATAAATTCAAATAGTAAGCACAAATAAGCAAATTGTAAGCCTTCCAAGCAGCTATGCATTGAACTCCAGAATTTTTTTTGTCTCAATAAAGTTGCAATAATGAAATAAGTTATATGGTAGAGCAAAACGTCAATGGTGGTACTAACCAGAATGGTTGAGTTTTGAGTCCAACAGAAAGCGAGTTGCATGCCCCTCATTGTAAAATCAAATACAAATGTTATACTTCCAATACCTAAAGAACATTTTTTTCCTAAGGTTGGTAAATAGCCTCAAGTTATGCAAGATAAGGTGGCAGGTAGATATGATGTTATAATATTTATTTTTGAACTTTGAAGAAAGATATGTATAACTAAAACCAAGTCATAAAACTTGATTCTTTATATGCCCCTCAATAAAACAACAATCACCAGCTAAACACTGATAGATAATTCATAAAGTTCTGCACTGTTCAGAATGGATTAAAAAATCATTTTTCAATTAATGAACGTATTGTTGATTTGAATGACAGGGAAGTTTTATCCTCTTGAGATGTTTTGATGTTATCACAACCAACCAAAAAAATTCCAGGTGAATTCGTAGTGCAGCCGCATCCAAATTCCTGAAAAACTTCCACAAAATAAGCTATTCAGAATAAGTGAATCATATGGCCCAATTTTAAGATCAACTTAAATTGCTGTTAAAATGAATACAAAATGTTAAAAATATGAAGCATTTACCTCTTTAGATTCCTATGAGATCACAAAGCTCTACACATGTAGAATTGTTTTTTAAGCATAACGCAGAAGCTTATTGCTACGATGGGAACCTATTCCCTGTGTTTTAGACATTCATTAAATAGTATAACATACAATAATATGTAAGATGATCAATATACTGGAAAAAATAAAGAAGTTAAATATTCATAGCAGTACAAGTGGCACCAAGAACCTTGTACAACTCCTTGGTACCCATATATCTCTGCAGATTGGATAAAGAGCACAGAGATTCCGCTGTAGTAAGCAGTGTTCGTCTGCAAATATTTGATGAGAAGATCTCATTATCGGTAAGGCAATATGAAAAATACAAGTGTTAATTTTAAAGGGCAACATCAGTTCAAGAATATCCAAATCAGATAACATAATGCATTATGCTATCTATCCTCAGTGTGAGGGAATAAAAATAAATCTGAGAAAACCATGGAAACTTTTGCTTGCTGAGAAAACCAGCAATTCAAAATAGCATCCTTAAGCATTCATATCATCAAAGATCCTGTAAAATGTGAGGCACATGATTTTCTAGTAGTAGATTAGAATAGAAAAGACTGCTGTACTGAAGAAAATGTTGATATCTGGCCTCACACACATGATGCATGACTGCTTCTTTGTTAAAAAATTGCATTTGTTATTTTGCACACAAGGTAAAAAAAGGTTCTTGCAGTTCTTTATAGGGATACAAAGAAAAATGAGAAAAAAAAAGCTACAATCGGCAGTTTTTTAGAAATATTTTGCACTGAAGAAAATCATGAAGTTCTACATAATTTAGATCAATTAAGTAGACCAAATACAAATTCTTCTTGTTCTTCATGAACCACAGTGCATTATACATGACAAAACCAATAAACATTTGAACTAAAATTGACACAGCTACAGTCAACAAATATACTAAGCCATTGAAGAATTTCAGCTGGCACCCTCTCTCACCTTTTCTTTGTGTTTTCCTTATTGCAACCTTTGCTCAGAATCTGTCTAGACCAGATCAAGAGAGCTACCTAGATTAATTTAATAGAAAAATATCTCCTAACCGCCGCTAAATAAAATGTGGATCAGGATGGAGGAGCTAGATGGATGCGGAAATCCCAGGGAGATAAGGGGATCTATAGAGGATTGCATTCCCTGTGAGTGGGAGCTGTATTTCTTGGCACGTGGCCATACGTTGAGGCCCACATGCTGTATTTTTTTTTAGCATCCTCAAATATGTGATTATGTGGCAATACCATGAAAAATGCTAGGGATGTCCAGGTCTACGCACGGATACTAAGGGCATGCACAATCTGTCATAAGAATGAGCAATAAGACTTTATGACTAGCCATATATTGTGGACAATAGCTATAAAGCATTAAATACTGAAAATAGACTTTGTGACTTTATTGTCACGTCCCAAACTAGCCCCGAACAAAGCCGGAGTAAGGCGATCCAAATTAACCTATAAACCTGTACTACTCCCAGAATACAGTGCTGGTACAACAGGAAGACTGAATATCATAGCGACAGGGGTCTCTTTATTAAGAGTAGAGATACAACCATTGTTGGAACCTTGGACAGACCCCGAGTTCACAACTGTATTATAAAAAGGCAGAAGCGGAGACTAGCCCAAAGCCACAAGTATGACTTGGGAACTAAGCCAAAACCTTACTGCAACTCGAAGTCTGCTTGCTTCTGGAAGATCTCCTCATCAGCTGGATCCATCTCAACTTCTTCGAAGGCTAGGCGGGATTATTTATATAGAGCAAGAGTGAGTACAAGAGTACTTAGCAAGCCAAGGGAAATAAGTGTTTAAATGCAAGCTTCAAGGGAAGGCTGGTTATCTTCGCGTTTAGTTTTAGTTTAAAGCTATTGGAATCACTAAGTGAGTGCTTCTCAACAACACGGATAAGAAGGTGAGACTCATCCGGCCGGAGTGGTGAAATGTATTTCTTGATTTATCTGCAAGAGTGGCTCCTTGCCAACAGATACACGGACTTCCTGAGTCCTACTATTCCCGACAGCCACAAACAAGCATTGGAAGGATTGCCTTGCTGCAACAGTAGTTCACTAAGCAGTAGTCAAGCAAAACTACGCTAAGAAATCACCACACATCCTCCTATGACCGTGGGCACTGCTGTTCGAATAGGTTGTTAACCTCTGCAGAGGGGGGTACACTTTACCCACACGACATTACTAATCCGGGTCACCCAGCCCGTGCAGAACAGCCACGTCTGGTGACTTTGAGGCTTTCACGATAAGGCATTTCGAAAACTGACTTAGGGTCATCTTATGCCAATGAGAGGGGTCCCACGGACCAACACCAGGTAAGATCCTAAACCATACTATGCCAGGAAGCCCAAGGGTCCTCCCTGACACTACCCCGGCGAATCCACTTGTCCCTTGACATCAAGATTTCCCGGGCCTAGCTAATTACTCAGTCAGGGGTGTCCCATTTCACCCATATGGTCGCACAGGTTATGTTTGGATGAAATTCCGAAGGAATCGGTCCTTAAGGTGAGAACGGGAAAACCGTACTAACAGTACGTCTCCCGCACCGCGAGTTTTGAAAACTCATTTTGTTTTCAAGGCACCGACCCAAGTGTTGGGTTTTCCAAAGATTTTGTAAACCCAAGTTTTACCTAGGATGTTCTCAAATTTTAAGTTTGAAGGCGACCAGCGATATTCGCACAAGGTGCATGAATACCGAGGCGTCACACAGGTGGTTACAAGGGAACATGATAAGCAATTAACAAAGGGAAGGATCAAATGCAGCAAATTAGGTAGGCCCACCGATCTGCCTTGCAGACGAGGCAAATAGTTTCCAGTGCAATCCTAACAGTGCATAATTATTTTGCAAGCAACATAATTAATTTCAAATAGAGGCTCAATATGTTCAAAGGTGACTTGCCTTGCTCAAGATCTTGAGCTTCCTTCTCGAAATCCACACACTGAGAGTCTTCGGGCTCCGAAGCTACACGCGAAACAAGGCGACTCAACAAAAGGTTAAACAAAAGCCCTATTAATGACCTCTAAACATGTCATTAGATAGATCTTGATTTTTGAGGAATTTTGGGAGTTGAACGGAGTCAATCGGACGAGCGGTTGAAAAGATATGGATTTCCTAAGATTAATTGATTTTCTGTCCAAAGAAAAAAGGAATTATTAAATCCCTTGGAAAAGATAAAGGAAGGGGGGACGTGATTTAGACTTGTCGGCCGAACGCAAGGCATCCGACGGCGTGCGACGGTGGCAAGGCTCCAGGACAGCGTGGCACGAGTCCGACGAGGCGAAGGGCACCGGAGCAGAGGGCGGCGCACGAGGAAGCGAGCCAACGGCTTGGATTCGCCGAGGCGAGGCCGGAGACGGCGGATTGCGGCGGCGGATGGGGGTTTTCTCGCCGGGGAGGTTAGGGGTCGATTCCTTTGATAGGGAACACCTACACGCGACCACGAACCCAAGCCACATCATGAGGGGGCACGGGCGGGACCGATGTGCGAGGGCGACAACGCGCAGAGCTCGGCACCAAGCGGCGGCAAAGCGGCGAGCGGAGGCGAGCAAACGGCGGCTCTACCGCGCCTACAAGCACGGGTAAGCGGCGGCGAAGCTACTCTATGACCTAGAGGAGGAGAGATACGGAGGGAGGGGGCGGAGGACGTTGTACCGCGGTGAGGAGGTTTGCTGTGAAGAGCGGCCGACGGCGCGAGACGTGATCGTCTCGGCCTTGGGCCAAGGAAGAGGAGGAAGGGGGCGCCCAAAGTCCGCATCTAGAGTCCACGAGCGCTGGCAGCGAACAACGACGACGGTGGCAACGACGCGGCGGTGGAACGACTGGTTATGGTGGTGGAAGAGGGGATCGAGCAAATGGGGAGGGACGAGGATTTAAAGGGGTCTGATCTTGGCTTCGGGTAGAAGGAACTTGACGCGGTCTCGCGAGCAAGCGTGCGGTCACCGGCGCTACGCCCAAGCGACAGCAAAGGCGCCGGGCCGGGAAGGGAAAAAGGAGAGCGGAGGAGGAGAAAGTGGGAGTGGACTTTGCCATTCCAGGCGGAGCGGGAGAGAGAGGGAGGGCTCTGCGTCTGCGGCTTGGAAGCTAGCGACTTGGAGCTGCGCAGGCGCGGGGTTCTAGGGCGGCGGCGGCACTGGAGAGAGAAAGGGAGGAGGAGAGCGGCACGCGCGTGCTCATGAGGGAGAGAGAAGAAGGCGTCCGCCAGTCGGCGCTCTACCGCGGCACGTGTGACGCACGTGCCCGGGAGCAGACCGACATGGATCGGACCGGCGCGGCCCAAAAGGGGAGAGGGGGCTGAGGGGAACGATGGGGACGGTCCAGCCGAGAGAAAACGGCCCAAGAAAAGCTAAGGGTGGAAAACTAGACTTTTCCTAAGAATTTTTATTTGGAAGGATTTGGAGTGTAGGTTTGAATTTTGAGTTGAGACTTTTTCTCCAGGATTCGATCAGGGAGCAGCGAGAGAGAGACGAAACCTTGGCACACAAGTGAAGCATGACCGAAGAACAAATTTCGCAATTAGGGTTTTTATTAAATAGGTTTTTTCACTAACGCCATGACAAAACGGGCATCACATTTATATATGATATGACTCATTTTAAAGTATGATTTTTTTATATACATGTGGGATCAATCTTAACATGGATTTTTGTCTTAAACATTATGACCATGACCATAGGATATGGTGGGACCTACTTCATTTTCAACAAGAACATAAACATTGGTGTTGCTCTAAGAAGAAGAAAATGCAGAGGTGCTGCAGTCCCTGCATTTGCCCATGTTGTGATGCGTTGGATCTTCATCCAACGGAGTAAAGCACCGTGCTATAGTACGATGCTACAGTAAAAAGTGGTCCACAGTGAAGTCAGGTAATGTTCGAATATTGTTGCTACAGTGTTCTCTACGCGCTAATGCATTTTTTACTGTTCTCATAGACAGATTACCGTGGAAACAGCATGACTCCCTCTATCTCAAAATATAAGGATTTTGATCGGATGTGTTATATCGTAGTACTACGAATCTGAACAGACTCTTTGTCCAGATTTATAGTACAAAGATGTGTCACATTCAATCAAAAACTTTTATATTTAAGGACGAAGAGAGTACCACGGAAGAGCAGGGTCCGTTGCTCTAAAGCAAATCTGACAGTTCTTCACTTGGATGCCATTGCACCTGGGTACAAAAATTACTTTCCCCTCAAGGATGCCAAAAAAAGTCAACCTCCCGTGAATCTTGGGTGCAGACTAGCACCCATACAGCAGTAGCTGATTCTGATTAGGGGTGGGCATTTTATTTGACCGAAAATTTTGGTCTCGGTCTTTGGTCTTTCAGTCAGTTTGGTTATTGAAAAGTGAAATCCGAATTTCAACGCAAAAATATCAGGACCGGCAATTTCGGTCTCGGTCTCGGTCCTGACCGAAATTCAGCAACAATTTCATATATGCAAAGAAATTATAGAAATTTTCAACACAAAAATCACAAAAATAAAATTCGCAAGCACGTCTGAGTAAAGATTCTTATTGGGTTACATGCCTAGTAGGGATGTGAAAATTAGAGTTTCATCCTATTGAATTTAGTGGATTGTAGGTTGTCTTTGGACATTTTTTGTTAATTCGGTTAATTGAGGAGACTAACCGAATTGACTGAACAAAATTCGGTCTTTTATTGCCTAGGACCGAATTGATGACCGAATTTCTCAGTTCGGTCTTTTCGGTCTCAGTCCCGGTCTTTTTTGAATCGGTCTTTTCTAACCCCCCTAATTCTGATAACACGCCAGGACACGATGAGGGGATCCCGACAACTCCTCTCGAATCCACGCGAGCTCCTTGTCCCAGTTGAATTCTCCCGCCGGCGGTGCTGGAAACGCCATTGCCATGTCGCCGCCGGTGCCACCAAGGGAAGCTGGAGCTGGGTACGGCATGACACCGGACGCCGTCGAGACAATGTCGCCGCCGCCGCTAATGGAGCATGGCTCTGGCGCCGGGAACGGCGAGGATTTGCCGGGCTCGCCGTGCTTCGGGCCTAGCAAGTCGTCGACGGTTGGCCCCATCGCCAGCGCCATGATCACTTCGTGGTCTGAGCGAGGGCCGTCCATTGTCTGCACGAGCGTCTGCTCTTCCGGCGCCGGCAGAACGCGCTGCTCGTCTTCCTTGACATGGAACTGGCCGGGCGGATGAATGCTGCTGACCACATCGCCGTCGACTCCGGGGGGCATCACGTCGGCGTGGTGCATTCCATGCGGCCGCGAGCTCGCCGGAGCATGGATCAGATCGTCGGCCGCCTTCCTCTTCGAGCCCGAGCTGGACGCCGTCGCGGCCTGGCGTGCCTCTACTTGAGCGGCGCGAGGCGACCGGTACATCTTGCAGAGGACCAGGCTGGCGTCAGCCTCGCCACCGCTGCCGTGGTCGACGTCGAACTCCGTCATGCACCATCCGAGTCTGGTCAAGCGGCGGCCGGACCCCCTCTCCCTGACCCCGTAGGACAGCCTGCGCAGGTGCCCGACGCGGCGCCCGCCGGCGTCGAGCACGGCCTTCTGGCCGCCCTCCGGGTGCCAGCAGCCACAGTACCCGGCCTCCCCGTTGGCGCCGCCGCCGCCGCCGCCGACCAAGCGCTGCCGCCGCCTGACCCCGCCGGTCGTCCCACCACCGCCGCAGCGGTGCACCGGGCAGAAGAAGTAGTACACCGCGCCGGCGCCGTCGCCGCGGTCGGTGCCCCGGGCGGGGACGTGCCTGGTGGCGAGCTCGGGCGGGGCGGCGGAGTAGACGTCGGCGTCGTGGATGAAAGGGACCTTGATGGTGTCGTCGGCGATCTTGGGGCGCAGGAACTTGGTGATCAGCTCGTGATCCGGCGGAGAGAAGGTGAGGCCACCGGCCATGGGTGATCTAGTTTCCCGCGCCCGCGCGCGCGCGCACGAGGGCTAAGATTGGAAGAATCTGGCGGGAAGCGATCAAGCGATCGAAGGCAACGTGGGATCGATCGCTTCACACCGTACAATCGAGGAGGTAGGAATAGATATTTCAATTCAGGTAGGTTAATTTAATTCGTGTTCGTGTCTGATTCAGCTAGGTTATTCGTTTTCATCTCGGATTGGCTGGTTTGGAAAAATTAATTCCTTCAGCTTAATTGGCTAGGGGCCAATTTGACTCTCGTTAGTTCGTTGGCTTATACGATGCATTCAAATTTGAATGTCAGAAGTTAACAAATTTTGGAATTGCTTCAGACCTCTTCCGTTGTTTTTTGTTTTTAAGAAATTGGCTTCTGAACTAAAATTGTTTTTCGTCATTTAGGTCGTGTGTCTTCGGCTTTATGAGGTGCAGAAAAAAAACGGCTGAAATTATTTTTGTAGTTTCAGCCGTTTTCTCATCCGTACGATCCTTTCCCATCCACCCTGCTACACGCATACGACGCAATACTTTCACTCGCACTTTCCAGCCAAATTTAACCTATTTTGTTGGGTTATATTATGGACTTTGTCCAGTTTTTGTTGATGTAAAAAACCCCACAGCCCATGCGAAGGGAAAAAAAAAGCCCAGGTCGCACGACGTTTTTTGAACAATCAAATAGGCTTAAAATGCACATCCCAAAAACAACAAATACTCATTCTTGGATCGCAAAGACAGCAGAAGTCTTCTAAACTTGAATATTTATGGATCGCAAACACAACAAAAACAACAGAGATTTGAAGTAAAGGGAAAACACATAAGAGATCGATGAACCCCTAAGTTCAGGTCTCCAAATTGTTTTTCCAGATTGCAATACCAGAAGAAGAAGATTATAAAAATACATCATTATCGAGCCATTATACCATGAGGAACAGAACAATCCTCCAGAACTGGTAATGGACGTGTATAATCGAGAGATAAACACCAACTTAATCCAAAAGCATCAATCAGTTTGATTTGTGAGATCTGGAAGATGAACAGACAAGAGTTTGGTCTTCAATTAGCATAAAAAGTAGTAGAATCAGAAACTCTTGTCCAAAATGAAATTTGTTCATCACCACCCCCAATTTAAATTAACTGTTCTAACCTATCTTGGAATCTATCTTGTCAGTATTATGAATAAGGCATATCTAATGATTTTGGGTTGAGCTCGACGGGGCCTACCATATATCAAGTCTTATATGGAATCATGACTCATATACGGAAGGTGTTCCGAATAAAAAAGAAAAAACATAGTTCAAGTTAGAAACTACAAGGACTACTCGGATTGTATCCATATTTTTTCCCTAGTTCTACTTGGACAAGAGGATATCTATGGGTATAAACACAAGACCACCTAAAAGGAGAGGAGACACACCAATACAAGCCAACAGACAACAACATAAGTCCAGACATACCCGATCTGACACCACAAAGACCGATACGAGGGATCTAGTGCTACCTCCAAATCTCGCCGAGTTCATATTCAAGGAAGAAGACTACCATGTCTTCGACTACGTGTGGAGATCCATGCCGCCAAGTCGACGACGACTAGATAGGTTATCCCAAATATTGTACTTGTGTGATTCTGATGTATAAGAGCAACACCGGTTTCAGCTAACAGGAGTAGGGCTATTACCTATCAGTCAAGGGGTCCGAACCTGTATAAAAATCTTTGTCTTCGTCTCTTTTACCTTAATCTCGCGTATATCATGGTTCCAACGATTATCATATTTTGCAAATACCGTAGTCGCGATCTATACCGTCGTCATATCTATATAAGTGCCATTGCATAGAAGTGTCTGCAATGTGATGTTTGTTCATTTAATGCCTAGAACAAAATATTGTGGTTTAATTAAGTTGCTGAGCACCAAAAATCCTGGATTTGATAACCCATAAGTTCTGCATAAAAAGTAGTTCAGAATAGTATATCTCTGAAAAATAAAACAACATATAGGAACAAAAGAGAGAGAGAATACCTTGCCACATTAGCAGTTAGCGCCCGGAACAAAAGAGAGAGAGAGAGTACCTTGCCACATTAGCAGTTAGCGCCCAAAAAGAACATGAGTAGAACAAAAAAAAAATGAAATGATGCATACTTCCATTTAAAAAAAACAATTATAAGTTACTCGAGTGTTCACGCGATTGTTTAGCACTACTACAGAAACAGTCTTTCCGTGCGGGCCGAAAGACACCTTTCCGTGCGGAAGACCTGCCCGCACGCACGAGAAGGTCTGGGAAAAGACCATTTTCGCGTGCGGGCGGCCCAACCGCACGGGAAGATCCATTATCCCGTGCGGGCCGCTTAAGCAGACCGCATGGGATAAGCGATCTTCCCGTGCGGTCGCGTTAAGTGGACCGCACGGGATAATAAACCAACATATAAAATAATATTTTATATGCACATAAAATAATGGGTGGATCGCTTATTCCGTGCGGTCCACTTAACGCGACCGCACGGGATAAGCGATCTGCCCGTTATTTTATGTGCATATAAAATATTATTTTATATGTTGGTTTATTATTTTATGTGAATATATATTACCTTATCTCTCCCCTCTCTCTCCGTCTCTCTCAGTAACAGTATACATACACATCGCACGTATTAAGAATTGAACGTAATTAATTATTTTTTCATGGAATTAAGATATTAAATTTGTACGCATGCATGACATATGTATATATATACGTATCATCGCGTCTTGCAATTTACAGAAGTTTAAAAAACCACATAAAATATATCCTTAATTAGAAATATTTGTACTAGCTACTATACATATGTTCTTTTTCCCACTCTCTAAGTCGTTTGAAGGTATCCTCCGTCGCAAGCTGACTCTCCGGATCGTAGAAATCGCCCAAATGGTTGCAGACATCGCGGCGGATGAAGCGGCAAATATCTGCACACAAGTTTAGTATGGTTCGATCGTCGAACCGGTTCGCTACAACTGGAACGGACGGGATCTGTTTCAGAAGGAATACACATTGTTATAGTTAGGAAAGTTATACAAGATCTTATAATGTGTGAAAAGATATTTTCTCTCGACTTACTTCTTCAAACTTTGTAGTGTATCTCCCGTTGAGTCTAAGCATCTCGCATATGTAGTATCCGCATAAATTAGTCTGTGGTGGTTGCTTAAAACACTATGTTGAAAAAAATTGTATACATCAATATTTTGAGTGAAACAAGTATATGTAAGAAATGTCGGAACAAGAGACATGTAATTACCGGCCATCTTGTCTTCACGAAAAGCTTCTTCTTTTATGGATTATTGATTGGTCTACCGTGGTCTACGTAATATCTGTGTGCTCTATAAAGACAAAAAAATTGTTTGAGTCAATTATGTGTATTCGAGAGTACAATAGCCAACATTTAGTAAATGGTGCATAACAGGACTTACAAATTTAATATAATGAGAAACTCTGTAAATGTTTCCTCGCCATAGTGCGCCGGATCCAGCACTACGGCCAGGTGGTCCCGTGGATATACCAGAAAAAGTATGTAATGATCGCTGCAAAGAAGATATGTTAGTTGTATGTGATATCGTACTAAAACATAAGTACTACGAAAGAATCATACGTACCGCAGCGCGTAAGGGACGAAGAGGACAGTTTTGTCTTTGTGCGCAACCATCGCTCTGCCCAAGTACAGTGCTACGCTGACCATCTTTTTCTTGTGCATTTTTTCGACGACCTCTTTTTTCTCGGACGTCGTTTTACCTTTGAGCTCAGCGGAATCTGCACGAATATTCACCGTGTGTTCCGTCCAGCAAACCCTTGTTGGGTTGATGTATCCTACTGGATGGTTGGCCTTTTCAGCGACGTGGAATTGCATCCTAAGTAATAAAGCGGGTAATTTATTAGAAGTTAGTTAGCAAGTGAATTAATATATGACATTAATTACGAATGACTTACAGGCAAAATGCAGCAACGAGATTTATATCCATTTTGTCCAGCTTGAATAATGCATGAAGGTCGTTGAAATCGATTACCAGCATCCCATTTGGGCCACTGGTGAAAGCGTTATCCATGACCTTCACAGTAATCATGCCCAGGCCTTTTTTAGATGCCTTCAGATACCAGTCATGCATCAGCCTCATTTCCCAAGGCAGGCCTTCCATGAGCTTCGGGGGCAGGAACGGCTTCCCGTGCACGTACTTTGTTGGCACTTCATCGGAAGTCCAGTTTTGCAGGTCCTCCATTTGATTTTTCACTGATTTTTGTGAATCCGACAAATGTGGAGTTTCATCCTGCTTCTTGTCAGTGGACGCTCTCCCCCTGAAAGCCTGGAATACTAACCTTTCCTCGTATACGACCATTTTTTCCTTATCATAAGTTGACCTAATCATTGTCGGGATAAGCCGACGAGGTTCAAGCTTGGTCGGACTTGGAAGACTTGCGCTTCTTATAAGAGGCCTTTCAGGTAGCGCCAATGCAGACTGTGGTGTCGGAGGAGGTTGTTCTGCGTGGACTTCAGGGGCTGATAGATATGGTGAACCTGGACCTAAAGGATTAGGGGAGGAGGGAGGTGGGGAGGCAGGCCTATTAGTTGGCGAATCTTGCCCTGGTGGAGAAGTTGGTGCAGGCGCAGCAGCAATCTTTGGAGCCAGCGGGCGTGGGGTTGAAGGCGATGGACCGACCAGCAGTATATCTCGTCGATGCCATAGTATAAACTGATTCACCGCATCCCCAAGCAATTGTATCCCGTCCGGTGTTGGAATATCTATCTCTAAACTGGTATGCTCTGCATGCACCTTGGCCACTTGCACCCTTGCATATTCTTCAGGGATTGGCGTGTTCTGAATTTGGCGCCCTGGTATCGCAAGTCCTGTACCCACCTCCTTTCTCTTCCCAGCCCTTCCTATCGGCACGAGCAGGCTACACGGCGTCGGGGCAGTTATGTTGTCTATTGGATAAGGTGCGGTGTCCACTGACCCGACACTGCTTGGCACCTGTACTGTGGGTTCTTCGGATTGATGGAACAAGTGCGGGAAGGCTTGACGATTTTGAGCAACAAGAGAGTAGAAATGTTGTTCAACTTGTTTTGCTATCCTCTCTTCCAATTTCTGTTTGTACCTGTTCCGTTTCTTGTAACCCTTAGCTTCCTCCGGAAACCCTTCCTTCCAGCTCGTCCTTGACGATCGGCCCCTTACTCGTCCGGAATGTTCAGGGTTGCCTAATGCAGCTGTTAGTTGATCATGTTCTCTCTTGGCAATGAATTCCCCTGTTTTCTCTTTTTCCGCAATGTCCTTAAGACTACTGGTCACACGCTCGATATTCGGATCCTCGAACTGGATCTCTCCCGCATCGGTGACTTGCCCTGTGCTCCGTGCCCAAACCCAGTTTTTGCTCCTTTCCTTTAGGGCATCTACAAGCAGGGGCTTGCCTTGGGCGGCAAACTTCTCTTCAGTTGCTCGCCACTTCTCTACGTGGCCATCGTAGCCGCTCGAGCCCAACCGGTGCGGGTATTTGTTCCTTTTAGCTAGATCGGACATCTTTTTCCGCCGCGCTAAGGCTTCCGGGCTAGTCATCTTTGCCACAAAGGTGTCCCATCGGCGGGCGTAATACCACCGTAGTCGGCGAATGGAGTCTTGTTCTGTTGCACGTAGTGAGTGTTCAAGTCCGATTTCCACTGCCTCCACCGATGCGCCATCGTTTTTAGGGCAAATTCCAATCTCTACAGGAGGGGCGACTTCCCCGTGATAAATCCAAACTGTATATTTCTCCACAAATCCACGCTGAATTATGTGTCCCAGGATTACATCCGGATCTTTCCACATCTTCTGATTCTTGCAATCCACGCATGGACAAAAAATATCCTTCCTACTCTCTCTCAAAGCGTGTGTCTTAGCCTTGTCAATAAATGTTGATGCTTCTCTCATGAACACCGGATGAGTTCTCCGTGTCTCATACATCCATGTCCGATCCATCTAAAAAATTCACAGCATTAATTAATATTATATTGCCGGTGTTTTCTAAATAAACAAATTAAACTTAATTCATACTTTTTAACTAAAACCTCATTCACAACAAATAATAATACGGAGACAATATTAGCTACCAAAAAATGGTTCAATCAAAAAAATAAAATATTTGACCTACAAATTACATACATATATAGCACAAAGTACCAATTCGCATAAGTTTACATATCTTCGCATTCAACCAATGAAATTTTACAAAAACGGAAGCAAATGAAGGAGATGATCGAACACATTACCTTTTATATTGATTTCAATCGAAGATTTTAACTCTACAATCTCCCACCAAAAGAAAATGCCTATTTTTGGAGAGAGAAACCGAGTTAAAATAAATTCAAATATCTTCACATTAAACCAATAAAAACTTTTAAAAGTGGAAGCAAATGGAAGAGAAGATCAAGCATGGTACCTTTTGTATTGATTCCAATTGAAGAATACAAGTTGAAAACCTTCCCCCCTATAATTGTATTTTTTTGGAGAGAGAAACACCAAGTTCAAAGTGGCACTGTCGGGGGGTGGGAGCTGTTTTATAGTGCATCATCGCGTGCGGTTCACCTAACGAACCACACGGGATAATCATTATCCCGTGCGGGTTCTTAAGCGGACCGCACGGGATAATCTTATCTCGTGCGGTCGGCTTAAGGAAGCCGCACGCGATAATGAGTTATCCCGTGCGGTCGGCTTAAGCCGACCGCA